>CM049312.1:40340455-40940455 GCA_026874595.1 Sipunculus nudus
ACATAACCAACCATGATGTAGCCAACCAAACCTTAACTACGACATTTTACTTGTTTATTTTATGCTCAACTAAGAAAATGATACTTGTTACTTGTGCAAAGTTAGGAAGCGATGCCAGCAAGTTCCTAACTAGATATGACATGTTGCTTTGGGATGAAGTTCGCTGGGAGAAGCCAGTCCTTCTTCTGATTGGCTGTTAGGTTTCAGGCTCATTCGCCATGGAAATCCAAGGAGAGGATTGACTGCCTGGTCCCTAAAATAGTGGTATCCATAGTGACAAAAATAGAAAAAAATATGGTTCCAAGTGGGGCTTGTAGCTGTTACAAATGTTAAGTTTTTACTTTATAGAAATCGTTCACACACCCAGGTAAAGACCCACGTTTGTTTATTTTAATCTAATTATGTGATTTATTTAAAAATCTGTGACCTTGCTCGCACACCAATATTTTATAAAGAGTGCTTGTAAGCCTCTTCTTGAGGTTTACTATGTAGGCTACATAAAAACTTGCGTATTCATGCGATGACAAGCAAGTCTGATTTTAAACAATGCATGTAACAAAACAGGTAAAAGTAGTTACGCATGACTTTAAAAGGCAAGGAATAACATTGATCTAGTATGACCAAAATGCAAATTCATTGACTTATCAAAATAGCATGTCACACATCACCCTAACACCGTGTCCACGGTTGTCCTTCATCGGTCCGACCTGTTAACCCCAGCTTGCAGTTCACTACAGTATAATAATCTCAAGTGTGAATACACGAAACGCGGTGTGAGACGGCCTTATGCTCAGGGAAAGCATGGGCCCCTATATAAATGCTATTTACAGCATACACTGCTTGAGCGTTTTACTATTAGCGACCAAAACATAACACAGTACGAAACGTGTGCCTTCCATCGAACGCATCCTCTACATGCCATCACCTATACAATTATATTTTAAATATAAATATTCTGTTCGAATAAGGAAGCCACACAGATGCGTCTGCCAGTATCCCTAATGGGAATCAGTCTGAAGTTTTCCTGGATGTAGGAATCTACACATACAATTCACAGTAGTTTTCATCTTGAATAACATAAGCTTTCAGTCCCAGGACATTTTTATCCGAGGGCACATTATTTAGAAACCCAGGATTCATTTCGACGCACGTCTTCTTCATTCAAACACGTGCAGGTGTTAGTAAGCGCGATTAAAGAACACCGAGAAACATATGTGCTTGATATCACTTGGTCTTAGTCTTTTCTGATGCAGATTAAATCTAATTAAGACGAAAAGAAATACAGTATTAACCCCTTTAGTATAAGGCATGTGTTTGGCATAAACGCTTAATCTCTTACTCTTGTCAGCTCTTAATCATAAAATAAATTAAAATTTGTAATAATTGATCAGCCTGCCGTTATAATTATTTCTTGTCATCTTCTGGTTAAACAACAACTTTGAAACTTACAAATCCCATCGCAGTATGACATACCAATTCCGGGGGTCAGTTGACGACCCCTAAACCCCAATAGGTGTGCCTACCCTTCATTAAAAACCTATCCCACACGATTCTATAATCAGAAAAACAAAATGAAAACAATCTGTCTACACCATACATATTACTACTGAGAATGCTCTGCTCTTCAATTTAGAGATTTGATTTTTTAAACATTATATTGAAATATATATACAACACGAGAAGCAGGCAAAACAGATTTATGCATAACTGCGAACAATTTAGGTAAGTGCCGTGCAAACTTGATGAAATAAGTCAATGAGTATTTCAGATTCGAGCGTATCACATGCACGATAATGACCTATATCTATAACAGCGCCATCCACTTTGACTACTCAGAAACTTACCCGACTTCATATATCCGCACACGTACAAGTCGTCCGGATCTACTTCAAGTTCCTTGATTAACTCCAAATGTTCCGCTGTAATGTGGCCAAAATAACGGATCCCATCCAAAACATGACTCCCTTCAACATTATACGGGATTACGTCGGAAGGCTGCCCAGATGCCATGATTAGTTCATCAGCTGTTAAGCGCAGCTAGTATGTCGTTTGTTTTTATTCTGGACTTTGACCCCAACCGGGACTACTAGCGCATAAATAAAAGCTCACAGTCTATCCCTCCAGGTCCCCATTCAACTTTTGATTAATGACATAAGAGGGAAGTATTTGAGTTGTAAAATCTTAAGGAAGAAGTTACATATATAAAAAAAGCAACATATGCCGCTTATTGTTTTTCTAATGTACCTCATAAAGCACTGATAATAAAATGTAAATCACGCCATTCTCAAATTGCTGATCACCCTACGTGTTATTTTAAAGAAAATGAGTGCAGTTACACAAGGAATAATAGTAATGACGGATTGATTTTGCAAATACGTGTACGATTTTTAGCTTAATTGTCACTGTATTTGATAATCCCTTAATGGTTAAAAAATATGTATAAATGATAGATACCATTGAGCTTTTGGACATTGGGCTGTCACGCTCCACTAGCTTATATACACTGTAAAAAAATGAAGTTTTCTAAAGTGTAATAAAAAGGTTTTTTAACATGTCCAAATACAAAAACCCTTAAATTTTGTTTTAGAAAACCCACTTCCGGAAAACCTTTAATAGGTTTTTTAAACCCTTTAAAGGTTTTACTAAAAATACAACAAACCAAATAACCTTTATAGGGCCATAAAAAAACCTTTTGAAGGATTTTGTTTATAGGACAAACAAATAAAACCGTAGGTCATATCACACAGTGCAAATGGTCTTCAAGGGTAACTCTGCATAATCTGTAAAATAAAACGAGGAAACAATAATTTTGCAGAAATCCAGATCTATTTATTTGATATTAAAACTTTACATGAGTATATAACAGAAACAATTGCGGCTCGTTGTAGTTCGACTTAAGAACTACATTCTTAGAAGTCCTACAAGATACTGTTTTGAAATATTAAAAATCTTGCAAAACTTAACTGAAACACAAACACCTATCAAACAATTACAATATGTTTACACATAAGATTAATCAAAAGATAACATAAGCGATATATAGATATCACAACTGAGAATTACGCTTATAGAAAGCCCATCAAATATATCAGAACTTCATGTCACAGGATACCCATTAAAAATTGTCTAAAAATGTAAGAAATTCCTCATTATTGGTATTATTCAGGGGGATGGGGGATGGGGGATCGACTTAGACACTGCTTGAATTCAAACTATAATAATTTATAAACAGACAGAAAACCATCAAAAATATCTTGTATTTAAATGGCATCAAAACACATGTCTTGCATGAATTGATATCTGATTTGCAGAATAGCTCGTTTTGTTATGCAGCTACTTAGCATCTTAAGTTGCAAGCCACTTTGCACATATAATAAGCCTTTTCTGTCAGAAAAAAATCAACTAAAATCTTATATGTATCCTTGACGCATATAAGAAAATGATAATACGCGTATAATTGTACATTTAAAACCAGATTCTTGTTTCTGAATATTAGAATTTAAGATATGTTGTTCCACATATTTTATACTTTCAATAATGTGAAGACAATGCTAAAATGTCAAAAGACATATACAGTGAAACCTTGTTGTGTCGAAGTCGAAGGGACTAGTTAATTTTCTTCGACACAACCGGAGTTCGAGACAACCGATGTTCATTATATTCAACCTTTCAGTCTCGATTATCATCGATAAATACTGCACATGTATAGGGCCTATGTTATTTAGGTCTCACAGATGTTTTCGTGAAAGAAGAGACAGATTTTATGTACATTTTTTCATTACAAATTAAAATAAAAACGCATAAGTACCACCAAAAGTAGGATAAGGTTAATCAAGAAAGTGAAATAAGAGCACAAACATATACATGTATTAAAACACACAAATCAATAAATGATAGTTTATTCTAATTTTCTTAGAATGGCTATAAATTTTGACCCAAGGGTCACTGTGCTCAGCTGAAGTTGACCTTAAACGTGAAAATCTAATATAATATCAAATGGAGATAAAATCTGAGAAGAAGTGGTAATATAGGCCATGATTGATTGAAGAAACTGTTGCAAATAATATTTTGTGATTTTACCATGTGTTTTCTAATTTTTGAAAATGTAAGCAGTTTGTGAATAAAAGATATATATTATTACCATGATAATTGATTGGCTCTTTGATAAGCTGTTGAGAGTTCAGCAGTTTACACATTTGTTCAATTAGATCCTATTTTTTTATAAAACCAATTTTTCCCTATTTTATCAAATGTAGTTGCCAGAACATTCCCCTCCATAGGTAAGGACGTGATAGTTGTATACATTTTCATTGTTTAATAAATTTTATGCAGTTGCAAATAAAACTGTTGTGCAGAGTGCTCAGGTGCAAGGACTCAATGGCGGGGGGGGGGGGGGGTGATGATGGGAGTGACATCACCCTTGCATATACTAAGTACATGATATGAAATTTAATTCAACAGTGCTTACCGAAAAAAAAGTTTATACATAATTATTAAATATTTAAAAACAGGTAAAAAAATTGAAAAACAAACAAATCACTTAATTACCATTCTATTGAAGCTGGACAATAATAAACAAATGTTTGCACTAGATCTGTGCTTTTTTCATTACTAATTTTACTATACATTTACCATATAACATTTATATCTCAATATCTAAATTGTTTCAAAATTACCAAACTCCATCAAAAGTTATAGCTTTTTTGGTCAGGTAACAACACAGTATGCACACAGATTTTTTAATTTCTTTATTAATTTTTATTTTATAATATATATTTCTAAAATTTGCAAACAATAAAAATCTAAAAATAACACTTGATTTAGAATTCACAATTTTAAATTGCACCTTGACTTATCCATGGTTTAGCCAACATATTATCCAAATTATGCCTACTGATGGGTTTAATTATATTTTACTTCACTTAAATTACTTAAAAGGCAATGCTACATTACCACAACATGGCATCAACTGGATTACATTTTTGAATTACTATTTCAAGAAAAAGTTTGGCACACTGGATAGTAAACAGCTTCACAATTTAAGAAATACAGTTGGAGAGGGAGAGGGAGAGATGCCATAAGAATAAATGTACACCTGTGACAGTAGGGGTGATTGTCTGGTGTTGCATCACTGATAAGGTTACCCACGCAGGGCTGTAGTGACCAGAAGTGGATCTTGACAATGTAAATCAATACAAAAGAGCTTCTGTAGGAAACTTTAATAACTAGTGTTACGGGGTGACATAAAAGCGGATAGAACTGTCTCGCTAGTGAAGCTTGCTTTGCTAGCGAAGCGGTTAGTACGCCGGACTTGTGCGCTACCCTCATGGGTTCGAAACCCGGATCGGCCCAGAATTTTCCCCTTAACGATTTGTCTTCGCAACAAAATGGGCGCTCGTCTAACGTGACGGTTAACTTTGTGGCCCAGGGAATAAGCTCACCAAGTGTGACTCCTGGGATAATTAGTCTTGTTCTGAAAGCAGAACGCTCTAAAGAGGGGGTGTGTTACGGGGTGACATAAAAGCGGTCCGAACTGTTTCGCTATTGAAGCTTGCTTTGCTAGCGAAGCGGTTGGTACGCCGGACTTGTGCGTCACCCACATGGGTTCGAATCCCGGACCGGCCCAGAATTTTCCCCTTAACGATTTGTCTTCGTAACACGGTTAAATCCTTATGTGTACCTGCTGTGAAAATTAAATCAAATGTTAAAAAAAATTGCCATGGTGAAAGTTGGCCAAAATTTAAGGTACTAATATTATATTTATGCAAATAATATAAAATTTTATTTTGGGTATACAATTAAATTGTTATTGAATAAAGCAATATAACTGAAAAAAAAAGGCTTTACCTTCAACAGTTATCATGTGAAGTGATTTAATTATCCCTCCTGATTTTTTATAAAGTGCATTATGTTTTGGCCCATAAGTTTTAAAAAGTTACGTAATTTTGACCTAATTTCTAGCATCTGCATAGGGACTATATATAGAAATATTAATGGTAAATATAAAGAAAAGGAAAATGATATTAGGCAGTCCTGAAAGTGTTGAAAAATAGGTTTAATGGAAAATTCAGGTTTTACCTTAATTTCTCGAAGGAACATAGCCGCAATGACCCATAATACTGTTTGGTAGGGGGTCTTTGGAACATCTAACAGTATGCTGAATTTTTAATTCATTGGTCTGATGGTTTCAAAACATGCCAGTCTAAAAGGACAGGCAGACGGACAACGGACAATGGACCATTCCTGTAGCTCAGATGATTTGTGGTCAGCTAACCTAAAATGTAATACAAAATATGGTTACCTAATGCAGTTGAAAATCTAAATTGTAAACTTTATAGTAATTTAACAAAAATTACAATTCCACTTTTAAAATAAAATTCCCCATTGGTACACTCAAATGCACAGCAAGCTAAAATTTAACCTAGCATTGTAAATTAATATTTGGTTCCTAAAGTCTTTGCGAACAAAATGGTCTTAATTCACATTATGAAATGTTAAGTTTTGAGGCCCAGGGGTCGACTGTAGTGGGCACTTTTGCATTATCTTTGCCAATGTCATACTTTTCTATACACAAACATGTCTTTTGCAACCACTGAGGGTATTCGATGGCAAATACTTAAAGACTGTGAACCATGCAGCCATGATCTGTGAGAACTACTTTTCTGCCCTTTGAAAAACAAGTTGCCCATCCACTTGCAGCTGGAATTGGCCCTAGCTGACTTCCTTGATGGTGGGGAAAGGTGATGTGACATCCTGTGATAGAAACGCATAGAAATACTAAAGAGAAACATCAAAATAGCAAGTAAGTGTTTGAAAGTGATGCTCTGATAGGTGTAATTGTATGCTGCTTTATAATGTTTTTCTTGTTGTCAGTTACTTTAAATTATAATGCAGCTTTTAGATTGAATAGAATGAACAATGGACCTGTGGCTTCGGGAGCTCATCTGAAACTGACGCTGAGAATAAATGCATAATTTCCAAGTGGTTGTGTTGACTGTTCACTTTTATTGACTTGTTTGCTTTTTTTAGCCTTTTTGAATGCACTATTGCATAAATACATCCTTATTAATAGCAGCCTGCAGCGACGAAAACGTCTTCCACAGTTAATGGATGACTGTCACTCAGATTTATATTTAGCATCTTTATCACCCTTAGTATCTACCTTATTAACTGGAGACATCAAATCTGAGTTTGTAAATAAAACTGGGGACCCATGGGTCTCGATGCTCAGCTCAATTTGCCTATAATTAAATATGTTTATGAGCTTTTCAAAATATGGGTATTAGATATAAATATAGCTGTGATCAGTTTGAAGCCAACCTGTCTACCCATACTGGAGTTATCATCTATAAACTAATATATGAATGGGAGTCCTGTGACCATGAACGTTTACCTAGAGACCCGAAAATCAAGAGAAAACTTCCCCTATTGGCAGGTGCACCACATGTGGAAAATTTGAAATGGAAAGTTGGGCTTAAAATACATCCACAACCTTTTTAAAGAAGTGGGTCATGTGACACTGACCTCATGCGTTAGAGGTGGATGAACTATAGGTCAAATTTGAAATCTATATCCAAACTGGAGTTATCATCAGGAAACAAATTTTACAGACAAACAGAAAGATTAACAGATGGACGGATAGGGTGATTAATATAGGGCATCTCCTTTCTCAAGCGGGGCCTTAATAAATATACAAGGACACAGATAGTATCAACATAATTTGACAGTCTCAAAATAAGGGAAGAAATGCATAAAAATATACAGATGGCACCATCAGTCTTAAGGATCTAAAGAAACATTCAATGACCAATACGTCACACACATACATACACACATAAATATATATATACATTGTATATATATATTGTAAAACTTCGCCTAGAAACCACCTCGGAAATGTCACCACCTCGAAATTTCGACCACCTTTCATGGTCTAGATTTTTTGCTCTTTATCATATAGGCCTATATGTATGTATTTAAACCTCGGAATAGCGGGTGCCTCGTTTTTCCGTTGGTCCAACGTGTGAAATGAACCTGACTAATTTGTACAGAGTATAAACCTTGCCTTGCCAGGCAAATTTAACCGTGTACAAACATTCAATATATACATGTAATAAGGAAAACATTGAATATTGTTTTTCATTATCTATATACCAAGATTGTTTGTAACATGAATATGCATGTCCGACACAGTTATTAAGAAAAAAAAAAATAAAATAAACATGGTATTTACTTTATTGTATAGGCATATACGGCATTTAGTTGGGAGAAACTGTCATTTTTTAGACGACCATAGGGTATCGATTCCGAATCCACCGGTAGATGGCGACAGCACGGTAGTCTTAGAATTAACGGAGAGGACGACATTTGACGACTGTTTCTATACGAGCCATAGATTTAACACAGCTTTGTCCAAGAAATATTCAAATGTGGAGCGTGGTGTCGTTATGGTTAGTGCGCTGGACTCGTGACCGCAAGGTTATGGGTTCGCGTCCCGATCTGATCTCTTTCCGCGCTAAGACTCCTGGCCAAATTCTTAACCACAAGGGTGCTCTATTCACCCAGGAGTGAATGGGTATTGCATGGTCAAACATTGATGTCAGGCAAATGTAGAACGAATAACCTTCTTTAGTGCCATGTGTGTATATTCCCCGGGGAGCCGAGAAAAAGCTGCAACAATGAACAGGACCGAAATGCCAGGAGGGCAAAGTATAAAATTAAGTCGGATGAAACCGACATGGTCGGTGATATATAGGACAATAAACCCCGACTACCCCCACAACAACTAAAAATCTCAAGGAATTCTCTGCATCTCTGCCAATTTTTCGATTTGAGAAAAATTACCGACCTCGCATCAGGTGCATGTGGACAGCCAACGGCCAAAATCGATATTTTTATTTTGCTTAACAATAACGCATAATATGACATTATCAGGTATAAGTGGAAGTATTTGTTCCTGTCCAGTGACATTGATACTCAAATGCCTTCGTTGTTTAACGCCTGGGGACGATTATCTAACGTACTAGCCCGATTTAGTCGGTTTCAAAATTATTAGGCCCTGCCTCTATCCAATTTTATCCATCGGCTCAAATTTCCGCGGCAAAGTTATGAACCGAACTCATATTCGAAAGGTATCCTAGTGAGTACTTGGCTGACAAGGTCAAATCAAAGGACCAATAGAGGACACCTGTATATAGTGACATTCCTTAGCAATTATGCAGTCTAATGTCACCTGTTTTTTGCTGAAGAGATATATTGATATCAGACAAGAGTGCTATAGTCTGCAAGGTGCTGGCTCCGGCTGTATTGAAGCTCAGAGCTGACTATTTTTAACTGTGGAACTTTAGGAATCGACGCCATAAAAAAACTGTTAAAAATGTTATGATTGGAAGAATCGCCGAAATCATATGCATAAATTAGAGTTTATACTTTTCCTAAAATTAATGCGACAGTCTGCAACGCTGTTAAGAACTAACGAGAAGATTTTATTTACTTCTTGTATATGTACGGTTATTAAGTTTAAGACATCTTTAGGAGAAAATGCGTTGGTGTCAGTATACACTTAATGTACAATTCTATCACATGTAGGCATACTAGGCAAATTACTGGGCTAAAATACAGAAACTTTCTGCGTAATTTTCAGGTGCTGTCTCTTGGGGAAATGTCCGTTCACCAGCCAATATTTAGGGGTCACGTAAACCCTGTCCCCTCCCCATGTGTAATAAATAGAAATCTCTGCACAATATTATGCATATTAACCTTTTTGGTAGTCTATTTCGAGTTAATTTCAAGTATGTAGATTGCAGTACAGTTGAACATTTGAGTTCTGTGTACCTTACATCAAACAACCCATACACCTCCTGCCGTAAATAAATGATCAACCGGAAACCAAATGTGGGCGTGTATCGTTTATTTCAATTTCAAGTGATGATAAATTCAAAGAAAAACGGTTTATTCCATCTTCTGAAACCAAATATGAAATGTCTGTCATTGCTTTAAAAAAAAAAGAAACAGTTATATTAGGCAAACAAATAATGATGGGGGGGGGGGGATGAGCGAAACTAGATACCCCCCCCCGACTTTTGTGTTTGGGGCAATCGCCTTCTCTGCCCCTCTCCCCATCCGGTTCCCATGCCTCTGCTACTAGTACTATTAATACTACTACTATTACTACTAGTTGTCCTACTACTAGTTCATTAGTTCACTCTTAATGTTACTGCTCGAAATAAATTAAATTGTTACATAATAATGTTATTGTTATAATTTTTACATGTAATTCATATTACATATACATGTAATAAATTTATATTTATATATATGCATATCTGTTTTTCTATAAATTAAAATGTCACCTGTTTCAGTTGGAGTTAAAACCTTATTTTTAATTTAAGCAGGCCACAGTATTAAATGTATGTCATCCCGAATGTTGCTTTATAAAAAATAACTGGAGGACACTTCCAAAGGTATATTTAGACATAACAGAAACTATGGGCCTATTGGTAGGGATCAACAATAATTATCTAATGATAAGGATAAGTTAAATATAAATAATGGTAGATGGGTTTATACTAATGGTTGAATATGAACATATATGCATATATCACGCATATAATTTAATAAACTGTATGTGTGAAATCAATATGAAAGCATTTAGTCTAACAATTAAGGTATAAATATCGTTTGAAAATAACAAAATGGTCGTTTTCTTGATAATTGTAATGGGTCATATCCATGCCAATTCATGTAAAGAAACTTTCTTTAATTGTTATGTTTTTTTACGAAAAATCCAAAAATCAATTTTTCAATCATAACACGCATGCTAGGCTGATACAGAAATTCGGATGGATGTCCAAACTCGGCAAAGCCGACATGTGGAAGCGGATCGACTAGTCGATGGGGATAGGGGTTGAGGGGATGGGGACCCCCCCCCCCAACCCGGATGTTTGTTTAAATTATGGAAGTATCTAGGACTTCAGCCTCGGAGTTAATAAAAGGAAAAGCAATGCAAAGATTTTGCATTTATTTTTCTCGAATATTAAATCAATTTATATATGTTAATAACGGCCTGGTAGATTGCAATACACATATATAAGGACCATGTTTCCGATATAGAAAGCTTCAATATCCACTTTAGGCGTTAATGTTATGCTTTGTGTGTGATTGTAATAATAATGTGATTTTTGTCTGTAATTTTATAATTACGTTTTGCTCAACACAGGAAAAAGGGATGATGGTCAGGAATACCCTTTTTCAGCCGCGCAATGAAATCTTTTTAATTAATTTAATCTTTTGATTAAATATTAAATATCCCCCCTTTCCGGACCTAGGGACCTTTTTAGGTTTTTTTTCATTAGTCCTCAGGGTTAGGCCATTATGGATCCGTCCTTGCTTACCTATCCCCCCTCGCATCCGCTTACATGCAGGGACTGGTTCGCGTGTGATTTAGTTTTAGTTTGCTTACACAACGTGTCTTTTACAATTGTATATTCCAACTGATCTATAAACGAATTCATATTTCCTGCACATGCGCACACATCTGGTTCCGCCAAATTTGCATCAAACCCAGAAAAGCGTGACCTTCTTGGCCTATCGTGTCATTGATACCTCAAGGAAAAAAAATCAAAACCGAAATGGATGCTACATTTATTTGGTAAATCTTTTCTTAGACCATAGCCAATATTCAGCATAAGCGCTTTCCCTAAAATCCTGGGGTTAATTGGTATTGGTTTTTGAATGATTTAAAACATATCATTACAAATTACTACATGCATACATTTTAACGTTAATAGCTGATATCCATTTTATGAAGTATAACACCTGATATACAGCTTAAATGTACACATATTATCAATGATGAACAATAATAGTGATTAATAAATTCTGTAATCGATTTACTGATATTTGTTCACAACATAACACTAAAAAGGATAAAATCATGACTAAAAGTAAATCTATGTTTATTAAGTGCGAAAATACTTGAATAAAGATCAATATTGGAAGATATTATTGACAGATTTGATACGCATGCATACGGTAATTAATTCGGTAATAAATGGGTGATACTTAACCCTGTATTGGCAACCGTAAATTGAAACCATTACAGATATGTGCATTATGCATTCTGCGCATATATGCATTATGCATATATAAACATTTTGAAATGCATTTTGTATATCTTGTGTGGACAAACAATGGACATTTTACTGAAATTTTAAGACAATCACAGAAATGACAGAATAACATTTGTTGAACGTGAACGTTCATTCAAACTTGCGCTTGAATTAATGACACAAAGCACAGTCTCCTTCCAGTTGGACAAGTCCCAGTTGGACGGTGGTTTTCCTAATGCAAGCTGAAAGGTTCTCGATCAGACGCTTTAGCCAATAACTTATGTATACAGAGGTTATTATATATCCTTTTGAAAGAATATGCTGCAGAATGATATAAAACTTATTTATACCGTCGCGTTTTATCAGTGGAAAAGTCAGCGAAGGAGTTTCGGCAATAGTTACGTCTATCCGGGCCTATAGACTAACATTTATTTTACACATTGAAGCGGAAAACAAGTGATGGCCTGGCAGATCGACACTTTCTTAACCAGCTGGTGGTGGTCGATCTCAAGTGGAAATTCGGCAGCAGAAGCTTATTCAACATCTACAGATCAGCATCATAACAATGGTAGCCGGTTTCCTGACAAAGGTATTCCAACTTCGGATCCATTTTCCTGCTCTGTTCTTCTGTTAACAGAGACCTCCAGTCCCCAACTACACCTTTTCTCATGAACTCATGTCCAGGTGTAAAATAGTTACCCATATCGGAATAAAGGTAGGGATTTTCCTTCATATTTTTAAACTCGACCATCTCAACAATTCGATCTAGTTTGTCAGAGCTAAGAGGTTTCCCCATAAATTCTGCTATCATTCTTATCCAGGTTTCGGTCTTCTGCTTCAAATCTTCATATCTTACAAATAAAATGTTGGTATCATTACGATGGATCCAATACGACTTGGAATGGTCAACCCAGCTCCCGTACACTACATCCCCAGAGATGAACGCTTCAAAAAACACATCCCAAGTTCCGCTCCAAGGACCACAATATTTGAAGCCTCGATGAAAATGGAAGTCAGACACTGCTATATCTTTTGGATTCCGAAATATATAAATGATCTTTGCTTTCTTTCTGAATATTTCCGTCGGTAATTTGTCGTAGCGCAAATGGCTAAGAAATACGCCTGGGTGTGGAAGTTTGCTTGCAGCAGGGAAGTTAAAATCCAAATGTGTCATAAGGGCGCCTTTGGTGTCCAAGGTGAAAGAAGAGAGGTCATCACACATAATGGCCTGGACAATTGTTCGAAGCCAGACGTTGCCTTCAAATATACATAATTTACAATTGAACGTAGGAGTGTCAATTTTTTTTTACTGAAAAATCCACTAATAGAATGTAAGAAAATATTTTTCATATTCTTCTCTTTAAAGTGTTTTTTTTTTATTGGAGGGCAGGTGAACAGAAGAAGACTTCTTAAAGGAGGATCGAAATATTCCCTATGAAACATCATTTTTGTAAAGATTTTCTCCCATATCTCTGGTTTAATCGAAGTATGTACATCTTCAAATTTCTATTTCTGCTGGGGTCTACGTGAAAACAAGGACGATAGCACATATACGAAATGCCAGTGTATCACGCTGCTTTGATATATATCTTCATGATTGTTCATTTAAATATCTTGAAACAAAAGCTTCATACATAAATGAAAAACAAAAAAAAAAAATCAGGTTTTATATTTTACAGGTATTATAGCGTTATGTTGGTATAATAATTCCAATTTATGTACTTTTTTTATGAACAAGGCAGTTACAGGCGGGATCAGGTGCGCAGTGGTCCGCCCCCATCCGACTATACGTGAGAATAAACCTTCCGGACAACTAGAACGTAGGTTAAATTTCCATACTGTAGACTTTCACTTGCATGAGATGATGCATTGAGATGTATCCCGGAGATGCAAGTCTTTTTTATATGCCATACGATAACTCAGAAAGTGGAGATAAAAACCATACATCCGAAACTAATGATTTATGACTTGATTGATAGGCAAAACAAATTTTGGTTTGGTTCTCAGGCACTTTTTTCAAAGGGCCGTTTATTTTATTATTATCTTTTTTATGTATCGATAAAAATGTCAAATGATTAAGAAAAAGCATGATAATAACAGATTTTAATTTTGCTAATTATGTAAAAGCACTTCATAACAAAGGATATTTTTACAAAATTGTATGATCTTATCTTCTTGAAAGACATGTCCGAGCTCCTGGAGCTCAAAATTGGTAAATTTCAAAATATATCAAAATATTTTTTATGTGGGGGTATATATTTACGGGATCGGTGCCTGATAACCATACCTTTTATTTTTTTGGCCTAATAAATAATATATTTAACCCACTCTTCTTTTTTTCATTGATGCTGTGGCAACTGTATGTTGTTTTGAGTATTAGAAATGTCAGATGAATATTGAAATGTATATAGGCTGATTCTCCGTAGAATATAAAGTTCTTGGATTTCAAGTATATATATATATATATATATATATATATATATATATATATATATATATATAAAGGGCCATTTCAATGCGCTCAGCAGGTACGGCTGCAGTTACTGCCCATTCCCAAGTCCGGCTCCCCGTCCCCCTTAAATGAATCCTGTTCATGTCCCTGACTTAATGGTAACGAAAATGAAGGTATGAGTGCGCCATCCGGTCTGTACTGCCGGCACAATCACCTGACTTCACGTATCCGCACACATACAGGTCATCTGCATGTACTTTAACATCTCTGATTAACGCCAAATGTTCGCCTGTTATGTTACCGAAATGACGGATCTCCTCCAAAATATGACTCCCTTCAACATTATATGGGATTGCATTGATAGGGACCATGATCAGCTGGGAAACAGAAACACTTTGACTGAGCCCTGTTACGGTGGGATGTGTTCATGCGACTGCTGATCACAGTGTATGCTAGCTGGGATGAAAGTGCATAAATGTCTTTAGATTTCAAGTATATTTAAAATCCAGTTGTTTTTTTCTTGATAAGGTTCCCAATGCTAACGGCGAAAGAAGAGAGTTCATCACAAATTATTGCCTGAGCAATTCTTTAAAGAAACAGGTTGCCTGCAATGAAAAGGGCATTTTTTTAATGGAAGTATTGTTTTATTGCTGAAAAAGCTAGTTTACAGTTGCAGGACAAATGCCAATTGTTTTGTCCATGAACCTTTTAAAAGAAAACTATGTAAACCAAACTGGATTTCTGAAAAATAGATTTATAGGGAAAAATATAATTAAAATTTTGTCATAAATGGATATTTGTAGATGTAGACATAAAAATGCACATCTTTTATCAGTGGACTATGAAAAGGCGTTTGACAGTTTAGGATGGTCTTTCATTCAAATATCACTCAGATATTTTAATTTTGGAGATAATATAATTAGATGGATTAGAAGTTTATATACCAACATTTCTAGTAGCATTCTGAATCATGGATGGATGTCTCCATTCTTCACTATCACTATAGGTGTGAGACAAGGGTGTCCTTTATCTCCTTATTTATTTATTGTTAGTGTAGAAGTTTTGGCAAATTATATTTGACACCAACAGTATATTAAAGGCATTTCAATCAATGAAACTAATTTTATCATATCACAGTACGCAGATGATACTACCTTTACTTTAGAAAATATTGAGAGTTTCAAATTAACTTTAAAAGTATTATCACAGTTTGAAAAATTGTCAGGCTTAAAAGTAAATGTTGATAAAAGTAATATTATGCCAATGGGGAATGGCCCTACAGATTCACCAGAACTGAAAAAAAAACTTGGATTAATTATCACAAATGGTGCACTTACAATCCTTGGTGTAAAAATAACAAGAAATGTTAATGAAATGGTTAAATCATAATGAAAAATTAGACAAAATCATAGAATCTCTGAATCTCTGGTCTAAAAGACTATTGACTCCTTTTGGTGAGATTACTATATTGAAATCCCAAATATTATCACGACTCATATATTTATTTTCTGTTCTTCCATCCCCTGCTCAGCATTTCCACAGTTCTTTAAACAAATTAATTAGAGACTTTATATGGTCAAAGGGACGGACAAAAATAAAAAGAGACACATTAAATGGGTTAAAAGAAGATGGTGGTTTAGAAATGACAGATACCGCACTACAAGAACAAGCATTAAAGATAGCCTAAAACGAATAAAAGATGAAACACATTTGAATAAAATTAAAGTGATTTTACCTGAAATCTTAAAATTAGACTCTTTCCTTTTTCATTGTAACTTATAATCTGATGGTGCTAATAAAGTTTTCAAACTTGTGACACCCTTTTGGTTAAATGTAATCCAGGCATGGTGCAATTTTAATTTTGAAGAGGTAAGTGAAACAAATGTTATGAATCAATCACTTCTTCTGATTGGCTGTTAGGTTTCAGGCTCATTCGCCATGGAAATCCAAGCAAAGGATTGACTGCCTGGTCCCTAAAATAGTGGTATCTAGTGACTAAAACAGAAAATAAATATGGTTCCAAGTGGGGCTTGTAGCTGATTACAATTATTTAGTTTTTACTTTATAGAAATCGTTCACACACCCAGGTAAAGTCCCACATTTGTTTATTTTAACCTAATTATATGATTTATTAAAAAATCTGTGACCTTGCTCGCACACCAATATTTTATAAAGAGTGCTTGTAAGCCTCTTTTGGAGGCTTACTACGAAGGTTACATAAAAACATTCGTATTCATGCGATGATAAGCAAGTCTGATCTTAAACAAAGAATCTAACAAAAAGAAGTAAAAGTAGTTACGCATGACTTTAAAAGTCAAGGTATAACATTGATCTAGTACGAAAATATGCATATTCATTGACTTATTAAAATAGTATGTCACACAACACTAACACCGTTTCCACGGTTGTCCTTAATCGGTCCGACCTGTTAACGCCAGCTTGCAGTTCACTACAGTATAATAATCTGAATTGTGAATACACGAAACTCGGTTTGAGACGGCCTAATGCTCAGGGAAAGCATGGGCCCCATAAGTGCTATTTACAGCATACACTGCTTGTGCGTTTTACTATTAGCGACCAAAACATAACACAGTACGAAACGTGTGCCTCCCATCGACTCGAATCCTCTACATGCCATCACCTATACAATTAATGTTGTAAACAAATAAACAAATAAAGAAGCCACACAGATGCGTCTGCTAGTATCCCTCTTGGGAATCAGTCTGTATTATTCCTAGATGTAGGAATCTACACATACAATCCACAGTAGTTTTCATCTGGAATTTCACGAGCTTTCAGTCCCAGCACATGTTTATCCGAGAGCACGTTATTTAGAAACCTAGGATTCAGTTTGACGCACGTCTTCTTCATTCAAACATGTGCAAGTGTTAGTAAGCACGATTAAAGAACATCCAGAAACATATGTGCTTGAAATCACTTGGTCTTAGTCTTTTTCTGACGCAGATTAAATCTAATTAAGACGAAAAGAAATACAGTATAAACCCCTTCAGTATAAGGCATGTGTTTGGCATAAACACTTAATCTCTTACTCTTGTCATCTCTTAATCATAAAATAAATTAAAATTTGTAATAAGTGATTAGCCTGCCGTTATAATTATTACTTGTCACCTTCTGGTTCAACAACAACTTTGAAACTTACAAACTCCCATCACAGTATGACATATCAATTCCGGGGGTCAGTCGGCGACCCTAGACCCCAATAGGTGTGCCTACCCTCATTTATAACCTTACCCGCATGATTTAAATAATCAGCAAAACATAACATGAAAACAATCTGTCTACACCATACATATTACTTTTGAGAATGTGCTCTGCTCTTCAATTGATAGAACTGATTTTTTAAACATTATATTGAAATATATTTACAACACGAGAAGCAGGCAAAACTGATTTATGCATAATTGCAAACAATTAAGTAAGTGCCATGCAAACATGACGAAAATACGCCAATGAGTATTCCAGATTCGAGCGTATCACATGCACGATAATGACCTATATTTATAACAACGCCATCCACTTTGAATACTCAGAAACTTACCCGACTTCATATATCCGCACACGTACAAGTCGTCCGGATCTACTTCAAGTTCCTTGATTAACTCTTTATGTTCCGCTGTAGTGTGGCCAAAATAACGGATCCCATCCAAAACATGACTCCCTTCAACATTATACGGGAATACGTCGGAAGGCTGCCCAGATGCCATGATTAGTTCATCAGCTGTTAAGCGCAGCTAGTATGTCGTTTGTTTTCATTCTGGACTTTGACCCCAACAGGGACTACTAGTGCATTAATAAAAGCTCACAATCTACCCGTCCTGGTCCCTATTCAACTTTTGATTGATGACATAAGAGGGAAGTATTTGAGTTGTATAATCTTAAGGAAGAAATAACATATATAAAAAAGCAACATATGCCGCTTATTGTTTTTCTAATGTACCTCATAAAGCACTGACAATAAAATGTAAATCACGCCATTCTCAAATTGCTGATCACCCTACGTGTTATTATATAGAAAATGAGTGCAGTTACACAAGGAATAATAGTAATGACGGATTGATTTTGCAAATACGTGTACGATTTTCAGCTTAAATGCCACTTTATTTGATGATCCCTTAATGGTAAAAAAAATATGTATAAATGATAGATACCCATGGGCTGTCACACTCCACTAGCCTATATACACTGTAAAAAAATCAAGTTTTCTAAAGGGTAATAACAAGGTTTTTACATGTCCAAATACAGAAAACCTAAAATATTCTTTTTAGAAAACCCATTTCCGAAAAAAACCTTTAATAGGTTTTCTTAAACCCCTTTAAAGGTTTTACTAAAAAATACATCAAACCAAATAACCTTTATAGGGCAATGAAAAAAACCTTTGAAGGATTTTGTTTATAGGACAAACAAATAAAACCGTAGGTCATATCACGCAGTGCAAATGGTCTTCAAGGGTAACTGTGCATAATCTGTAAAATAAAACAAGGAAACAATAATTTTGTAGAAATCCAGACTATTTATTTGATATTAAAACTTTACATGAGTATAACAGAAACAATTGCCGCTCGTTGTAGTTCGACTTAAGAACTACATTCTTAGAAGTCCTACAAGATACTGTTTTGAAATATTAAAAATCTTGCAAAACTTAACTGAAACACAAACACCTATACAAACAATTACAATATGTTTGCACATAAGATTAATCAAAAGATAACATAGGCGATATATAGATATCACAACCGAGAATTACGCTTATAAGAAAGCCCATAAAATATATCAGAACTTCGTGTCACAGGATACCCATTAAAAATTTTCTGAAAATGTAACAAATTCCTCATTACTGGTATTATTCAGGGGGATGGGGGATCGAATTAGACACTGATTGAATTCAAACTATAATAACAGACAGAAAACCATTAAAACTATTTGTATTTAAATGACATCAAAACACGTCTTACTTGAATTGATATCTAATTTGCAGAATAGCTCGTTTTGTTATGCAGTTTCTTAGCATCATAAGTTGCAAGCCACTTTGCACATATAACAAGTCTTTTCTGTCAGAAAAAATCAACTAAAATCTTATATGTATCCTTGACGCATATAAGAAAATGATAATACGCGTAGAATTGTACATTTAAAATAAGGTTCTTGTTTCTGAATATTAGAATTTAAGATATGTTGTTCCACATATTTTATACTTTCAATAATGCGAAGACAATGCTAAAATGTCAAAAGGCATATACAGTGAAACCTCGTTTTGTCGAAGTCGGGGGACTGGTTAATTTACTGCGACACAACCGGAGTTCGAGACAAACGATGTTCATAATCTTCAACCTCTTCAGCCTCGATTATCATCGATAAATACTGCACATGTATAGGGCCTATGTTATTTAGGTTTCACAAATGTTTTCGTGAAAGAAAACACAGATTGGACATTATTTCATTAATAATAAAAAAAAACACATAAGTACCACCAAAAATAGGATAAGGTTAATCAAGAAAGTAAAATAAGAGCACATACATGTACGTGTATTTAAACACACAAATCAGTTAATGATAGTTTATTCTAATTTTCTTAGAATGGCTATACACTTTGTCCCATGGAGCACTGTGCTCAGCTTAAGTTGACCTTGAATGTACAAATCTAAAATAATATCAAATGGAGATAAAATCTGAGAGAAAGTGGTAATATAGGCCATGATTGGTTGAAGAAACTGTTGCAAATAATATTTTGTGATATTACCATGTGTTTCTAATTTTGAAAATGTAAACAGTTTGTGAATAAAAGATATATAATATTACCATGATCATTAATTGGCTGTTGAGAGTTCAGCTGTTTACACATTTGTTCAATTAGATCCTATTTTTTTTATAAAACCAATTTTCCCCTATTTTATCAAATGTAGTTGCCATAACATACTCCCTCCATAGGTGTAATGACTTGATGGTTGGTGCAATACCTCTGTATACATTTTCATTATCTAATAAATTATATGCAGTTGCAAATAAAACCGTTGTGCAGAGTGCTCAGGTGCAAGGACTCAATGGCGGGGGGGGGGGGGGGGGGGGAGTAACATCACACTTGCATATACTAAGTGCATGATATGAAATTTAATTCAACAGTGCTTACAGAAAAAAAAAGATATACATAATTATTAAATATTTAAAAACAGATAAAAAAATGGAAAAAACAATCAAATCACCTAATTCCCATTCTACTGAAAAATAATAATTAAACAAATGTTTGCACTAGATCTTTATCTTTTTCATAACTAATTTTACTATACATTTACCGTATAACATCTATATCTGAATATCTAAGTTGTTTCAAAATTCACAAACTGCATCAAAAGTTATAGCTAATTCTGTCAGGTAACATCACAGTATGCACACAGATGTATTTATTTATTTATATTTTTTAATATATATTTCTTGAATTTGCAAAACAATAAAAATCTAAAAATAACACTTGATTTAGAATTCACAATTTTAAATTGCACCTTCACTTATCCATGGTTAAGCTTACATACGTTCCAAATTATGCCTACTGTTGGGTTTTAATTATATTTTAATTCACCTATATTTCTTAAAAGGAAATGCTACATTACCACAACATCACATCAACTGGATTACTTTTTTAATTACTATTTCAAGAAAAGTTTGGTACACTAGATAGTAAACACCTTCACAATTCAAGAAATACAGTCATTGCAATACATTTGTCGAGGGGGAGGGAGAGATGCCATAAGAATCAATGTACACCTGTGACAGTAGGGATGATCGACTGGTGTTGAATCACTAATAAGGTTACCCACGCAGGCCTATAATGACCAAAGGTGGATCTTGACAGTGCAAATCAATACAAAAGAGCTTCTGTAGGAAACTTTAATAACTAGTGTTACGGGGTGACATAAAAGCGGATAGAACTGTCTCGCTAGTGAAGCTTGCTTTGCTAGCGAAGCGGTTAGTACGCCGGACTTGTGCGCTACCCTCATGGGTTCGAAACCCGGATCGGCCCAGAATTTTCCCTTAACGATTTGTCTTCGCAACAAAATGGGCGCTCGTCTAACGTGACGGTTAACTTTGTGGCCCAGGGAATAAGCTCACCAAGTGTGACTCCTGGGATAATTACTCTTGTTCTGATAGCAGAACGCTCTTAAGAGGGGGTATGTAACGGGGTGACATAAAAGCGGACCGAATTGTCCGAAGCTTGCTTTGCTAGCGAAGCGGTTGGTCCGCCGGACTTGTGCGCTACCCACATGGGTTCGAATCCCAGATCGGCCCAGAATTTTTCCCCTTAACGATTTGTCTTCGTAACACTAGTCCATTTTTTAGACTTTAGTTTCAAATTTCATGTATGTACATTGTATGTACCTGCTGTGAAAATTAAATCAAATGTTAAAAAAAAATTGCCATGGTAAAAGTTGGCCAAAATTTAAGGTACTAATATGATATTTATGCCGATAACATAAAATTTAAAAAAATATCAGATTTTTTGGGGGGTAAACAATTGAATTGTTATTAAATAAAGTCATATAACTGAAAAAAAGGCTTTACCTTCAACAATTATCATGTGAAGTGATTCAATTATCTCTACTGATTTTTTTATAGAGTGCATTATGCTTTGGCCCATAAGTTTTACAAATAACGTAATTTTGAACGAATTTCTGGAATCTGCAAGTGAACTATAAATAGAAATATAAATGGTATATATTAAGGAAAGGAAAATGATATTAGGCAGTCCCGAAAGTGTTTAAAAATAGGTTTAATGGAAAATTCAGGTTTTACCTTAATTTCTCGAAGGAACATAGCCGCAATGACCCATAATTCTAAAGCTAAAATTTAACCTAGCATTGTAATTTAATATTTGGTTCCTAAAGTCTTTGAAAACAAAATGGTCTTAAATCACATTATGAAATGTTAAGTTTTGATGCCCAAAGGTCGACTGTAGTGGGCACTTTTGCATCATCTTTGCCAATGTCATACTTTTCTATTAACAAACATGTCTTTTGCAACCACTGAGGGTATTCGATGGCAAATACTCAAAGACTGTGAACCATGCAGCCATGATCTGTGAGAACTACTTTTCTGCCCTTTGAAAAACAAGTTGCCCATCCACTTGCAGCTGGAATTGGCTCTTGCTGTCTTCCTTGATGGTGGAGAAAGGTGATGTGACATCCTGTAATGGAAATACCATAGAAATACTCAAGAGAAACATCAAAATAGCCAATAAGTGTTTGAAAGTGATGCTCTGATAGCTGTAATTGTATGCTGCTTTATAATGTTTTTCTTGTTGTCAGTTACTTTAAATTATAATGCAGCTTTTAGATTGTATAGAATGAGCAAGGGACCTGTGGGTTCCGGAGCTTATCTTAAACTGACGCTGAGAATAATTGCATAATTTACAAGTGGTTGTGTTGACTGTGCACTTTTATTAACTACATGAAAGTTGTGTGAGACTCATAATCACATACTTGTCAGAGTTTCAGTATTTCTACTGAGTGACTGGAATATGCATGTAAAAATACCCAGATAAATTATAAAACCCTGCAAATTGTAGAATACTGGACATTGGCCAAAATATGATGATAAACATTAATTCATTAGCTGGTATAAAATGCTGTAAAAATTAAATGAGCATAAACTAAATTTGACAAGAATGTTAGAACAAGCAAATTAGGTATAAACCGCATTTGCACTGTGTAATAAATGACACCTGTGGCCTTTGAATCCAAATCTGGACATGTGTCCTACAACAATGATGTTGTTTTTAAACGGTAAACGATGCAGCTTTAGCAGGTCCACCACCCCATTTGTCAAAACAGGTCACCAGCTGCTTTGTTTGCCCTTTTTATTGCACTATGGCATAGATACATCCTTATTCATGGCAGCCTGCAGCGACGAAAACGTCTTCCACAGTTAATGGACGACTGTCACTAAGATTTATAGTTAGCATCTTTATCACCCTTAGTATCTACCTTATTCACTGAAGACCTCAAATCTGAGTTTGTTCTCAAAACTGGGGACCCATGGGTCTCGATGCTCAGCTCAATTTGCCTATAATAAAATATGTTGATGAGCTTTTCAAAATATGGGTACTAGATATAAATATAATTGTGATCAGTTTGAAGCCAACCTGTCTACCCATACTGGAGTTATCATCCATAAACTAATATATGAATGGATGAGTCCTGTGACCATGAACTTTTACCTAGAGATCCAAAAATCAAGAGAAAACTTCCCCTATTGGCAGGTGCACCACATGTGGAAAGTTTGAAATGGAAAGTTTGGCTTAAAATACATCCACAATCTTTTTAAAGAAGTGGGTCATGTGACATTGACCACATGCGTTAGAGGTAGATGAACTATAGGTCAAATTTGAAATCTATATCCAAACTGCAGTTATCATCAGGAAACAAATTTGACAGACAAACAGAAAGATGAACAGATGGACGGACAGGGTGATTAAAATAGGGCATCTTCTTTCTCAAGCGGGGCCTTAATCAATATACAAGGACACAGATAGTATCAACATAATTTGGCAGTCTCAAAATAAAGGAAGAAATGCTTTAAAAAATACAGGTGGCACCGTCAGTCTTAAGGATCTAAAGAAACATTCCATGACCAATAAGCTTGCAAAAATCCTGGAGATCAATGCAAATAATTATTCAGAAACTGGAGCTTTTGTATCAAATTTTTCATTATTCTGGTAGGTACGTTTGATTTTAATAGCTCAAAGGATATTTGTAACAGAGACCTAATTTCAGCTCCGTGAATATTAAATTACAAGATTCTAGGTCAAGCAGTTACGATTTATGCCTGGTTAGCGGACGGACAGACTGACATTGAGTTTTCGTTATAACTCAGGTGACTTTTAGTCAGCTGAGCTAAAAATAAATGTAAAAATTATGAAGAATACAGATGGTGCCACCAGTTTTAGGAAACTGACAAATCTAGTTGTTGTTAATATTCATGGCAATCCATGCATAAATTTTCAAAATACTGGAGGTTTTGTATCAAATTTTCAATTATTGTTGTGGGGGGGGGGGGGGGGGGTGTAACTGCTTGAAGGATATAGGTTGGAGTGACTTATTTTCAGGTTTCCAAGGATATTTATACCCGAGTTGACTTTCAGTCAGCTGAGCTAAAACCTCACTTGAATTGTCCGTATTGTCCTTTTGTGGGGTGTTTCCTCAACTTTACCGGTCACGTTCTTCCTGTTTCGCCCACTCTTTCCTGGTCTCCCATACTCCCATGCTTTAATTAGGGGAGCATCTGGAGTGTCAGTTAGTTGTATTCTTATTGCTTTCATTGTGCTGGAAAGGCGTTCTTTTCAGGAAGATATACCCTACACAGAAATCACTCATATTAATAATAATACTGGAATTGACTCTTCTAAATCTGGCTTTTGCTAACGTTGGTTTACCCTGCAGGTAATAATTCCAAATTAATAACAATTAAAAAGTAAAAACAAAAACCATTGTAGTGTACCATCAGAAGTATCAAAAGTATATGTGTGATTGCTTACAGTTATTCATTTCACCAACATTACTTATTTCAGGTATCAGACTGTCATATTTCTTTTTTAGATTTATTTTTAAATTAAAATTAAAAGAATGGTAGAGTATGTTACAGGCTATAACCCCTTGGTTTTAACAGAAAGTACTTGCATATTTTCCTATATGTGGATACTAATGAAACAGGGCAGTCATAATTCTTTTGTATCTTTTCCTGGATGGACGCCTGAAAAAATTAATATTTAATCATTAAAAACATGCAACTCCAACAAAGAGGGAGTGTCTCCTGGTTCCTCCCTCCTTTTTGATGTGAGCACTTTTATTGTTGACTGTACCACATCTGTTTCCAGTAAAATTCTGTATCTGCCTATATATAATACCAAACATATATTACACAAGTCAGTAATAAAAACCAAGGACTCATGGGTCACTGTGCTCAGCTGAAGTGGAACATGAAGGTAAACATCTAAAATAGTATCACATGGAGATAAAAATCTAAGAGGTAAAGGTAACATAGTCCATGGCTGGTTGACATGATTGGTTTGTATTGAATGATGTTGAATGGCCATGCTTGTCAATCTCATGGATATATAGAACAAGAATACACAGAAAAAGTCGGATCACCCCGTATGGGAATCGAACCCATGACACTCCGATTGCCGGTCGTCTGCTCTACCACTTAACTAACAGGGATCCCCAACTTCCTCTGTGTTTCAGCACACTTTCATAGGAACCAGCGAAGTGACGTCACAACTGTGACTGGTATTATACAAACTTCATGTGTCAACACAGCGACTTTGCATGCAGCAGTGATAAACTGATTGCCTTATATGGTGTGCATCAAATATTATTTAGATAGATGTTGAATGGCCATGCTGGTCCATCTCATGGAGATATAGAACAGAGTACACAGAAAAAGTCGGATCACCCCGTATGGGAATCGAACCCATGAACCTCCGATTGCCGGTCGTCTGCTCTACCACTGGGCTAACAGGGATCCCCACTTCCTCTGTGTATCAGCACACTTTCATAGGAACCAGCGAAGTGACGTCACTATTGTGACTTGTATTATACATACTTCATGTGTCGAAAACCCTTATATTTAAGACTGAACTCCATAAAATGTAATCCGTGTAAGAAGGAATGTGTATTTAATGCTTTCAAGAAGAATAAAATTAAGAGTTGGTTTATATAAGGTAATGATCATTAAAAATTAGCGTCGTTGCTATGGCAACAGTGTAATAGGGAACCATTTGTATTTGAGAACCTGTAGTTGCATCGTGTCTAACACTATCGAATTACAATCCATGTGTTTATTTAAATATGGTTTTGGCTCTCTAGGTCATGGCAAATATGATATGGTTCAGTTAAGTAACCTTCATAAAAATCATTGCCGTTGCTGTGACAACGTAATGCGATGGTCACCATAGACAAGTTATAAATACAACATAGGGGTAGACCAGCATGGACCCCATTCCCCTTTCGGTAGTCATTGTTATAAGATTTTCAAGTTAGCCTAGAACCTCTGATATCAGAATATTCTTGTTTGCCATTGATCCATTGGTGGTTGTCGCAATGTGACCCGTTACCATGACCACACAGTGATGAAATATTAGAAAAAAAGACGGATATTTGCTACGAAATACAATAAAAAGATGTGTCATAGTATACATATTTGAAGCTGCCTGGCCAAAGATATGCAAACTTAAGGTCCCTTTGTGTTATAGTCATGCAAAATCATGGCCGTTGTCATGGCAACGTTATAACAGAAAATCATCAAAGACATGATTCACTTACGAAAAATTTCAACATGGGGATGAAACATCAAAAAATATTTAAAAGATAAGAAATTTGTTTCTATAGACAATACAAACATGATATGTGTGTCAAATGATACATATTTCATGCAGTCTATCAAGTACAGTCGAAATTCATCTGGAGGTGGCAGTGGCCCCTTATCATAGCAGTATCTCATAGAATATCAAAAGTAGAAAAATGAGGTTTATTTGTAAGTTAACAAAATTATAGTTTCCATATATATATGTATATATATATATATATATATATATATATATATATATATATATAATCTGCCTGATTTAGTGTTATAAAATCTTGAACATTCAAGGTCAAAGTTATGCAAAATCCGTGTTATTGTCAAGGGAATGTGGCTCAGATTTAATAATTTTAAGTTGATTTGGATCTTTATAAGCACCTTACTGTAATTTTCAGGAAGACTTATAATTATTTGGGTTTGCTTTGAATAGCGTTAATGTAGACATGTTATTTATGTGTATTATATGATTTATTGTGATGACTGGGGAGCATGTTTGGTGACGCGTTTGGTGTTTGAAAATGGTTAAATGAGTTCATTGTGAGGTTGTTTAACTAGTTAAAAAGAGCTACATGTTTTTTGAAACACTGAACATATTTACTTTTTAATGTTCCCATGCCTAGAAGCATCTGATATCACAATCGTTAACATAATTCAAGAATAGTCTAGAATGTCATCTTAATTTTAGAGCTAATGGGAAAATATTTGATTATTTTGGTGAGATGACATCATGGTTTGATTTAGCATTAAATAAGGCTGCAGAGCCATATGTCTGTCTGAGACCGGCGAAAAAGGGGTTATAAATATATTACGACCCTTGGCTTATAAAAAGTTATAAATTATTAAATTATGTGACGTTTATAAGGCTAACCAAAATCTTAGTGTTGATAAAGACCAAATTACTATGCAGGATCAAAGGATTGTCATATCAAATGCAACTGTAATTATGAAATAATATGATTAGTCATTGTCTATTTGTTACTGTCAAATTTGTTATAACGATATCAGATGTTGCATTACTTATACTGCAAATATTTTACTTTGAAAACAAAAATAGATAAAAAAAGCTGGCATATAAACAATACATTATGACATTTATTTTTATTTTAAGGTCTTAAGTCACTATATGTGATGGTGATAAGTTTCTTCAGCCATACCAGAAAGCGCATTAGTTAGGGTTACAGGCTTCTTTTACGCAGCTATATGCACATGTTGTTGGACAGAGTTTTGCAGAGTACCCTTTTGCTTTTAAAAGGCAAAAGGGTATGAAATGTGATATTTAGTTAAATCCTTGTATATTTGGTCAAAATACAAAAAAAAAAAAATAAAAAAGCAAACTACTGTTATGTAAACAAGCATATTAAATGAAAATTATAGTTTTCTTCTGTCATATGCATTTCAGGGGCGCAATTTCCATTCCCAGTTGGGGGGGGGGGGGCACTTGTATAGGGTTAAACCATATTTACCACTCGTGTTATCTTAGCATAATGAAATAATAAGAAAACTGTTATTGTCAGTGGATCCTGCCCCAAGGGGGGGGATGGGGAGCTTCAGTGTTTTCGGTGATTCCCTGCCTGTGTAATGTGTTAACAGGATGGGGGGGGGGGTTAGGCGTGGGAGGGCGTCCCCTACTTCCTAATAGGAGATTAAAATTTAATCAACAAGGAAGCGATGTAAGAATTAAATAATTAAACCAACAAGAAGTAAAAATGTGTTATTCATAAAAATTCTATATAACCTGTATGATTTTCTTACAGAGTTTTATCCTCGATTACCACAATGTCATTGAAACGTGGGAATCATATGTATCAGTCACTTTTGATATTTTAATCATTTCTGAAACCCATGATTTCATTGATATTATTTGATCATGAGAATCAATTGCTCAAAATAAATGCATGGCAAATGCCTTAACTAATCAGATGAGAGAATCAGGCTGATGCTTTGCAATTCTTTCTCACTATAATACACACAGCTGAAGTCGTAAATTTGATTTAATGGGGGAATCAAGGATTAAATAAATGAAAACTGCAATAAAAAGAAAAAAATAAAACACCTTGATAAAAGCCACTCGGTCAAAAAAAATAGTTAGGATATTACAATTCAATGATTTTGGCTGTTTATGACGAGTTTCCTATACTGCATTGGTAACTTCATTCTTAACCATTCACGATTCTTGAAACGTTCTTTCGAATGTAATCTGTAATGGCTAAATGTTTAAAGTGATAGAACTTATTGCAACTTTTTCGGTCATTCTACATCTTTTATTGTATGGAATCACAATTAATATATAACATCTCAAGTTATCATATATTGATGAATAATAATAATAAGAGCTTTAACAGCTCTCAAAAGGTGAAGAGTATACGCTGTCATATACCAATTATAAGAAAATATAATTTTGTACTTGACAGTGTAAATGCATACACTCAAACTTTTTATATGGACTAGCTGGTTATATGTGGATTAACTAGATGCTTCAGCTTGTTTCAACAAACACTGATACTGGTGGGCATGGATGCTCCGATATAGATGATGACCTAACAAACAAGCAAAATAAATATATTCTAGAAAAATCTATAGATCATATCTGCAAACAAATTGAATATCATATCTACTAACAGTATCACATGCGATGTGTAGGGTGCTGAGGACTATGGTCAAATACGGGAGTATTGTCTCAAAATCGTTGAATCATTCTCATGTAATTTAAATTGTACGAAACTCGAATATATATAAGTCTGGTATGTGCCCAGACTATATTGATATTAAATCCAACTTGCACCATATTCCAGCACTAGTTTCCTTCAAAATTTGGGACAGGAAAAACATTTGAGTGGCCTCCAGCCACAACCAGTGAAGTTCCGGTGATGAATTATGTAAGAAACATATTGCCTTAACGACGTCCTCACATTTGCCATTATGTTGTAGAGGCTGAATTTTCGCAGCGCTTTCGAGGACCTAAATAGAAAAAGGAATCTTACATACTTAAGTGTGAGACTATAATGTTTATGAAACTTTATACAAAATCACGATTAAAAGAGATCGATCTCACGTGAATGCTTTATTTATATTTTATAATAATTTAAACAACAATAGATAACTTCGTGTCATGGATGGCATTATACCTTTAAAGGTCTGCATAAAAGGTAAGCATTTTGTTATTGTATATCTATTGCACATTTATGTGCATATATAAATATGTACATGTATTTGTATATTGAAGAATTTAATTAAAAAAAAACATATATTCTAAATCGTAAAGTTAAATAAGTTCAATTCTATTTTCAGTGATGATCAATTTAACACCAACCTTTACGTAGGTTGAACGGTCCATTCCTTGTTGTTCGTTCTCGGTTGATTCAAAATATCCAGGGCTTTATCACACAGAACATAGAAATGTATTTGATTTTTGCCAGGCAGAAAGTTTCGTAAACTTTTAATCGGCAAAATATTTACAATGCACATAGGTCAATTATGTTTGTTCTGCCAGTTCTGGGAAACGGCATGATTGTTTTTTACAATAGGTAACCAACAAGACCTTAAAGAGGAAATACCATAAAACATAAAAGACATTAAAAATTCATTAAATGTTTTCCATAAGGCCTGGAAATTGAGGCAGAACAGTTTGCCAAGATACTTATCTGTTTTGAGAAGAAATTGATGAAGCATAATTTGAGATGTCATTGTTTTCTCTATCCATTTATTTGGTCCCGCCGAAACTATACGTATAGTTATAGAGACGTTCCTTCTTTGAAACTTATGTGTCGTGTGTGTTTTAGTACTTATTGCTTAGACATTGCTGAAAACCATAATTTGTCCCATAATTGGGGTATTTCTTTAAATTTAATATTCTATTGTAATTAAAATCTTAGTGAGTGGCTACTGCGTATTTTGCATAATTCATTTTAATTATAATCTTAGTGAGTGGCTACTGCGTATTTTGCATAATGTGGCTCATGTAAGGAGATCTAGATATAGGAATGATTACGTTTAAATCGGGTTATATCGGTAACAGTGCAAAGTAACTGGTACGTGCGAGCGGGGCAAATCCCTCAGACATCGCTCCATATCTACAACCCTGATCATGGGTAGGAGACGTCCCCTTTGAGACACCAACCGACATTAGGAAAGGAAGTATTTGCATGCAACTCCTTGACCAGGTGTTGATGTTGCACCTCTTTACATTGTCATTGATCAATCGACCTTGTTGATAAATATCACACGTTATATGTGTTTTATATATATATATATAATGACCAGGTAAAGGCTGAACAAATATTATAATCAACGAGTAAACTCCGAGAAACACGTTAGGCCAATCAGAGCCGTCCTCTCAAAACGGGCGGTACTAAAGAGCTTGGTGTGACTTTCTACGTGAAATCGATACCCGCGATAGACCGTAATAGGGGAAATCGAGCCCCGATACCCATGATAGGCCACCTTTATTTATAGGGCTTTGCCACCTTTTCAATGAATGAACGTAGTGCTAAACTTACTTGACTGAATTTACTCGAATACCTTTCGCAGAAAGCTCTGCAAGGAAATAATATGTAAATGAAAGTACTCTATAAAATTTTAAACATTTACGAAAATGAAAAAAAAATATAAATGAAAATGTCGAAAATATGCAGTTTTTTTCACTGGTATTATAATTTAAATCAAATAAAATAAATAAACTGTACTAAAACTGAAAGGCTTACTTTCTTAATAAACATGTAAATAAAATAGAATAAAAAGAAGAAGAAACCAGGCACAACGACTCATTGTTCCACTCGAGTGAAAGCCCGTACGGGCCCTTACAAAAGAGCGCCGTCGAGCAGAAGTAAATAGGTTTAAGTCTACACTGTATTTATTACAGCTCCTTTTATTAGTTGAGCCCCTTGGAATTTTACAATATATATATATATATGCAGGAAATGTGTATATAGGAACGATTGTGTTTAAGTGATGTGTGCCTTTCACCTGTAGAAGAACACTTTGTCAGCTGATCCAATGCAGCTTTACTTATCGAGTAGAACAGTATGTTTTAAAACTGAAAAGGCAAAAATAATAACTACCAAACGCATGCAAGAAAATACATAAGAAACTGAAAATAAGATGAATAAAGTAAAAAGAGTAAAAATATGGTTGTTAGCATGTTTTTATGTTCACTGACTTTTTATAGGTGGTTTTAGATACATTCCCAATGCTTATTATAAAATCAGTAAGGCCTCTGTCAATTTCCTCTTATATAGGAGTAGATATGCAGCGACGTGATTATGCAAAAATGAATATCTTTTTACGCTTTATATTTTCAAACCATGCCGTTAGCTTCATTCTAACAACATTCACCTGAGGATCGGGTCGCACTGTTGGTTACAGTGTTGGTCGTGAGGGTTACAGTGTTGTTTTTTCTTCAGTGTTATATATATTTATATATATATATATTTATATATATTCTTGCTAGATTGTTATTATAAACTCTAAAAATATTATACATACCGCCAACATTGAAGCTATAGACGACACGTTCACAATGCATCCTGAAGAGGGAAATAGGAATATTACAATCACATTTTATAATCTAAGTATTTGTAGTATCAATATATAAACATGAGTTTTGATTTACCTTAGGTCATCTTTGTACCTTTTACTGAATTCATGAAAGATATTATCTCTCTTCCCCATGCTCTTGGGCGAACTTCATGATTTTCATGTATTTTTCCGGAAAGACTTTTATGAACGCTTCGGATGGCTATGCATAATATACTTTGTTCCTACACATTATAAGTATGACTAAATTAGTTTTACTTTGAGACGGCGGGGCGGTGATGTTGTGCAAAGAAACAACTGTTAAACCTATCGCACCATTTCAAGTGGCCATATATGTATTTTCTGTTATGCTGGACAGATAAGCGTGTGATGTAACATGTCAAGATACACATTGAGACGTCATATACGTGTAGTCATATTATGTAGTTTATATGTTATACGTCATACGTATGTAGTCAGCTTAGATAAATTTGTAGCAATACCGGACATCTGTTTAGTCACATTAATAAAATGGTGATTATTATGTTGCTAGATACCAGCTACAAGTTTCTATTTTGCCCATGGGCCATGGAAGGTAGATTCCAGTGCATTTTACAAACCTAATCCAGAGAACTGGGGTGGCAGAATGGAGTATAGTTAAATACAGTACATGTAAACACTTGTAATACTGAAAGATACACATTGACAGAGTAGGAATCTGATATTAATGATGTCTGGTACCGCACGATTAGGAAAACGTTCACCCTGAAGAATTGTTTTAATTTAACTGTCTTAAAGACAATAAAAAATATGCAATAAAAAATAAAATTTTTTACAAGAAAATGAACAGAAAAATATGATAAATTTTGGTTTCTGATTGGAACAAAAAGTCAGACCTGAGCAATATAAAAATAAACTAATGTCAATCCTTTTATTCATCTTTTTCTTGATGTCTTTGTTATAACCTATCTACCCTTCGTTTTCTCAAGGTTTAGTACGGCCTCCTTGGAAAACATAATCGGTGCCCTCAAGTTGGTACTCATCATCTTGTCGTAAACTTCCATTGTTCCATCCATGACACCATGAAGAGGAGCAAAATATGCCGCGTTGTTTACCTATTAAAATTTATTTCATATGAGGTTAGCAGATAATCGAACTTATAGAAAATCACCAAAATCTTTCATGTTAGTCAGTTTCATCGTGGAACGTGTCACATACGGCAGTTTATCACCAAATTATACCATCGCAAATTATTATGAATAATTGTTTCACAACTTGCTCATTGGGTGAAAAACAAACGAAAATACATTCGAAGGCTTACAATAATTAATCTAGTCACAATATGTATAAGCTAGAAGTTGTATGAATCATTAATTGCTTTAAAAGGCATTTACTTTGCAGTGATTAAATAACGATATAGCGTACTTTAATACCCTGTTCAAACATTGAATTCAATATTGAATATATTTTCTTTCAAATATATTTATATATTGAAAATGTGAAAACGTTGGGCAGACTTACCAGGATATCGAGACGACCAAATTTTTCAAATGTAGCCTTAACTATTGATTTTACAAAAGCATCATCAGTCACATCGCCAGCCATGACCAAGACCTTAATTTTAAAATAAAGGTAAACATCTTGAAGTATAAGACATTGCCTGAAATCATGATGTGTACTGGCGACTGTTAAATTAGCCCAATTAAGCGTTTTCATTCAATTAAAGTATCTCTATTTTTCGCCTTGTCCAATGGATTAAAAAATGTCTATATATATGTCTATATAAAATATATATATATATATATATATATATATATATATATATATACAGTGAAACTCCCCTATGCCTGACACTCAAGGGACTGGGCAATTTTGTCCGTTTTAGCGAGTTGTCCTGTTTAGAGGAGTTTGGCATATTGCGTCAATTCGTCATTGATAGTCTTCACCACGCATTCACCATAACGAAGTGCAAACTGTCGCAGACTATAATTACGGCTCCACGGGTCGGACGGCGATCACAAAGCACAAGGGGAAGTCTTTGATGGTGGTCTTGTCGAATGAAAAGCTGTTATAGTTTGAAAGTTTATTTTTTTTCCTAATTGACCTGCCAATTTTAATTTAATAATGATTGTCTTATCAACACATTTATAGAAATAAACAACAATTTTGATATTGTATATTTACATATAACTTTCCAATGGTTCACCAAATTACACTTGTCCCCGGGCTTACGCTTTGACCAAAACAGGTCATACGAGGTCATGATCTCGGAGCACCATCTACGGGCAAATATATGAACAAAAATAGAACTCGCGATGTCCGTCCGCTTTAGAGGATCGTAATATGTACTAGGTATGCTGCCGGGAATGGGGAGTTTGTCCGTTGTCCGGGAGAGTCAGTTGTCCGCTTTACTGAGTTTACGTTAAACATAATACAGAGGCAAAATCGAAGGGACTGATATTTAGTGTCCGCATTAGTGAGTTGTCCGCCTTACTGAGTTGTCCGCAAGTAGGAATTTCACTGTATATATATATATATATATATATATATATATATATATATATATATATATATATATACATTACCTGACGATCGCGGGTGCATTACACACCAAATTCCAGTGAGTAGTAACTCGATGTAATTTTAACATGTTTACATTCAGTATATATATATATATATATATATATATATATATATATATATATATATATATATATATATATTGGCACTTTGCATTATTTTTTTAATAATTATTATTCATTTACACCCACCGTTATAGACCCAATTTTAATCACATATATTGAAAAGCCGAATATGCGTGAGCTCCTTATATATTTATAATAGCTCCACTAGTTTTATATTTCGGATATCTGGATTGTGTCAGTTAAGATACCTCAGACCAAGTCACTAATTTTCTTGAAATCGTTATTTCCTCTGCATATTACAGAGAGTATCAAAGATTTGTTTGTGATTTTCTAATTAATGCACTGATCCTGATTGTGAACTTTTGTGTCTACTGTAAATATAGTATATTGCTTAAATTTAATTAATGAGTCAAACTTTGTCATTTTGTTTTGACAAAACAATTTGTCATTATGATCAAATGTGAGGTGTTTACACTTAAAACTGTGGATGACTGACATTTTACTTGTTACCATGCACAATACATGGTTCCTTTATGGTATGACACAGCAACGGGGACGATAACGCACCCAGGGCCCCAAGGTGCAGTAGTCACCGGGCCTAGTTGACATAGGATAAAAAAATAGAGAAAGCGTGTGACACTGGCCTTCCGAAACCGGAATGGAGTTCTGCTGAGGTACATATACGTAGTTAAGTTAGCATTAAAAAATGGAGGTGGTTACCTCCCCCCCCCCCCCCCCAAAAAAAAATAGGTGCCAGTGATTTAGAGCTGAATTAAAGTGCATTGATCCTTGTAATGGCAACAACATATAAAATTAACTGATGTAAGTAAATAGTAGTATACTATAAATCTTTATTTTAAGAATAGATCCTGCCTTAAAAAGTAAGAGTGGGTCATTCCATTTTTAGACAAACGTTTGACGTGTTGACTATGTACTATGTAGTATTGAATAGGAGTAATATATATATATATATATATATATATATATATATATATATATATATAGAGAGAGAGAGAGAGAGAGAGAGAGAGATAGATAGATAGTTAGATAGAGGGATAGAGAAATCGAAAATATAAAAATGGTCTCTTGTGACTAAAAAGGTCCATTTCATATAATGCCAAACATTTAAAGTTTGGACTTAATCGACTAAACAATCATTGCTTTATATTATTTGTACTTAATATGTAATTCCTATAGGTGCCCCTGCATTTAAGCTTTTTAAAGTACTTATATCATTGTTACCTGAACAGAACAATCAAATTAATTGATTTTCACCCAAGGCCATCAATGTATGTTGTCATTCAGCAGTAACATACAGGTCAACAAGACGTCAAGCATTTCGTGTACTGAGCCATAAAACCAGTCATTACACTTCACTTAATGGCTGATTACACATTCTACCTGTATATATATATATACTTAAAAAAGGAATTCGGTCCACGTTTGTTTGCAATGATCTCTAAAACCGCGTTACGTATGAGACTGTGCCATACCTCATTATAATTGTTTCCGTAGCGACCTCGCCGATATGAGAATAAATCATTTTTAATGTACACATCATTTTGAGTGATTTTTGCGTGTTTTATTAGTGTGAAGTTACCATCAAAAACAACCGAACTGCCTCCGGCAAAAACAGTATTGCCTGGAAGGTCGTCTGGTGACCTCTTTATTCAAAACAAGCCATATAACACAATCAACCTCCAGCGCAGGATTTAATCTATTGTGCATATGATTAACCCCTGCTTTCAGTAATGGATTTAAGCTTGTCTGATATGACAAAAAGCCAGGTATACTAAATTTATCAACTAGTTTATATATATAATGTAATTGAATTATAGATGCATGTAAGTGTGCTTGTTAAACAGTTACTTCATCGGCATGCAGTCCCACCCCTCCTGACATATTTGGGAAACTTCCTGAAGTCGGACTACCCTCCTGCCTGTTAGGGTCACTCTAACGCCCTTCTTTGCAAATTCCAAAGCAGTTACAGCGCCCAAACCCGAGCTTAAACCTACAATGATCATCAGTGATATATTTACGTGCACTGAATGCTGTTATTCCAGTGCTATCACCAAAACAAGTCAGACAATTTGTACAGAAAGTACACGGTCTACCTTATTCTATTTACCCAAACAACATATGAAAAGTACAACTTGCCTGTCACTAAAGCCACTTTTTTCTCAGGGTCCATGTCAGTGAATATTCTTGATCCAAATGCTGCACGAAATAGAAGCTCACAATCCTTGACTGGCGTGTAATTGTAAATCATGTGGCAGGTAATGTGTCCCAGATGTAGGTTGTGTTTTTATCAGTAACGGATCGCACAACACCGGCCAGCACAATCGTTCTCACTGTTCTAAAAACAGGGACTCTCATTGTCATTAAGAAATTTAATGTGAAGGTGGATTTGATATTTTTTTCACAGGTATTCCAGGCATGTGTCCCTAGACAAGTCGTAAAACTAGTATCTTTTTTATTTGTCGCACGCTCTCTCTCTCTCTCTCTCTCTCTCTCTCTCAATTTGATCTTATAACTGACCAGCAATGATTTACTCCGTGTATATATGGATGCTAGCTATAGATGATATACATTGTGTAGATTGTTATACATTACTATATATCTGTGTCTAAAGTTTGTATACGTGACGAATTGTTATTTTTTTATATATTTGGCATTTTTGCCAGGTTCCATCACGTCAGCCGTTTTGCGATTGATTCATATGTTATATTTCAGAATAAACTGTGGTCAGCAATGTTGCGTTCCATCTCTTGAAGCCCGTCCGAACACGACAATAGCCACAGGTGGTTCCGCGTCAGAAAGACAATAACGCCCCCGGTGACATTTGAGGTGGAGATATATACTACTTTTGTTGTTGTTGTTATTAACAATATATATATATATATACATATATATACATATAATATATATACATTCTGCAGTAAAAAAGGTGTTAATAGCAAAAAAAAAAAAAAACAAAAAAAAAAAAGTATGGATCTCCGTTGATGTAGGGCATAGAGCGAATTAAGAGTCTAGGGTCAAGACAAACGATGTTGTATCTTGTAAACAATTACACATCTGAAAATGTTATGTCTGTTTCTTGCAGGTTTGATAAACAGACAAGTTGTACTATAAATATTTATTAACAGGCAACGCATGTAAGAACACGGGTACCGAGGCCAAGGCAGACGTGATATGTCAGGCCATGCAAGGTTATCAATACCCATGGGCGACATAGCCGTGACAACATGACTCAGTTGGCATTTATATTTGGTTGGTAAGCCAAACCTGTGTCGTGATGCAAACCATAGCGAGGAATGCATCGTAGTGGTCTTCCAATCATACCGTAGTAAAGAACCCATAATCTTAAAATTAGGCTACGAATGATGAAGTTAAAATATTTCATGTGAACCCACAACCCAAATTTCAAATTTATGCTCTGTCTCTATGTTAGAGAAATCATTTCGTGTATCGCGTACAACCTTGCTCCGTCCAGTAACCCGTGAAAGCCATGCTTGAATTCATTCGGTCAGAAATTCAACAATCATGCTGAGGGCTTTACCAATATGCTGAGAAGAAATGATTTTTTTCTCGCTCATGTTAGGTGTTGTTAGAAGGTATTATAAAAAGTTGACGATTGGTTTGGTTTATATCAAGTGACAGCCTACGTCTAGGCCATGAAACATTGTAAGGAATGATGAAAATATTTGCATCCTCATAGAGCCTTAAAGTGCGTTCCTCGTTGAAGGATGTAACGGCATCCTGACACCAAGTAGGCTGGTCGTAGACTCTCTGTCACAGGGCAGAAATGGCGCTAATGGGCGACATGGCTTATACATTTGAACAACTTATCTCATAACAACCTAGCCCTGTGGCGGATCGCTCAGGATTCAAATTGACATCAAAGTAAACTCTGTACTTTTGGAGGTACCGGCAAGTTTGCGTTTTTGAAGTGTTCTCTTATGTACTCTTGAGAATAGAGGTAGTGAACATGGTTGTGCTGATGTACATGGTTGTGATGATTTTGTATGAACCGGCTCCCTAGTGTGTTGCTTTCGTATTGGACCTTTTTGAACCGCTTGTACTTTCAGGAATTGTGAGTAATGAATTACTTCAATTCTATCCGCCAAAACTGAACTTTCCTGATATGTTTTCAGCCAAATTGCTCCTCCCCCCGCCGTCCATCGCCGAATGCGCCTCCGGAGAAATCTTTGCAGACCCCTTCACCGATCTTTCTGAAACCCGGTATACTTATTGAATCACATGTAAACTGGTTGCTAACGAAGATTCTTTTCACGTAGTGTTCATCTGTGCGTTTTTTTTCTCTCTCTTAAGAGTGGTTCAACGTATTGTTCTGATATTCTGCAAGTCTATGGATCTTATATATCTCCATCTCGTTCTGAAGCATTTTGGTGACTCCTGCAATCGTAGCGTCCATCAATGCGTTTGCATTTTGGGAAATAACATATTTTAAGAGTGGTTCAATATATTGATGTGAAATTAGGCGTGTTCATCCATCTTGAACAGTTTTCTATCATGGCAGGCAAGCCACCTACTATCCCGTTTTCATAGGATATATTCCTTTTCTTAAAGAGTGGCTTGCCGTATAGGCCTGATATTTGACATGCCCCTTAGATCCTTGATTCCTCAGTTTCAAGGTTGGTTGCGTCACTTGCAATCATTTATATGAAGCGTCCATCCATGAATCATTTGAGAGTGAAAATTAAGTTGATTGGGGTTAAAGCCTAACATTTGCACGTTAATCCGTCTTGGGAAAAAAATTAACATAGACTAGACAGTTCTTGTAAAACACACTGATACCTTTTTCTCAGGAGCAGTTTCCAGTTTGGGCCTGAAAGAATGCAGGTCCATTCATCTTGAATAAATTTATCATATTAGATGCAGTGTCGAAGCCTACGATACTGTATTTTTAGAAACCATGCATTTATCTCACTAGTGATTTTATGTATCAGCCCAAAATGTTACATGTCCATAGATCTTGGATTGCTTTATCTTGTACACAAGACTGGTGCTGCCACCTGCAAGTATGTATTTTACATACATTCAGGCAACTATCTCATGAGTGGTATGATGTATCAGCCTGATGTTTTGCACGTCCATCCATCTTGGATAACTTTCTCTTATGTCAGATAGGTTGTGTCACCTACATTCTTGTATTCATAAAATACATGGTTGCATTTATCTCAGAAGTGGTTTGACATATCGACATAATATTTTGCAAGTCCACAGATCTAGGATGGCATTATCTTATACACATGACTGGTGGTACCACTTACATTAACCTTTAGTTAGTCCGTGCGTCTTACGATACGTAGGCAAGTATGAACTCATTTCCTTATACCATCGGTATATAACTGTACTATAAGTGTATGGAAATAATCAACAAATTTCTGTAGCATACAGTTAACAATTGTAATGGATCTGCCGACCAAATACACACCTTGAATATTGGCTTTTCTAAAGCCAAGAAATGTGTCCTGTGACCTGTCATATGTTGCCCAAAGGGTCTAGCTACATGCATGTCCTACTGACACTGACATACTGTTCAGAGTCACCATTCTGTGTTGTCATACCGACTCTTTTACATGAAAAGTACAGAAAGGTATCACGAATCCGGACTGGCAGTGGATCCTATCTAACAAGTGGTGCGCGAGATCGTGTTTTTTTTATTCTTACAGAACACCATCGTTCATGTGTGTGTGTGTGTGTCTGTGTTTGTGTTTGCCGAATGTATTTAACTATCTTTAAAAAGTACAGACAGCTGAGACAGTGCCCAATCGTAAATGCATTGCGCCTATATTATGCAGTCTTCGAGGAATCAAGATTTTTTATGCTACTGAAAGCTTTTGATTTGTGATTGAATACCACTGCAATGCATTCCTTGCTTTGGCTCTTATGACGCAAGTAAGGCTTAGCAGCCAAATATAAGTATCTACTAAGTCGTGTACTCACGGCTAGAAAATACTTACAACGGTGCATGTATTGACACTGCATGCTCTAGGCTGGAGAAAACTCGGTCATACCTTATCAAGCGGACATCGTTTGTACCACCTGTGGGTTAATGGGATAAATTTGTTACAAAAAGCGAGGTTGATGTCATAAGCCAGCTGTGATCAGATAAAAAGCACAGATGAAATTGGAAATGGAGAAAATGGTAGCTTTTTTTCAAGGTAGGTCAGGACAAATGAGAACCTGTAGTGACCATGTTGTTCCTGTAAGTCACCAGATGTATATCTATAAGTGAGCACAAGTTTGATTTTGTTTCACTCCCAATATCCCCTTTCTTAAGTTGTGCGAGTACAAGGTCCCCTGAACACTCGATGGATGTAAAATTAGTGTCATGCAGTGGATGCCTTATCTTACAATAATTATAAACTTATGCCAGTGTTAACCACGTTGTAGTACAACGAATAATATGCTAAATTAATTACAGATATTGCAATTGTTCTTTCCACCGTTTAATGTCATCGTTTCCATAGGCTTTCTATTTAAAATATATTAATTTAGAAGGCCACTCTTTCTTGTTTCTGAATAGGTACAACATTTTTGTAATTGGTTGCAATCTATAACTTGGCTGGAGTAAGCTTTCATATAAGAAGTACTTGGCAGTGTGTGAATAGGCCCATTTCTTCGATTCGACCTACGTGTCTATTTTTGGGTGAAAAAAAACCTGTCTCGAAACAAAATGGAGCAATTAGCCAGACAGCAAATGTTATTCTATATTAAACTGAAAAGGAATTCCAGTATAAAAATTCAAAAAGTATATTAATTTATAAATAGTTATTAATGACATATTTTTCGCTATTCACTGTACGCAAAGCTATGAGCACCATAAACAACATGTTTTTATATCTGCAATAACCTAGAAAGTTAGGATAGATACACATGTAGTGTTATATATATAAACATTTTTATTTTAGGATCGAGCTCTAGTACTGGGGCAGCAACCGCGACAGAATTTTCTCGAAAAGAGATGCTGGTAACAGTAACTGGAAGGAAACAGGAACGACTTCAAGAGGTCTCCGAAAAATATCACGGTTCTAAATGATAAATAGTTGTGTAATGGGCTAGTTGGGACTGAATGTTACATATTTCTTTTGACCTGTGTTTCCTATAGGGACTGTTGTTTATGATATACAGATCACTTGTGCAAGGATTCTAACATAGCTGTGATGAACGTATAGCTAAGAAACTGGTACAAAAGAGATGCCGTACCCAAAAATTCTTGTTTAATCTTCATAAAAAAGAAATATTTAAAAATTTCATGGGCAATGTATTTAATGTTAATAATGAAAATGCTGATCAACGTCATGATAAGTGGAGCAGTATGTTAACTTTTAGCCATAATGTTATAGGGCATATTGATTTTAGCCATAATGTTACATTGGCGTCACGACTTGTTTTAACATAATACGTCTACGTGCGAATGGCTTCGGTTTGTTGATATCTGGTGGGAGGATGACATCCAAAAAATGAAGAGTTTAATTTGATACCGATTAACTATATATATCTTCAGATCAAATAAAGGCCTAGCCGCTTGGCTTTAAGCTGTTTTGTGTGAACGTCTGTTATCAATTTGCATGCAAAAGTTTTACATCTGACAGTTGTGAAGAAGGCCGCTAACAATAAAATAAATGATAAAACCTAGCAATTCACCTACCTTTTCTATAGAATATATGTGAATTCTGGCTTACGAATTGATGAATTCTAGATAGATCCTGTTCTGAAAGGTTCTTAAAACGCCTTTGTGATATATGGATTAGCTTGTTTATCCACAAGTTGTCATTAAAAACAGTAAATCTATGTAACCCAGGGTGGATTGTTGCATATATGCGGAAGGTCATAAATTGCTCTAAACGCCCCTTGCAAAACTCTGGTTTGTTTGGCTTACTGTCAAATGTCTCTGCTGAATGTACTTGTAATAATTTGAAGCCACAACATATTATAAAAAAAAATTGGATAAAAACAAAATGAACTGGATGTGTGCGGTGAAATAAGCATTTCATGACATTTTTATAAAAGGTTCAAGGTTATGTTAATTCAATAGACGTCGTATATATCGGGATTTGCCCCTTAAAGGTTCTTGTTATATAATTAGGTGCAAAGAATGTTTGGTTTATACAGTCTGTGCCATTGGAGGAAGCCCCAATGACATTTGACATTTTTCTCTTACCCTTCAGTATTATCGAACATATAAACACAAGTTTGATGCGGGACCAATGTCAAGTGCTGAAAACATGATCATAAGTAATTTGGCTAAGTAACATTGCGTCTGCCATGTAATGAAAACGTCACCTCCGAATTCATGTTTTTTAATATTTATGGCACTTAGCAACAAATTTAAATTATTTTTTTTTTTTTAGAATTTGTTGGACAGATGATTATGGACATTAACCTTTATCAATTGGATTTAGGTTTTAAGAAAAAAAGAGTCTTTTCCAGATATCAATGTAATTACATTTATAAATATATTATAATGTATGATTTATTCTTAATTCAGTTTACTCTGTATAGATTTTATTTTAACATTTTAAAATGTATCTGTAAGTTTAAGAACATATACTATACTATCTTTTAAAAACACGCTTTACTTACAAATGCAACAATTGAATTTTGTGATATGTGTAAAATTTATTATATTTTTTTGCAAAATGAATAAATGTCTTTTGCCTTAAAGCCTAGGATATTCTTGGTCAAATGTATAAGAACAAGCTGTGATTGACCGTGCGATGTACTACAAGGTGAGTATCAATTAAAGGTGATATGTTTTATCTCCTGGCACCAACAGTGAACATTTTGCCATCAGTGTCATTGCCGACTATTGGTGACAGCTATGTGGAAAATGTCTCGGAGCTATTTAACTATTGGTATTCCTAATATCTAGTATTGTTCCTCACTCTTATTTTTTAAATGTAACTTAAATGTCAATTAATTTTTAATACTACTGCTACTAGTTATAATGCTACTTCTACTACTACCACTACTACTAAACTAATAATAATAACCATAACAATAAAGACAACAATAACAACAGTAATACAATGTATACTCTTCAGAATGACTGAGACATTTTCAATTGCTTTCACAGGTTGCAACAACAATGATTATCATTCAATGATTATCAGCCGGTGCCAAAAATAGAAGATCCATTTTACTCATTATTTTGTCAAGGCAAATATATAGTGCGGACACGTTGAGCCTGTCTGTAAGTTCCATTGTTCAGGTGATCGAACATATAAATTGTGTCGTGAGTTTTGTACCAATGTTGCGCCATTCCGTCCCACTGACATTAGAGAGTCTACGACCAGCGCACTGACTGTCAGATGATTAGAAGTAATTTGGATGACCATAAAATCACCCATTGATTATAAGTAATTTGGATGACCATTAAATGACCTTTACCATCACGAGATAGTCGATTTTTTTTTATCACAGCACAGTTTCCGATCGTCGTCATCGCACGTAAAAGAGGCCTTCTTTGTTATAGCACAGAGTTGACCATTGATGTTACAAGAGTTGCTGATCATGACATGCATTACACAACAAATTTTGAACAGAATATTGGTAATATTTTGCGGATGAATATTAATTTGTTATTTTGTTTATTGTAGATCATGAAAGGTACTCAAGAAGTGACGACCCTAAATGAAAATGCTTTGCCCGAGGACATCGCTAAGTCCATATGTTTTTATCGGCCTGTGAAGATGCACGGTTCATCCCCGGAAAAAAAAACCTGGTTGTAGATGGTGGTCACTCCAACATTGTTCCTCTGCCAAACATACAGTAAAACCCGTAAACTTAGTATAACGTATTCAGAAAATGAAACTGAGAACTTTAATATTGTTCTTTGAGACTGATATCACTTTAACATTTCCTGATGAAAACAAAAAATCTATTCTTATTTTATTCAAAATTCACTTTCAAGAAATTATCCAAATACTTTATGTCTTATCGGATTTCTTGCACGTATCACTTGTTAGGTGACAGTTGTCTTTGTACAGTAATGTTTGGTTTTAGTCGTTGCACGCTTTGTTATGTGTTGTTCCACAAACACTAGTGTGCCTCATGTTAATGGTAGTGGTACTCGGTCTCCTAATATTATTTTATTATTAGCAGGGAGAATATTTGCCCGTTGCTGTATGTATTTAAATAGAGAGACCGGTTTAACGTAGCGTGTACCTGGTTCTTGTTGAGATATACAATGCCAGCTGGATCAACGCTTTCTTACTAACTGCGTCGAACAAACTGTCTTTGAACTAGAAAATGTTTCAAAACCAATTTTGATTCTGAGTTCGAAAATATGTAGATAAATCGGATATTAAATGTGTATTTTTATAAACTTTTAAAATTAATTTTATAAATTATGAAAGTTATGCTTTCAGTATCAGTATCTTTTAATTTCGCGTTTACCTCTTGATTATAATTACCTCTATATATATGGGGTGAAAACGTATTGTATGATGTGTGTGTGTGTGTGTATGTGTGACCGCCTGACATGACTGGGACACTTCATGATGTCGGTCTAATTTATGGCCAATTATGGTCACTATTAAACGATTTTTTATAAATTAAACAGCAATTACAGCCCCAAACCTCAATCTGCAAAAACAATGATCAGCTTTAGGTTATTTGAGACCAATATAAAAAAATAGGCTCATATTATACTTTGTCACTCATCACCGTGGCCACATCTTAGATATACATGTTTTTGGTCTTTAACTGTCTGGTACGATGCACCTTTTGTCCTAAGGGGGTTATTTCGCGTATTTTACCAAAATCCTGAGATATATCACTTACTTTTTTTCACGGGGCGATTGTATAAAATACACCAGGCCATTTCAGATAGTTGTGATAGATTGTTTACCACCAAGTGACAGAACTACATCTAGAGCTGATCTCCCTTGATTATAAAAAGTGCGTGAAATAAAGCTATATAAATTGAAAAAAGCTATTGAAATTGTAACCTCTTTTAAATAATTCTATATCTAATTTTCGATATACTTACACAATGGGTGTATCTTTGTCAGGAAGTCATGCCTGAATGCAGTGAAGCGAAAATGACTCCTCCAATCAGTCCTAAACAAACATTTGGATACCGAGTCTTATACTGGTCACTGCTTGAATAAGATAATTGACGAACACGGTCAATTATGGCTTGGATTATGCTTGGTGGCACTGGTAACTGAGCAAACAGACAAGAAAACATATGTCTTCTCACTAAAAGTATGATGGATGTAAGGGAATTGACAGAAAAAGCAGGACAGATATGATTTCGCTATCTATATTACAGTTTATGGTGGTGGCAATTCTTCACCCAATTCCTCTTCCCCTACGTCTCGGAAATGCACATTCAGGACCTGAAAATATGTTAACTTCACCACGTGCTCCAAAGGGCCATTTTCCAATCAATTTTAGGTTATTCGATATAATTTTTCGCCTATTGCAGCCCAATTATCAGAAACTATACTTTTCTGTATCCATCAGGCCTTTATTCAAATCTTTCCTAGCCTGTAGTTGTGAACCTGTCCCAGCACATGAACTAGTTATATTATTTATTGAGCCCTTATGCACGATCGTGCGTGTATGTGTGCAATTTAAGCAGTGTAAAATGTTGCTATTTTTCTTACATCGTATCATCAGAACTGAACAGGACAATTTGAACACAATATGCACGATCTGCCGGTATTCTATCTACGTAGGTGCAGAAAATACGAGTCTGTTCCACAGCAGGGAGCCCATTGAAAGTTAGCACTTATTCTCTGAAACTGAAAAGAAAAATTTCACAGTCTGACCTTAAAACCGATGAGGGATAAAGAACCGAATCTGAGATGAAATCTTTATCACAAAAACCAACATTTACATTTTGCAAACCTCTGGTTCTTCTGGGTCTTGTGGCCAAGTGACATGGCGTATTTCAATACCTGCAGACAACTGCATTTTTTAGAATATTTATGAACAATTATTAGCCAGTCAGGAGCTTTCAAGTGCAGTTGATTGAGCATGTGACCTTTGACCTTGACTGTTTACTCAGATATTGATTTAATTGCATTGCTGTTATCTTTTGCAATATATTTTTTAAATTTAACTATAGTTAATTAGGCCAATACCCCATTCCTTTATTGCAGCATACCATCTGAATTTAATCTGTCAGTTAATGAAAATATTGCCAAATTTCAAAAGGCACGCTACTGTGGAACAGACTATAATACCTGTACATGTAGTACGTTTTGCCTGTGACTAAAGCCATTTTTTTATATGATTTCATGTCAGTGAGCATTCAAAATCTGAATGCCACAAAAAAGCTTACAATTCATTACTTACGGTCTTAATGTAAGCCCTGCAAGAGATACGGTTTATGATATTTATGGTCAACAGTACCTTAGGGCTTAGGATAATGTATATAGATCTTAACAGCTGTCAGGATGCAACTGACAGGCGAGCTGTGTAATTCCCGAGGCTTAGATATCATGCATAAACTCAAGTACCGCTCTCCATTAGACCGGTGAGTCAGCCATAGAGGAATGGATTTCCAGAGAACACTATAAATATTATTACAGTTCATGGCTCTCCAAGAGGAATTTGTCAGGTGAATGGTTATATGTTTTAGTAGGGCGAGGGCGACAGGAATTGATCAGCGCCCTGTCCAAGACAAAGTATATTGGAACGGTCGAAGAATACCGAAGCGGTAGACGGATGCAGTTACAGTACAAACAACGTTCCTGTCTTACCGATTGTAAAATGTTATATATATGTATATTCCTATAGACATTATGTTCAGTCTCTCGGTATGGCATTATGATCAAGTTCAGGTTTTTTAATGTTCATTTATATTAAGTATATCATACAACATTAAAAACCAGATACGATCATAAACGGGGGTTTTCTTTACAATCAGAGTTACGTTTTTGTAATAAAAATTATTTAAAGTGATACAAATTATTGCTACTCTCAATTATCCTACACATTTTATTGTACGAAATCAACAGCATACATTTCATCATCACACATAGTCATATATTGAAGAAATATAATTACTGCTTTAACAGCCTCCAACGGTATACGCTGTCTTTTACCAGTCAAGAAATATCTTTGCACTTGACTGTATACTTAAAGACACTCAACAACTTCTTTAAAACTCTCTGGATATTTGGATTAACTAGATAATTCAACGTGATTTCACAAACAGTTAAATCTGTGAGGATGGACGTTCAGGTATAGGTTATCGACCTAACAAACAATCAAATTAAGTTTATATCTATTGATGAATACTGTCGAATACAAATTGAGCCATCTTAAAACAAGTCCAATATATGAAATGGGCAAACGATATAAAAGTTATGTTTCGGATCCTCAGGACTTCAGTCAAATACGGGCTTTTTGTCTCAAAATCTTTTATCATGTTATTCCTATTCACATTATAAGACACTGGTATATATATTGGGTTGTTCTGGATCCAGAATATATTTTTATTAACTCCTTTTTTTCGTATTGTATTCTAGCATTAGTTTCCTTCAATATTTGGAACGGGCACAACATTTCCGTAACCGCCATCCACAACGAGAGTAGTTCCAGTGATGAATCGCGCATCCTCCGAAGTAAGAAACACAATTGCCTTAGCGACGTCCTCGGATTTAATGAAATGTTGTAGAGGCTGGATTTTCGCAGCGCTTTCGAGGACCTAAATAAACAGGAATTTCCATGAAGTCAGGTTGAGACTATAGTGTATATTAAACATTATACACAATTGAAAGCAGATTGCTCTCACGATGATGCTTTATTTTATTTAATGACCGCATACAATAAATCTGCCGAAACATTTATCCCTTATATGAATCTACAATTACAGCATTTTATATTGAAGCGTTTGATAAAAATAATATATTCCAAATCGTGAAGTTGATTTTTTGTTTTTAGTGACGAGTGTTTGGCACCAACCTTTACGTAGGTTGAACGGTCCATTCCTTCTTGTTCGTAAATGGTTGATTCAAAATATCCAGGGCTTTAACACAGAACATGTTTGTAAATTTTACACTCATATGTAAGTAACAAAAGAGTAATTCGTATAGGCATGAATTTGATTTCAGTCAAGCATACAATTGAGGAACACAACGAAATATTTAGTTGATTTACGCCTCTCGGTCAGATATCAACAATGCACTTAGGCTACTGATGTTTGTCCCAACAATACTGTGGAAGGGTATTAATTAGTACGGGTAACCAACAAGGATCTAAAGATGGGTTACCATAAAACTTTAAAACACCGACATTAAGAAAGTTTCCTCAGACTGTATTCCATGGGACCTGAAAATTGGCAATAAATGTAACTAATCTATATATGATATAATAATCTATATATCTATATAATCAAATATATACGTATAAATAAAGTTAGCTCGCTAAAGGTGCAGTGTACGTGGGGCTGGTGATATCCTCAGCCATCAAAACTTATATACAACTCTTGGGTAGAAGATGTGCCCCTTTTAAGACAACACGTCGATGCACGTAACACCTTTATTACCTGTTATGGGTTGTTGATGCACAATTTTAGTTGTGATTGATCAATGGTGAAAAATCTTGGAGAAAAACGTCTCACGTCATATGGCATTACGACAAGTTAAAAGGCTGATACAATATCATAATCCCCGAGTCAATTCCGTCAAACACGGATAGCCAATGAGAGCTGTTCTTTTTAAAAGCGAGTGGTACTCTGCCATGGCACCAAGACCTCTGTGTGATGCACGAAGCTGTGCCACTAACCCTCCCTAAACCACAGAATCGAATTCCACATGCGGACAAATAACAAACGGACACAGGAAAAAGAGAGCCCCGATACCAAGGTAGACAATAATACGTGAAATCGGGACCCGCAATCCTCATGATAGACCACCGTTACTTTGAGGGCTCTGTCACTTTTAACTGCACCTTTACCGATGATTGGACTTAGTACCCAACTTACTTTATTGAATTTACCCGAATACCTTTTGCTGCCAGCTCTGAAAGAGAAAAATAATTATCATATATGTGACAGATAAAAATGCTCATAAAAATTAAGTATTTCATAAAATATTGTACCTTGACACTCAAGAAAAAATTAAACGGAAATATCGGAAATTTGCAGTTTTGTTCATTGGTGTCATAATTTTAATAAGATTAACAGTAGTAATGAACTATACTAAAGGTTTGTTTTGTTAGTATATTAGGCCATATAAAAGAATTAAATACAAGGGACCCATGGGTTACAGCGCTCAGGTGAATGTGACAGATGTAATTGTACCACCATTGTTGTATATAGGTATGTAAGATTTCATTTTGACAGATGTAATTTTTTGTATTAATTATTAAGTTGAGCGGATTAGTAATATTGAAGTATCAGTATTTCAAATATGTACAAGAATATGTGTCTAAAATATTGCATTGGGAATGACCAGATGTTGTAAATTGCAGAGGAAGGAAGTGGAGATTTGCAAGTATAAAAATACACATTTAATACATCAAAATAATTATGGAAAAGTATAAAACTGATATGTTTTGGGAAGCAGTTGTTGCTGAATGGGAGAGGAAACAGAATGTCTCCAAGGTATCTATAGAGAAGAAATGAATAAAAAATAACATGATAAACTTCCTTCCTGCAAATATTAAAATATTAAAGTCAGAAGGCCTAAAAAGTACAGTACAACAGAAATTCATGGTACAGTTTTTACCTTTAAAGGGAGTTAAAAGAAATAATATAAAATTAATATGTGTTGTTAAATATAATTTTTATGAAGCAAGCAATATTCTTTACCTTATTTCAGGTGGGACATGTTACGGGTGGGACAAAAAGATGTATTTTTTATCTGCTGTTATTCCACTGTTACGGGTGCGACAGTTATGATTACATATATCTATCTTTTCAGATGAAACACTTTATTCTTATTTATTCAAGTCATATGTACCCCAGACTCATAAGAAAAACTAGTTATTTCTTGGCACCACAGGTGCCACAGTATCCCCAGACAATTAATCCCCCCTTCAAGAAAAGGCCCCCATCTTCAGCAGCATATACTGACACTTGGCGACTATTGTTTCTTCCATTTATTGATTCAAATATAAAGCTGTGAACAAATCAATTTTCAAATGAGCATACACTGTATCTGATAAGTATATTTTGTAATGTGTAATACACGAATATGTGGTATTAAACTATTTAATAATACACCTGAACATATCCCTATTTGGCCCATCTGGAACATAAATGTTAAAATGTAACTGATATTTTATTAGTATTTTAAAATATATTATTTAAGCACATAAACGGGGGGGGGGGGGGGGAGGGAGGTGATTAATTAACATTCCAGTGCACCAACTTTGAACATTCTTAAATAAGATTTTGTGACCAACTAAAACATATCAGGCTATAGCAGTTTGTGAATATGAGATCTATACTATTACCATGATCATTATTTGGCTTTTTGATAAGCTGTTTACAGTTCAGCAGTTTACACTATCCAATTAAATCCATTGTTTTTAAATATATACAATCATATTTTTCCCATCCCACATGTGGAAGGACCTGATTGGAGGGGGGGGGGGGGAGGCGGAGGATGAAAGTTTAAAAACACCTTTGTACCTCTGTATATTTTCTCTTTATTTACCAGTAATAAATTTTATGCAGTTGCCAGAAGAATATTGTCCCAAACAAATACTCAGTGGCAGGGAGTGAGGAAAGTTACAACACCTTTGCATAAACATACAGGATACAAAATTTAATCCAAAAGTGCTTACAGGTAAAAAAAGTTTTATTCATAATTACTGAATATTTCAAAACAAACAGAGAGATAGAAAAAACAAAGCAAATTACTTTAATTCCCATTCTACTGAGGCAGAAAAATACTTTGCATTAGATCCTCATTTTTTTAATACATGATTTTTTTGTTAAGGGAAATGTTGGACAAAATTTATAAATTTTACTATTTTACTATGCAATATATCTGGGTGGGGGGTGGGGGGTGGGGGGTGGCGGAGGTCAGGGTTGCCACATGTGATTCTACATTTGCATCAGCAGTGTTGCATCACAAATATGTTTACCCAGACAAGGCTGTAAGGACCAGACATGGCTGGTCTGGAGGTTCAAAATGTAAATTCATTAGAGACTCAGAAAAACTTCAAAAACTAGAATAATTTTTAAGCTTTTACTTTCAAATTTCAGAATTTAACAGATTAAATCTATATATATATACCGACTGTGAAAAGTAAATTAGATGTTCTTACAAGAAATAAAAACGTGCCATGGTCAAACTTGGGAAAAATTAAGGTACCAATTTTATATTTTTGCCAATATTTAAAAACAATAACATATTTTGATCTAATTTTTGGTATACAATTAAATTTTGATTAATTAAAGTTGTATTACTGAAAAAAAAGTCCCTACCTTCAACACTTTTGGTCCTAAGTGACCAAATATCTTTCCTGATTTTTTTATAAAGTCCATTATGTTCGGGCCTATAACTTTTTTTTAAATTAGATAATACTGACTTAATTTCTGGATGTACATAGGAACTATATAGAGGAATATTTATGGTAAATATGAAGAAAACCAGATGAGTGGTTTTGATATTAGGCATTTCTGAAGTGTGAAAATAGATTTCTAATAAAAAATTGAGGTTTTTCGAAGGAACGAAGTCCTATTGGCCCAATTTTCGGCATGGTAGGAGATTTTGGGGACATCTAACTGTATGCCGAATTTCAGATTCGTAGGTCCAATGGTGTCAAATCGGACGGACGGCCAGACGGACGGACCAAGGACCAAGGACAACGACTATAGCTCAGATGACTTATAGTCAGCTGAGCAAATAAAAAAACCCAATAAAATGAGGTAACTAAAATCTCCTGACAAAGTGATTTCAGAAACTTCTGAGCAATTTGTATATGAGTTGTTTTCATTATTTTAACTGGATAACATCAGTTTAACTAAGAGTGACGACTGCGCTTGCGTTTAGCTGTTACTACATTTCGATCAGGCATAATTTTATTATGGAATCTTCAAGAAAAGCTCTTGTTAGTTCAATAAATGAAACCCATATTGCAGGTAATAAGTAACTTTTGGTCTAGTCATTATTGAACTGACACCTTGCGAAACAGACTAGAGCTGCGAAAATAACTACGGTAAAGAGAGTTCCTCATCATTCAATAATTATTAGTGCTCCGCCTTTTTTCAATCTGTATAATTCTTGCCTTATATGCGGTTTCTCTTAAGCACATATAATTTGTTGACATTTATAATGGCATGCATGTAATATGCAGGAATACTGGATCAGAAAAATAATCATTCGCGCAGCATCGTGGAATTTCAACTGTAAGAATACATATGAGAGAAGAAATTTAGGGAATTCGTCAAGAAAATTGCATTGATTTCCCTGTTTTCAAACAGCTATATTTAATAATACACTGTCACGGCATTGGCTGGCGGCGAGAGTGTATGTAAATATATTTGTGTATGCGTGATAAGACCCATATCTTTTCTCCTGATCGGTATTCATATCTTTTGTACATTCTCCAGATCTTATATGGGCAACACGGTATATTATATATATATGTGTGTGTGTGTGTGTGTGTGTCTACACGTTCATATATATGATGGACAGAGTTTAAGTGACGTTTGCTTGCACCTGTAGAGGAGCACTTTGTCAGCTGATCCAGTGCTGCTTTACTAATTGAGTAGAACATCATTGTTTCAAACTGAAAAGAAAAATAAATGATAAGTATTAAATACAAGCATGAAAATATAAGAGGAATAAAAAATTAGATTTATAATTATAGAGAAACAAAATCTGTTTTGTTTATCATATCATGATGTTCACTGATCTTTTAAAAGTGATTTAAACCATCCCGAATGTTTTCTATTAAGCCAGCAAACCTGATGTCATTTCCCTGCCAGGTAAGAATAGGTTTGTAGCGACGTGATTATACAACGAAGAAAATAGCATATTTTCAGCTTGAATGGTTCTTGGATACCAAACCATGTAAATGCCATGCATGTCGCCCAAGGGCATTTGTATTTACCTTACAAGATTTGTCGTAACACGTGTATCAGGGCCCAGGTTTCCGTGTGATAATATGCGTGGCCGATTAACAAATATTGTAGTAATTTTTTCTAATTGCAGAATGTACACATATACACACAGGCATTTGTCTTCTAATATTGAAAACACTAATTTAATTAAAAAAACCCTAATAGTATTTATTAAGTATGTTATGTATACGATGTATAGCATGCATAATGAGCATTCATATATACACAGAGGATAGCCATACTGGTCATTTATGTGAAAACACCGGGGGCTACAAAAATGAATGTTAGCTTCCTGCAGACATACTAATCTTATTCAATCTAAACCAGACACGTTCATGTTTTATTAATAATTATTTGGATGAACAACTTGTGTTTTTGTAACCTGTTGTTTGTATGTTGCGAGCTTTTTTTTCTTCGGCGAAGCACAAGTCCAAGACTCAGGCGAGTGCCGTCGTTTTTAATTTTTCATGATCGTCAGTTCATAAACTGAATGAACACGAGCGGGCTGCGGGTGTCGTGTTTATTCATAAGCGACCACCAGATGGCTGAACGTGTTAAACATGTTTGAGTCTGATGAACAGCCTCGAGCTTTATTATCTGCGGTAGCGTTTGCATATCGTTAATGGAATGAAAGGGTCAGGAAAAATGTTTGCGTGTTCGAAAACATACAGTAACGTTCCATCAGAACATATGAGTACGTCTATACTGGTTAATGACTTAAGACAAGAAGTCCTAACCACATAATGCAACAGTTCTTCCAAATACACCTTTCTGCGCAGCATGTACCGACTTAAAATATTTAGGCCTTGTTGATAAAAGTGTGTGAACAAGGCTAATTATTAAAAAGAAGTGTTTTCTTGGAAAAGCTTAAACAAAAGAGTAATATTTGATATTACTATTTGATATTACTATATTAGGTATGAGCGCTTCTTATATATATATATATATATATATATATATATATATATATATATATATATATATATATATATATATGTGTGTGTGTATGAAATGAATATGAAATATATGTGAATGAATTAGAGATGACTGATATTCTTATTTGAACTATAAATAAATATATACTATTCATACCGCTAGCATTGAAGTTATGGACGACACATTCGCAATGCATCCTGAAAAAAAAAGAAATATTAATTTATAATCACTCTTGAAGGAATTATTGGTAGTATCAATATACAATACAAATCAAACATCTTTTAATGAATTTATAAAGGTATTATCCCTCTTCTCCATGCTCTTGGAAGAGCTTCATTATTTTCAGTTACTTTTCCGAAAAGACTATTTTTTCCAAAAGAACGCTTTGGCTGGCAAAACATAATGTACTTTGTTTCAATATGCCTTTCCCCGCTTGTCGCGATATTTAGTTTACATTTGTTGCGTTAGATAATACAATGAAGCTGTTAAGACAGGAGATGTGGAGATCCATGGTAAAAAAATAAGTATGAAATAAGTAGATTTACTTTGAGACGCTGGGGCGGCGTTGTTATGTGATGAATGAGCTGGACACCTGACATCTGTTTTGTCACAGTTTTACATTAATTATTTAGAATTAATACAAGGGTAATTATCATGTCTCTAGATACAAGCCACATGTGTCTGCTTTGTCCACGGGGTCCTGAAAGGTAGACTTCAGTGCATTTTACCCAAATTAACCGGAGGACATAGGTAGCGGAATGAAGTTTAATTAAAATGAATTATGTGTAAACAAATCAAATGATTCAAATTGAGTTATGCTTTAATTCAGGTTTGTTGTAACCAATAAAAGACACACTTAGCAAAACGTTCAGGCTGAAGAACCGATTTCACAAAACTGTCTCTCAAAGACTTAGTGCATGCAAAGATACGGGACAGTATTAACAATACCATGAACATATATATCTGACTTATGCAGAAAAATATAAAGGAACAATAGTTTGTTTCTGGATGGAACTTTAAATGGCAGACAATAGGTATCATCATATACAGAATCAATTTAATTAAATGTAACTTTCTTAATTTTTTTTTCCTGTGTCTGTTATAATCTTTACCGCTTGTTTTCTCAAGGTGTGGTACGGCCTCCTTGGTAAACATAATCGGTGCCCTCAAGTTGGTATTCATCAACTTTTCGTAATCTTCCATTGTTCCATCCATGACACCGTGAAGAGGGGGAGAATACGCAGCGTTGTTTACCTGATAAATTTTATTTCTTATCAGTTCATATTTGAATGATAATGGACAATATATGGGCATCGGAACGAAATTAGCAGATCGTCATAATCTTAAATCAAGGAACGTGGTCACAAACGGGGTTTTATTCACCAAATCAGAAGCGGATCCGCGGGGGGGGGGGGGGGGTCTGTTTTCATCAGAAACGTTTTTTTAAGGGCTTCAGACAAAATTTGTCGGCCTGGTTCCCCCCCCCCCTTTTTCCAGACCTGGGGACTTTTTTTAGGGTTTTCATTAGTCCTCCTGGGTTTGACCCCCCCCCCCCCCCCTTTTCCTAAATCCTGGATCCGCCCCTGCAAATTGTACAATTGCAACTTCTCATAAATAACTTTATTTGTAAGTATTCATAGGATGAAAAACAACACATACACACAGATTTCCAAGGCTGATACTGATTAATATCGTTAAAGTTTATCATGATTGAGGTTAAAACCGTGTTCAAACATTGAATAAAATTATTTGCTTCCAAATGTATGTATTTGAAAATATTGGGCCCACTTACCAGGATATCCAGGCGACCAAATGTTTCAACAGTAGCCTTAGCTATTGATTTTACAAACGCATCATCAGTCACATCGCCTGCCATGACCAAGACCTTAATTTTAAAATAAAGGTAAAACGTCTTGAAGTATAAGGCATGGCCTGAAATCATGATGTGTACTGAAGACTGTTCATTAGCCCTTTTAAGCACTTTCTTATGATTTCAGGATCTCTCCATTTCGACTCTTCATGTATGTATAATTATATATATATATATATGTATATATATATATATATATAATGTAAATGAATTAAAGATGTAATTGTTAATGAATTACGGATGCCAATGTAAATGAATTATAGATGCATGTAAGTTAGCGTGTTAAATAGTTACTTCATCGGCATGCAGTCCTGCCGCCTGACATTTTTGGGACACTTCCTGTAGTCGGGCTAACCTCCTGCCTGTTATGGTCACTCTAACGCCCTTCTTTGCAAATGCTAACGCAATTACAGCCCCCAAACCCGAGCTTGAACCTACAATAATCATCAATGATACATTGATGTGCATCGAGTGCTATCACCAGAACACATGAGACAATTTGTGCAGAATGTACACGGTCTACCCTTATTGATATTCATTCTGATCTACCCAATGATTATATGAAAAAATACAACTTGCCTGTGACTAAAGCCACTTTTTTCTCAGGTTCCATGTTGGTGAATATTCTGGATCTGAATGCTACATTAAAAAGGAGCTCCAAATCCTCGACCGGCGTGTAACTGAATGTCATGTGTCAGATGATGGGTCGCAGGCGTGGGTGTTTTTCTTTTTAATTATCAGAGGCGGCTTGCAACACACCAGCGAGCATACTTATTTTTTAGGCACACATATCAGACATGACCTCAATTTCAGCTCTCTGTCACTCATCTTATTGTTCTAGATATAGACACACTCAGTGTTATTAAGATACTTACTGTGAAGGTTGAATTGATATTTTTTTCACAGGTATTTCAGGCATGTACTTAAAAATAAGTATGGTTAGTAGCTTTTTTTTTCATGCGAATATCTTTCACCAGATATCATATGGTCTACATGGTTATGTATATGTTAATTCATTCATTTTTAGCTCAGCTGACTGAATGTCATCTAGTGATCACAGCTATAGCGATCATTCTATGTCCTTTGTCCGTCCGTCCATCAACTTGGGTACAAATCGTAAACGCTGGACTCAGTACCGGGGGGGGGGGGGGGCATTTCCGGAAATTTATATAATGAAGTTTGGCCCTTTTTCAAGATGAATTTTGATGATTTTTTTTGGCTGTATGTTCCTTTACAAGTATTTCAAGAATTAAAAACTGGGCAGGAGAACCAATCAATTGATTTGCGAACGATATCTATAGAGGAAAGCTAGCAAGAAGAAATACAGATCTGTTGTTATTCTTTATCAGATCAGCGGTCTTAGAATGTCAGTACGCCATCGATAATTTGACCATTCATGCCAATTAAAGGGTGCATTTCAGGGCCGTCTACGTTTACAGAAATCCCAAGGGGGCACTAAACAGGAGAAACCCGGTCAGAAGACCAATGGCCCCTAGTTTGGGGATCGGGATGTCTTTCTTACACATTGTGCGGAAATATTTTGACGAATTCTGTTGCTCTTTCCATGGAATGTATAAAGAACTCCTTAAATTCCCTAAATTCCATTATATAGAAGGTAATAGGTAAAAGGTAAAGTCTGCTGGGCTTTTACACCCGAGCCTAATGGCTCTTTAGGCCGGGGCTTATCCCGGTTTCGGTAGCGAGAAGCGACTTAGGAGTTAAACTCCTCCTGGATGGGACGCTATATAGTCCATCGCAGGTTACCTTCCCCGTATTTACTGGTACCCATTTCTACTGCTGGGTGGACAGAGGCACATTTGCGGTTGGGACCTTGCCTAAGGGGTCTTGGAACGATGGGGGTCTGACCGGGATTCGTACTCACGACCTCTCGATCATAAGCCCGGCACCTTAACCATTACACCACCGCCCCCAAATAGACTGTTAATATGACCTGCATAATCGTTTATGTTACGTGTATAATATCCGTCTTTCAAGCCGACCTATGTGGAAGTTATTTTATATTTTATGATCGCAATTTAAATATAAATCTATTATATTTGTCCGGCCGGATGAATCGCCCTCTCCGCTATGCCACTTATTTAGTGTATGTATCACTATCAAGTATCAGTCTTACTTTTTAGATACTGATATATAGATATATTTGCCTGTACTCTTATAAACCATTTAATGATCCATTACCTGCAGCCAACTGTTGTATGTATCATTTTTTAGAAGATAGCTGCAGCCACTGAACAACTGTATACATCTGCCTGTTAACGCATATGGGCACGTACACATAAAAAAACAGAACACCAAATGACTCCATGTTTCTTTTACTTTATTCACAGGTTCAATGTCAAACAAATATAAGGTATTCTTTATATATCTGATTACAGTAATCTGAATCATTTCAAATAAGTCAAAATTCTGCACAGTCAACTTCACGGAGCTTTATGAAAATGCACAAAATTAATATGAAATTATATAAAAATCACCAATAAAATAAAGCAATACTTAAATATCTATCTATCTATCTATCTATCTATCTATCTATACATGTATCACGACATAGCCGTCCCAACAGACATGATGCGACGCGATCTCAAGTATATATATATATATATATATATATATATATATATATATATATATATATATATATATATATATATATAATACTTATAAAAGGAATTCGGTCCACCTCTGTTCGCAATGTTCTCTGAAACCGCGTTGCGTATCATACTCTGCCATACCTCATTTTAAAGGTTTTAGTTCCCTCAGTGACATGGCCGATATGAGAATAAATAATTTTTAATGTACATATTATTTTGAGTGATTTTTGCATGTTTTCTGATATGAGTGGAGGCTATCGCCGAAACAGCCGAACTGCCTTCGGCAAAGACCGGATTTTCTTTGTGGTCGCCTCAAGCACAGAATTAAGCCGATTTAAGGACTACCGTGCATATGAATAACCTTGCTTTCAGTGACGGATTTATGCAAGTTTGGGCTGACATTTGACAAAAGGCTCTGACCTGCGTGTGTGGTCAGTCAATGTGAAAAACACCCTGGCTCGCTTTACGAAAAGGAGGGGTTCAACCCTTGAGGATTAATGACAAAACCAAATACAAGGTCCTCATTTCCGGAAAAGGCCGGGTTTGGACGGGGTGGGGGCGAACGTTCCAGGCGTCAAAATTGGTCTGATACGATTAAAAAAGGTTGCAGCTGAAAAGGGGGACCAACCCCCTTGAATCCCCTTGGGTCCGCTTCTGCTACTAACAAAGTATGCACATGTCCGTTTCTCTCTTCAGGAACATTTTCCTTGCCTTAAAACGTACATTTAATTCATCTTTCATGTCTTCCTACTCCAATAAAATTAGAGGTTAGTTAAGCTATGCTGAATTAATGTCTTCCTCACATTAGTCTCTACTTTAAACGTCCAAAAATATTAACCAGTCAAAGGTCATCGAAAACCGGAGGGCCCCCACGTCCCATTCCGTTTCGCAAATTAATGTAAAAATCACCACTGACCAGGTCTTCAAGGTCAACATACCGGTGCATGAACTCCTTGCCACGAGCACAGCGCCACAAAATAAATGTTAACAAAATATTTGTACATATATTAATGATACTGTTTACCACTGAAAATCTATATTTTCGTTTAATTTTTGAACAAAGCAAGGATCCACAATCCTGTCAATTTATACATCTCGCCAACCAGATAAAAAGCCCGGTATACCGGGTTTATCAGCAAGTATATATATATATATATATATATATATATATATATATATATATATATCAAATGGAAATAAAGTGTAAGAGAAAGAGGTAATATAGGCCACGGTTGGTTTATATGATTGGTTTGTATTGATGAGCAAGAAATTGTTGTAAATAATATTTTGTGACCTGACTGTGTTTCCTAATGTTGAAACTGAAGCATGTGAGCAGTTTGTGAACAAATGATCTGTACTAATATCAAGATCATAAGTTGGCTTTTTGATTAACTGTTGACATTTCAGCAGTTTACAAATTTGTTCAATTGAATCTATTTTTTGTATAATAAATAGTATTAAATATATATGTATTTTTTTATTTTATGAAATGTATACAGTTGAAATATGACTAATTAACAACATACATACAGGACAAACAAAGCCTGATCTCCAGTTCTGCTCAGGCAGGAAAATAATAAACAAATGTTTGTATAAGATCCTCGTGTTTTTTACACATTTTTTTATATGTTTATATTTCTATACATTTCAAATATAACATATATATCTGAATATAAAAGTCGATTCATAATTCTCGATTGCATCATCATAAATCTCAATCCTGTCAGATAACCCCACATCATGCATACAATTATTTATTTATATTTTACCACAAAAATATATCTTTTAAATCTGCAAAACAATAAATATCTAAAAATAATACTTGATTTAGATTTTACAATTTTAAACTGTGTCTTTATTTATCCATAATGTGCTTCATATTTTATAAATTTTAGCATACTGATGGGTTTAATTATATTTGTTAAAATCATTTAAAAGATAATTGATTTCTTTAAAAATGCTACATTAACACAACATGGCATCTTCTGGGTTACACCTTGAATTACTTTTTCAAGGAAAGTCTTTGTATATTGGAGTGGGAACAGCATTACAATTGAGGAGATACAGTGAATTGAGATACAGTGGGTTGGGAAGGGGGGGGCGGATTGGGGTGGTGATATGAGAATAACTGTACACCTGTCACAGCAGGGGATCTCCCCCAGTGACTGTAACAAATCAGAAACCCTGGCATTTTAGGGACAGCTTGTCACCCCAAACGTCGATTTTAGATGAACTGAAGACGATGGGGCCTATCAGTTTATTTCCGAAGGCGTGAGTCTCATGTTGTCATGGCTACTGGCATTGCTGACTTCCAGTGACCTCAAGTGGGACCCTGCATCTGTAATCAATGCAAATGACTACAATAGAGCCTTAAGAAAAAAAATAACTAGCCTAATTTTCAAGCTTTTATTTCCAAATTTTAGATTTAAACAGATTAAATACTTATGTTTACATGCTGTGAAAATTAAATCAATGGTACTTACAGGAAATAACGTGTCATGGTCAAAGTTGGGCAAAATTTAAGATACTGATTTATTTATATGGTAATTACTTAAAAAATTTACAAAATTCAGATCTAATTTTGGGTAAACAATTGAATCTTTATTAAACATAGTTATATAGTTGGGAAAATAAAATCTTGTTTCAATTTTTTCATGTTAAGTGAGTAAACTTTTGAGGAACTCTTAGGTTGTCAAGTATGAAGTTTCTGGGCCAAATGGTTATGATTTATGTCCTACTTTGGTATCAAATTTTCAATCATTCTGAGGGGTGCTTTTAAGCCCCATAGCTATATATACATATATATACAGAAAATATGGGAAACAGAACCTTATTTCGCGTTTCCAAGGAGACGTCTCATGGACCTCCCTGGATTTAAAGTAAGAAGATTGCAGGTCCAATGGTTATGATTTGTGCCCTGCTTTGGCTCAAAAACAGAGAAAAAATTTTTAAAAAATACAGGTGGTGCCACCAGACTGCAGATACTGATGAAACACCCCATGATCAAATCCATGCAAAAATCATGGTGATCAATGCATTAATTTTTCAGATACTTGAGCTTTTGTATCAATTTTTCTATTATTCTGGGGGGGGGGGGGGGGGGGTACTTCGGAGCCCCATAGCTTGAAGAATACCGGTAACAGAGACCTTATTCCAGGTTTCCATAGAGACTTTATATGGATCTTTCTGGATGTAAAGTAAGAAGATTCCAGGTCCAGCATTTACGATTTGTGCCCTGTTAACATATGACCGCATCTTTTAAGGTCTCAAAAATAGAGAAAAAAATCGTAAAGAATCGAAAAAAGACAGGTGGCGCCACCAGTCTACAGAAACATATGAAACACTCCATGATCAATATCCATGCAGAAAATCATGGTGATCAATGCCTTAGTTGTTCAGAAGCTTGAGCTTTTGTATCAAATTTTTCATTGGGGGGGGGGGGGGGGGTACGTCGGAACCCCATAGCTTGAAAAATTATGGTAACAAAGACCTAATTCCACGTTTCCAAGGAGACTTTTCATGGACCTCTCAGGATGTAAATTAAGAAGATTTCAGGTCCAGCGGTTAGAATTTGTGCCTTGTTAACAGATGACCGCATCTCTTAAGGTCTTGAAAACAGAGAAAAAAATCGCAACAAATCAAAAGAATACAGGTGGCGCCACCAGACTGCAGATACTGATGAAACACCCCATGATCAATATCCATGCAAAAAATCATGGTGATCAATGCATTAATTTTTCAGATACTTGAGCTTTTGTATCAATTTTTCTATTATTCTGGGGGAGGGTTGGGGTTTCTTCAGAGCCCCATAGCTTGAAGAATATGGGTAACAGAGACCTTTCTAAGGAGATTTTTCATGAACCTCTCTGGATGTAAAGTTATAAGATTCCAGGTCCAGCGGTTTTGATTTGTGCCTAGTTAACGGACGGACGGACAGCTAGACAGACAGTTATCGGATAACTGTACACAAACACTTGAAATATCTGGGAGATATTTGTGAAGTCACGTTATACGGCCACCAGGTGGCGTGTCCGCTATGACTATATTTGGCACCACTGATCTCGCATCATTGAAAACTTCTCACTACTTGTGAACATGAGTATAAGCAAATGGATTAGAATGATATATTGGCAAATACCATAATAAATGTTTTATAAAAAGAAAAAAAGCCATATGTGTATATTGCATATAATACTATGGGTGTATAATCAATATACCTGGTATATGAATAGGCCCCTTTAATTATTATAATTATTATTATTATTATTATTATTATTATATATATATATATATATATATATATATATATATATATATATATATATATATATATATATATATAAATTTAGACAACCCTTATCTGTTCAAATAAAAAAACAATTTGTGCCTTTAGCATGTAAATGCATTAAAAGATTACCCTTTCTTATGCTCTTGTACCTGTTTACTTTTTTTTTATTTCTTAGTTTTTTTTAAACCATTTAACACAAGCTGAAAGAAATGTCAAAACTGGATAAAAAAATTGACACCATGCCATTTAGGCTCCACTGGAAGGTGAAGAACCAAATGCATAGGGTGTCACATTTTTACAAACAGAATTAACTCAGAACGAATTTGCTACATATGCTCCAACACTATCTATTTCACATTAGTCTCTTACACAGACGCACGATGGCGCTCAGCAGTCCCAATTTATTGGGTCTGCATACGGAGGGCCTGGCAAGAATCTATTCATATGAGTACAACCCCCCCCCCCCCCCCCCTAAAATCTGTTTAAACAATTTTTAAGGGGGAAACCCAAATATTTTCAATTATCGGGGCGTGCCTAAGCCTTTTGCAAAAAAACCTCACAATGTTGTATTTGTATCCTCATTGGAAGCTGCTGCTCATGGCTGGGTCATATCGTGTTATGCATGTGGCACGACAGTTTTGGTAGTGAGCCAATAGATACCGGTTTTGTGATTGGTTCAAATAACGTCAGTGTGGGTGTTCAATCCCCGCCCTGGTTCATCTAGCTAAACTGCGTTTCCATAAGCGCGAACGCGATAAAAATCGCTGCAATGATTATATCACTAGAGCGTTTCAAAATGCGCGCAAGCGAGCGCGAGACCGACCGGGATTTCCTGTATCGCGCCGGGAAGCGATTCAGAGGCCTGTCGCGCGGCATTCGCGTGGGAATTTTTAAAAATTATTTCAGGAAGGGAAGCCATCTCTGAGATTACATCACGTGCATGAAGCAAAGCCAACATGCTGAAGACACATTTGATGTTCATTGATGGTGATTTTGAGAGATCGATAGTATTTATAAATGACAGGCGATTTAGTGTTTATATATACGATGCCGCCTCTCTCTAACACAATGACTTAAATGATTAGCAACGTGAGACAATGGAAATGAGAGACATATATACAGAGGAAAAGTAACTTTAAATACGTCGAGCGTCATATTCATTATTTTCAGATAAATATAGATTCGAACATGCCTTAATTCTGAAATAACACTTTAGTAATTTATACTAAATTCGCCAAATGAAACCTAAATTTCTTGGTTTGAACATAATTTATTTAACAGGAATCATAGTGGACATTGTATAATATACATGCTCTCCTTTAAAACATCTAACTTGTTGAAAATTAACAATAACAACATCTTCAATATAATGGTGCAGATGAAAATAAACGTCAACATAATATCTCCAGACAACTGAATAAATATATCCATTCCTCCCGACTCAAGGATCATTGAATTTTAACTAGCATATGGATAGTCGACAAGCGACTACGTGTATCCGCCAAAATCAGAGTAGGACGGATGAGGGAGGCATAGATTGAGTGGCAAGGGGAAGAAGAGTGAGACTTGTTACATATCAGCATGGATGTCTGCCGCGTAAACATGATTGTAGGTGGCGTCACCTGTTATTTGAAAGAGAACTATCCAAGATGTATACACATGCAAAATTGCAGGTGGATAAGTAAAACCACTGCGGAGATATGAGTGATTTAAGCCAATAGCAGACAAACATATGGACACTCTGCAAAAATGGTTGCAGGTAGCGCCACAAGTTTTGTGTATGATAAAGAACCAAGATCTAAATACATGCAAAACTTTTGGAAGAAACGTCAAACCAGTCTGGAGAAATTAGCATGGAAATCTGCAGCATGAACCTGAATGTAGGTGACGCCACCTGTCGTAAAATCAAGGAAGCTATCCAGGATGTATACGCATGCCAAATTTCAGGTGAATTTGTCAAACCACTAAAGAGATTGAGTGATTTTAACCACAGGCAGATTAACAGATGGACGCTGCGCAAAAAAATGGTTGCAGGTGGCGCCACAGGTAAATTGTATGGTATAAAGTTACAGCTTCACTGGTGCAAAATTTCAGCCAGATCGGTCAAACAAGTCCGAAGATGTATGGTTTAATGTGTAAACACAGACGCACAGATTGACAGCCTGCATAGAGGGAAGGCCAGAGGTCAACACAAAATGGTAAGCCCCAGTTCACATGTGACCCGATAATTGGGTCAAGTTTTGGAAAAAAAATGATCCAGTATTCTCAGAGGAGTTCTCCTGAAATGAATACGGCGGCGGTGGAACCAGGTCAAAAACATAGTATCCAAAAACAGTTTTGGCGGATACAATTAATCTTAATGATTTGACTGAATAGACACATTACCAATCGTCAGTGATTGTCACCCCCGACACGAAGTAGGCCTGACTCTTTGCACAGGCAAAAACCAGTAGAAGCTGTGATTTTGTATTTTGAAACAATATAACAACAGTTGACCAGTTACCTGGGCAAGCTTGCTTTTGGGTTCTTGATCAAAAGTTTGAGCTAATTTTCATGCAAAACAAAATGCAGAACAACATAAGAAGAGCCTTGGCAAACTATTGTCACAAGCAAACGTTTTTTTTGCGCCTGAGTACAGCCTGTATATAGGTACTGACTGGGAAGAATAGAATGTCAAAAAACAAAATTACAGACTTCTCACAATGGTCATTGGTCATTTGTTTATCTTTAAATATTTTCTACAATCACAGCAAAAAAATAAGTGATATTAATTGAGACATGTATCAATGTAATTAAAATAGGCCTAAACTTGTTTAAATGAATTTGTTCTTAATCCATTCACCTTGGAAGGGGCTTCCCACTCTCTGGTGCTTCTTGCATTCACGCGTGAGCTTTGTTCAGACTTTTTGTGGTCGTGAGCCCCATCCCCCCCCCCCCCCCTGCTAAAATCGGATCCTGTGCACGCCATTGATGTGTCCTGATGTGTCTTCAGGCTTTACTTGTTGAGTAAAATATTTCTCACACTGACCACATTTAAATGGTTTTTATTCCCACATATAAATGGTTTTTATTCCCACATATAAATGGTTTTTATTCCCACATATAAATGGTTTTTCTCCAGTATGTGGCCTGATGTGTGTCTTCAGGCTATACTGTTGAGTTAAAGATTTCCCACACTGAACTCATTTAGCCTAAATGGTTTTTATTCCCACATATAAATGTTTTTTTTTTAAGTATATGGCCTGTTGTGTATCTTCAGGCTATACTGTTGAGTGAAAGATCTCTCACACTGACAATGTTTAAATGGTTTTTATTCCCACATATAAATTTTTTCTGCAGAATGTGTCCTGATTTTGGCCTTCAGGCTATACACTGCAGAGTGAAAAAATTGTCACCAGGATTTTATACCAGCAATTTATTTTACTTCAGTATGTGTCCTAATGTGTGTCTTCAGGTTACTAAGCACAGAAAAACATTTATCACAATGCCCACATTGATATGGTTTTTCTCCAGTATGTGTCCTGATGTGAGTCTTCAGTTTGCTTCGCTCTGAAAAAGATTTATTACATTGTGCACATTTAAAAGGTTTTTCACCAGTATGTGTCCTAATGTGCAGCTTCAGGCTATACTGTCGACAAAATGATTTACCACACTGCTCACAGTGAAATGGTTTTTCTCCAGTATGTGTCATGACGTGTGTCTTCATATTACTCAGTTTCCAGAATGACTGATCACATTGTCCACATTTAAATGGTCTCTCAACAGCATTGTTCATCTCTCCAGTATGTATGCTTATGTGGGTGTTTAGGTTACTCTGGTTAGAGAAAGATTTGTCACACTGCCCACAGTTAAAAGGTTTTTCTCCAGTATGTTTATTGAAGTGTCTCTTCAGGCTTGACTGTCGGGAAAAAGATTTGTCACATTGCTCACATTTGAATGGTTTGTCTCCCGAATGTGTCCTGATGTGGTTTCCAAGGGTACTTTGCAAAGAGAAACATTTACCACACAGGTCACATTTAAATGGTTTTTCTCCAGTGTGTGTCACAATGTGAGTCTTCATGTTACTCTGCTTTGAGAAAGATTTATTACACAGCTCACATTTAAACGGTTTTTCTCCTGTGTGTGTCATGATGTGTGTCTTCAATTTATTCTGCTTACAGAAAGACTTACCACACTGTTCACATTTAAATGGTTTTTCTTCACCATGTTTCAGGATGTGGGTCTCCAGGTTATAAAGTTTACAGAAAGATTCACCGCTTTGCTCAAATTTTAATGTTTTTTCTTCAGTATGTTTTCTGATGTGATCTTTCAGGCTATACTGCTGATAGAAAGACTTACCACAATGATCACACACAAATGGTTTTTCTCCAGTATGTGTTCTGATGTGTTTCTTCAGAGAACTATGCACAGAGAAAGATTTACCACATTGTCCACATTCAAATGGTTTTTCTCCAGTATGTGTCCTTATGTGGGTCTTCAGATTAGTCTGCACAGAGAAAGATTTACCACACTGATGACATTCAAATGGTTTTTCTCCAGTATGTGTCCTAATGTGTGTCTTTAGATTAGTCTGCACAGAGAAAGATTTATCACAGTGATCACATTTGAATGGTTTATCACCAGTATGTGTCATTATGTGAGTCTTCAGGTAACACTGCTGAGAGAAAGATTTGCCACACTGCTTACATTTAAAAGGTTTTTCTCCAGTATGTTTAGTGATGTGTCTCTTCAGGCTAGACTGTCCTGAGAAAGATTTGCCACATTGCTCACATTTAAATCGTGTCTTGATGTATGCATTTAGACTATAACATGGTTCTGTTTTAACTACTTCGCTCAAATCACCATTGTTCCCCTCTGGTAGAACTGATGACACATGAACAGTAATCTGATTAGCATTTTCTGTACTACCTGGAAGAGGTGCATCACTTATTATATTATTCATGTATTGAGGACTGTCACTTCTTTTGGGGACAACTATTTCCTCACCAGAAATATCATTTTTTATGTTGTAAAGGAGATTTTCCACTTCACCCTCACTGCTCATACAGGTGACACTAGTATCTTGGTTATTTCTAAAACAATCACTGACATCAGGTTGTAATTTCTCTACATCTGATTCTCTCTTGTGGTAGTCACATGATGTGTCCTGGTTGGATCCACTCTCCTGGACTCCTATATCTGAATCACTATCAGAGCTGCCTTCATCATTCTCCCTCTTAATGAACATATCCAAACATGGTGGTGGCAGTATGCAAGGATCCATCTATGTTCTTTTGCTTTGTTCTGCAAGAAAATTAACAAAGAGAAATAATACTGAACACTTTTTTTTTAAACCGGTGAAAATATAGAAATTATTTCGAAAAAATAATAACTGCTGTTACTAATTATTTACATCAGTCATTTTTTTAAGAAATGGTTTTCTAATTTTGTTTAAACTTTTCAATATGACAGAAGTAAGTAAGACTGGTTATAGCTCATCCCTTGGTGATCAAGTAAAGATAATTCACCATTGATGAACTATAATATGTAAGAGACAAGAGACATTAGGGTTTTAAATTCTCTGTGTCATTGGACACTTATTCATATTCATGGTCCTATCATTGGACATTTTGTGGATTCAGCATAATCATGGGACTGCCACTGGACACTTTGTGGATTCAGCGTATTCATGGGACTGCCATTGGACACTTTGTGGATTTAACATATTCATGGGACTGTCATTGGACACTTTGTGGATTCAGCATATTCATGGGACTGTCATTGGACACTTTGTGGATTCAGCATATTCATGGGACTGTCATTGGACACTTTGTGGATTCAGCATATTCATGGGACTGTCATTGGACACTTTGTGGATTCAGCATATTCATGGGACTGTCATTGGACACCTTGTGGATTCAGCATATTCATGGGACTGCCACTGGACACTTTGTGGATTCAACATATTCGTGGGACTGCCATTTGACACTTTGTGGATTCAACATATTCAAAGGACTGCCATCGGACACTTTGTGGATTCAACATATTCATGGGACTGTCATTGGACACTTTATGGATACAACATATTCATGGGACTGTCATTGGACACTTTGTGGATTCAACATATTCATGGGACTGCCATTTGACACTTTATGGATACAACATATTCAAAGGACTGCCATCGGACACTTTGTGGATTCAACATATTCATGGGACTGCCATTGGACACTTTGTGGATTCAGCATATTCATGGGACTGCCACTGGACACTTTGTGGATTCAACATATATTCAGGGGACTGTCATTAGAAACTTTTGTGGATTCAGCATATTCATGGGACTGCCATTGGACACTTTATGGATACAACATATTCATAGGACTGTCATTGGACACTTTGTGGATTCAACATATTCATGGGACTGCCATTGGACACTTTATGGATACAACATATTCATGGGACTGTCATTGGACACTTTGTGGATTCAGCATATTCATGGGACTGCCATTGGAAACTTTGTGGATTCAGCATATTCATTGGACTGTCATTGGACACCTTGTGGATTCAACATATTCATGGGACTGCCATTGGACACTTTGTGGATTCAACATATTCATTGGACTGCCATTGGACACTTTATGGATACAACATATTCATGGGACTGTCATTGGACACTTTGTGGATTCAGCATATTCATGGGACTGCCACTGGACACTTTGTGGATTCAACATATATTCATGGGACAGTCATTGGAAACTTTGTGGAATCAGCATATTCATGGGACTGCCATTGGACACTTTATGGATACAACATATTCATGGGACTGCCATTGGACACTTTGTGGATTCAACATATTCAAGGGACTGTCATTGGACACTTTGTGGATTTAACATAGTCATGGGATTGTCATTGGACACTATGTGGATTCAGCATATTCATGGTACTATCATTGGACACTTTGTGGTTTCAGCATATTCATGGTCCTATCATTGGACACTTTGTGGATTCAGCATATTCATGGTCCTATCATTGGACACTTTGTGGATTCAGCATATTCATGGGACTGCCATTGGTCACCTTGTGGATTCAGCATATTTATTGGACTGTCATTGGACACTTATTGGATTTAGCATATTCATGGGACTGTCACTGGACCAGTTGTACAATTATTGGGTAACAAAGGACAGAGATTAGCAGTAGAGACCCCTTGTCTGTTACTCCTTACTTATATATTTTGATCAGCTGCACTGGAATACACATGCTTATATCACACCACAATATATCATTAATGATGTTATGTATTTGGTATGATAAATGGGATGTGGGACATACACTGAAGGAAATTAATCAGTTGTCAGATTTGATGAGAAAGATTCAGTGTTCCATTGGAGAAAATAAGTTGGTGTCACAGCCTGACACAGGGATTGTGGTAGGTGCATAGGCAAGAGAGAAACTTCTAAAGGTGTGGGAGTGGCAGAAAGAGGCAGCAGGAAGTTTGAGAGAAACAGGCAGAGCCACAATAGAATGCGGGCTACGCTTCTATTGAGGAACATGAAAATATAAATAAACTGTCTGTCCCTTCTCATTCCCTATTTTATCTCCTAGGGAATGTAGATGTCCCTACACTCATATCAACCATTCTAACATAAACAACTACTAAACATCAGGAGTCGCCTGAATCGGGAATCGAACCTACAATTTCTAGACTAGGAGCCCTTCAAGCTACTAAGTGAGCCGTGAAGACGAGATATCAGCAGGGCGATTTTTGTTCATTTATATCAGTGATTGAAGCCCCATCTATCATGAAAATGGGGAACTATTCACTATTTGAACAGGAGAATTAAGTTTAAGGTGGCTCTGCCCCCACACCCCTGTTCAGGCAGGGAACCCAGGTTCCCCGGACCCCTCCTCCTCTAATATAATAGACTCCAGTTATGAGCAAAATTATATACAGGAATTCTCAGTAAATAAAAAGTATAGGCCTTTATCAGGAAACAATTTATTATGCAACACCTATTGTGCATAAGGTACCGGCGGTAGGCTGCAGCCCGGTTTCTATAGTTCTGCCAAACATGCTGTATGAATTGTGCATGAAACAGGCTATAGGCAGTCTGTGATAAAAAGGCTGCTGAAAGTATGGGAGAAAAAGGCTGTAGGATTAGTATACAAGAGAAAGGCTGTGTTAGGTTTGTGAACAAAAGACTGCCTCGAGATATTTTCATGTATTTTTACATAGGCCTACCGAAAACTTGCTATCTGCTACGACATGTGTAGAATAACTCGTTTTGTAAAAAAATATGTTTAAATGGAAGTTTAACAAGTGACCCATGGGTCATGACGCTCAGCTGACAAGCATGACCTGTATTTAAAGCCTGATGGTATACCTTATGGTATCTGATCATACTTGCATGGAAGATGGAAGGTTTGGGATGAAAAGTCTGACTTGAAATGCATCCACAACTTTTTTCAAGAAGCTGGTCCTGTGACAATGACATTTGACCCTAAGACCTAAATATCGAAAGGTTTGTTCCTCTATTGACATGTAAGGTTTGGGATGATTATTTTGGCTATAAGAATTAATTCTGGGAGGTGCAAACACACCCCGTAACTCAGAGAATATAGGTCACAGTGACCTAATTTCAGATCTGCAAGGAGATCTTTTTAGAACCTCTAAGACTGCATATGGTTCATGTATCTAGCCCTTACAGTTACAATTTGTGCCCTGCTAACGGCCAGACTGCTGGCCAGACGGACAGACAGAAGGACGACAGACAAAGACCTATCGCTAGAGCAGAGCATGACTAAAAGTCAACTGAGCCAAATATCACTGAAACTGCACTGACAAAAGGATTTCTAAGGTGGCTAACTGGCAGACATAATGGATTTCTGAGAAGTCTGACATTTGATATCAAACATCCTCCAATAAGAGACCAAACTTGTAGCAAATTCTCCAAAGGATGTTACAGTAATGAATGTCCAAAACAATTCAAAAGGCATTTTCAGGCCCTCATATTGTGTAAGTCCAATATTTTTTATTATCACTGCTTTTCAATGGGATCAGCAGGGTAGGTTAACTGCAAAACCTGAAAGAAAAGAAATGCAGAAAGCATGACTAAAGGTCTTGTAGAACAAGCATGACCTGTGACATCATGGACTGAGATTCACAACTTCCAGTCAAATTTTGAAGAACCAATTTGCAAATTTGTTGAAAATTTCCTATGACAACAGAAATATATATCACCTATGTCTGGTTAAAACACAGTGAATTGATGGTCTGAGGAAAATGCATGATTGTTAAGCTATCAGGAACTATTCCAACAGCTTGCTTGAAACCTGTCAGTCTCAAAAGGAACACCACAAAGGGCAAAATTAAGATCAAAATATATAGCAAAAATCAAGGAAATACATGCAAGAATTATTGAGAAACAGGTGCTTCTGTATGAAATTTTATTCAATACAAGCCAACTGTACTGCACTTTTATAAATGATGGTAATATTTAATCAGAAATATTTGACCCAATCCTTTACAAGATTACATAAATATACATCCAACTGCATTCACTTTAACTGTTCTTGAGATAATATGATCAAAAGGAATTAAAAGATGGTTGCCTGGTGGCCATATTGGACTTCTGACAAGTCTGAAATCAGACAACAAACATTCTCTCAATCGGACCAAACATTAAAGAAAAATTACTGAAACTGCACTGAAGAAAGAATTTCTAAGGTGGCTAACTGGCAGACATAATGATTTCTGACAAGTATGCCATTTGATATCCCACATTCTCCAATAAGAGACCAAACTTGGGGCAAATTATCCAGTAATGAATGCCCAAAATAATTCAAAAGGCATGTCCAGGCCCTCATATCAGATTTATAGATATGCAATTGTAAAAAGTGTAAGTCAAATATTTTTTATTATCACTCTGCTTTTCAATGGGGTCAGCAGGGTAGGTAATCTGCCAAACCTAAAAGAAAAGTAATGCAGAAATCATGACTAAGAGTCTTGAAATAAAACAAAAAGCCATCCTAAATCAAGGTACACATCCACATATTATGAGAACAAACACTTGCTTTTATATGTGGTGATATGTATTAAAATATTCAGTTTATTGCTAGGATTCCATAAAATAAACTGCAAAATGTTCCCATCATCTTATAAATCAGTAGCTAAACCTTAATACTATACTCTCATAGTCTTAATGCCAGGCTGAAGCATTCCGACAACAGTGTTTTTGTTATGGTGTAACGAGGTACATTTCACTGAGCCTTATCACTTAATAGGCTGATACAAAAGGGAGTCATATGTCACCAGTGTCACTCACAATTACAGCCACACAGGGAGATGTACCAGCTGGAGTGGGATGGTTATATTTATAAGAAAAATAGAGATGGTCTATAAAATAAGTAATTGTGAACATCCCTGACCTATGACCTTGGCCTTTTGCCCACATATCAACTGGATTTTTTCTAAATGATGGGTAACTACTAACCACTTAAATCTGATGTAATTACTTGGCAACCAATGGGTGAATAACTTTGACCTGCAACCTTTAACCTGCTGACCAGCTGACCCCAAAATCAATAAGTTATTTATTCAAGCAAAATGACCCATAAATATGAAGTTTGAGTCAAACTGAGTGATGCATAGATGTGGCACATGTGAAAGACTGAAGGTTTAGGTTGAACAGTTACACTTGAAATATGCTCACAAGCATTTAGAACAATTAAATATTGTGACCTTGACCTTTGAATTTTTGACCTCAACATCAATAGGCTTCTTCCCTTATTGGTAGGTAAGCCATATATGACAGATGGAAGGTACAGATTGAAAAGTTTGCCTGAAAATGACTCCACGCAAGAAGTGGGTGCTGTGAACTTGAACTTTGACCTCAGAATCAACAGGTCTTTTCCCCTTTTGGCAGAGAAGCGATATCAGTGCTGGAAGGTTTGGAATGAAAAGTCTAGCTTGAAATGTGTCCACAACCTTTTCAAAGAAGTGGATCCTGTGACCCTGACCTTTGACCTTGTGACCTCAAAATCTATAGGAATCTTCTCCAACTTAGTAGGTGAGCTATATGTGAAAGATCAAAGAATTGGGATGAAAGGGTTGGCTTAAAATGCATCCACAGGCTTTTCAAAGAAGAGGCTCCTGTGACCTTGACCTTTGACCTTTTGACCTCAAGAAAATTATGGTTCTTCCCCTGTTGGTAGGTGAGCTGTATGTGAAAGATGGAAGGTTTGAGATGAAAATTTTGTCTAAAAGTGTTATTTCTGGGGGGTGCAAACACACCCCATAACATCGAGAATATAGGTCGAAGTGACCTAATTTCAGGTTTGCAAGGAGATCTTTTTATAACCTCTAAGACTGCATAGGGTTCATGGCCCTAGCCCCTACGGTTACGATTTGTGCCCTGCTAACGGACGGACGCCGGCCGGATGGACAGACGGAAGGATGCCGGACAAAGACCCATCGCTATAGCCCAGCATGACTGAAAGTCAGCTGAGCTAAAAATGAACATCATTGATGAGATATGAAAACAAATTATACTTCATCAGTTAGTCTTAGTTTGATAATTTTAGAAGTTTTAAAATGGTATATACTTTATGGGGGTTTGCAAGAAAATAGGTAGACCTAGGAACGGGTCTCACACGGATTAAGACAGAGGTAAGGCCGCTTATGCAGCTAGAAAATAGGATGACTTGTTTGCATTTTAGTGAGACTAGAGTGCAAAGTGATTGCAAACGACGAAGCCACCTTAAACTCAAGGTCTGATGGGGTACAAGGGAACCCCAACCGTAGTGGTGGGCCGATGATCGAGTTTTTTCGAAAGTCAGTCGGTTTGCTGCCTCTGTCAAGCGCTTGATTACGAAAGGCAACTATCGATTACATCGTACTTATGATTGTTTTCACCGGAATGTCTTTATGTTATAGGCAAAAATTACCCTTCCATTTTATACAACATTCTGCGCTTCATGTAATGACCTGTGTTCCCAAATAACTTCCCTATATAACTGAGTATGACACGGTAGATGAGAGAACGGAGGACTTATTAAACCTCTGTGAACTGGCAGGGAGCTGCAGAATTAGTGGAGAGTTTTCTAACGAAATATTCATTGCAAAATATTGGCCATATGGCATTAAAATGCTCAATAATTCTTCAGGTCTATGCCAATTTTGCGAGATTCCCTTGGAAATAATCTCCGAAACTGATGTCAGGTGCCACTGCCGCTGCCGCATGAGAAATTATATTTTTAGCTTTCAGTTACTTTTTTTTAAATTTTTACCAAAAATATATGGGCATGTAATTTTTCTGGCAGTCCTGTGAAACCAGTATGCATGTCGGCAGTCATCATAATTGTATAAAAATGAAAGTCCTAGCTGGTGGTGAAGTTAAAATGAGGGCAAGCAAGTAGATGTCCTGGACTGTGGTTTAATTCTTGATTACTATAAATTAATTAAAATCAAACTTTGAATAGCATATCTTAGTGATAAAAGGAAAATATAAAATATAAAAAAGGCAATTTAAACTTCTTTTTGTCAGGTAGAATTACTAAGACATGCGGGCTGGGTTAAGAGAGTACAGTTTCACAGATAATTGCACATTACTTTATTTTTGTCTGAACCGATTAATAATCAATCATTGATCAGTTTGTCCAAACCGATGATCGATTATGAAAAAGGAACTGACTCCAGAGCGACTATAGAATCCGTCCTACCTGTTTAGGGACAAAAAGTACCCTATCACCTCTGCTCCTACCATTTCCCCCTCAAGCATTTCTCACACGTATTTTCCATCTCTCTGCCTGTCTAGAAGTCTTCTATTTATTGGTAACACATAATACAACAGTAAACTGGCCTGGCACTACCTGGATTTGAACCTGCAATCTCATGATTTCTGACACAGCACTCTCACTATCAAAGCTAATTTTCTGAGATACCAAACCGTTGTTTCCTGATAATTATACCTCTGTTTTACAGTAGCGCCACCTGAGAGTCAATTGTGAAATTAATGTTTTTATCAATAATATTTTAAATCTAAATCCGCCTTGGTTAGTAACCCAGTTTTGATTAATCAACATATACATTTATTTTAAATTGGGAGCCGCGCCCCCAAACCCCCGCTTAGCCTAAGCATGATATTTAAGGAGAGGGAGGAAAAATCTGAGAAACAATATTTTATGCAACACCTCAAAAATGAGGACATGCTGTGAAATGTGTTAGAATGAGACAGTGATAAAGATGGAAATATGGATATACCTGGAGAAAAAACCAAGTTCTTAAGAGATAGGAGGGCCCGAATGTCCAATCACTCACGCACCTATACAGCGCCGACTATTCCATGTCATACAACAAGGGACGCTTTCTAACAAATAACTGCCTATAATACTACTCAAATATCTCTTTCTTACCTATACTCAATCACAGGTTATGACATAATACATCTTTTATCTATGATCTCCATGTAGTCATATATATACATCCTTCTATGTCGCCATGATCAACTGTATGGTATCGCATAAAATATCATTCCCTTTATTTTTTTAATATGTCATCAGGAAACCCCCATCTTTTGGCATAACTCACACCTTCACAATCTTGCATAACTCTAAGTCGGATTTATCACATCTCTATACAATGTTTTTAGATAATTCTAGGACTGACAGGGGGGGTTGGGGGTCTCCCCCCCCAATCATTACTCATGTTGATTGTATTATCCTAGGGGGGTTTGGGGGGGTCTCCCCCCAATCATTACTCATGTTGATTGTCATATCCTGGGGGGGGGGGGGGGTTTCCCCCCAATATTTACTCAAATTCATTCTAATTACCCAAGTAAACAATCATTCATCTTTACTTTTACTATCCTGATTCATTTTTCAACTAGTTACACCAAGCAATCGATTTGGTGTTTGTACGAAGTTATTTCACTGATCACATGATCATGACTCCTGGTGAAGTAGTACCCCACAGTGTACCACGTGATCACATTTTTTAATCCAGGTTTAAATACCCCCCGTTTTCCCCGGTTTTGCAACAAGTTCTCTTTGGCATAGTGGTTATGCAATGGGACTTATATGCCGCCAGTCAGTGGTTCGAGACCCGATCCAGTATGCTGTCTTTGCATGTCATGTCAAATGTACTAATACTTCTAGCCTTAGCACCCGTCCTCTCTTACTACGCTACGCTGTGCGAGAGCCCTAGAAGATGATTTGAGGAAACTGGAGACATACCACATGACAATTAAATTCTTATATTTCGTCTGAAAATGTCGTATTCGTTAAGAAATAAAGATATTCTTATCAAATACGCATATAACATACCATTTAGACAGTGTCTGCCCACTTCAAATGTTGATTAGAAGAATATGTATTATCCTAATAAACGGTGATACACGGGGAACGATGTCTGCTCTGAGTTTTCCCCCAGCCATGGCTGGCCGGCAGCCACCTGTGCAACCATGCAGTGGTAATGGGCCGTGTTTGCTCAGCGAGCAAAGGTCATGCAGTTCATTGTTTCAGAATCTGAGACAGTTTCAAGCCTAAGGGTTGCAAAGTTTTAAAAGTGAGTCTTGTTTACATACTAAAACATAATATTTGGCTGAATTTCTTGGTTATTCAAATAAAGTACTTTATCTCCCTTAGATTACTTAAAGTTTCCTTGTCATAAACGCACTATTTGATTTTACACAATTTTTTTTCCGACAAGGGTTTAAAGTTCTCCTGTTTACTTAGTCCGCCACGTACGGACTCCATTTATCTGTGATATGGAGTCCGACCGTCTAGCGGTGAGAGTTCACCCTACTGTACATGGAGGGACTGTAACATGAATTATCACTGCTTGTTGTGCGATAGAGAAACAATCTTGTATTTATATATAGAAATAAAATTTTTATGTATCAAATTAAATCGATATATCACCTTTATGTGCGCCTGTAAATGTTTTTTTATCCTTTGAACTGCTGGGGTTCAGTTGTTGCATACCAACTGGACACCGCCGGAAAAGGAATCCCATGCAAATTAAGTGGGCAAGCTATGCAAAAGATGAATTCAGGGGGGCTTTTCCCAGGAATGCCAGTGCCGTACACTAGGATAGACCATATTTTCATAAGCATCCTTCCCATCATACATCGCGTGTTGTCAATGATCCTATTGGTTGTTCCAACCGGACCAGACAGAGACAAAGCAATATCTGACTCCATCCAGAGTAAGTGCCCATACTTTATTAATGCTGATCATCCAGCAAAGGTTTTGATCCCAACGGAGTCTAAGCATCTGTAACAATTATAATATGTGGGGTTTGTTTGGTGTCCTCTCGCTTCACAAGGCATGTTTGAGGGTCTGTACGGATCCGTACAAACTTAGATAGTATAGACTCTCCCCGCCAGAGGCTGCAGCGCTTGTATTGTTTACTATATATGTCAGCGCTGCAAGACTGCAGCAACTGTTTACTCTGAAGCTTTTTATGCAGCGGTATCCAGGGTCCTGGATAGTGGATACCACTGCATTTAATGCAGTTATAATACTTCATGTATTTCATCTATTCCAGGTACTTCCATGCAGCCAAGTTCAAGATGTCACATGAACAAATATCACGAGTCAAACAGGAGACAGTCAAAAGTTGTTATATAAGTACTGAAAACCCCCCAAAAAACTATACCCCTTTTTTCTCTCTATCCCCATCAACTATATCGCCCTCTTTACGTTGTTTGCTAACCAGGGGTGCGTGAGTGATTCGACATTCACTCCGATAGGAGTCATACAAGCCTATCTTTTAGGATTGGTACGTGTATATTTTGTCACAACTGAGGTGCCCTGTAAATCATGGTTGGACAGGCACGGTAGGACGGATTCTATAGTTTGGCCCCGACTCCCACCACTACCCAACGGGTCGGTCTTTTTACCGAGCGCTACAGAGCGTACCGAGCGCTACCCTGGATTCACACCAGGCATCGCTTTGACCAGCGTGGGGCTACCGAGCGCTCGGACTTTTTACCGAGCGCTACCCCAGATTCACACCAGGCATCGCTTTGACCAGCGTGGGGCTACCGAACGCTCGGACTTTTTACTGAGCGCTACCCTGGGGTCACAGAAGTCATTGCTCTGACCCACGTGGGGCTACCGAGCGCTTGGGATTTTTTACTGAGCGTTACCCTGCTCTTACAACAGGAATTAAGTGTTCTTACATACTTCAAACATCTTTTTCTTGGGACTAACGAGCTCTAAGAACTTTTTGCCGAGCGCTACCAACACGCACATGACAAAATACGGAGTTTTAACCGCATTCAACACAAAATATCATATTTAATTATTTACATTTTTTTCTGTTTATATAACATGAATAAGCAATGCTTATGTTATCTTTCCAACTCATTCTCTCTCTCTCTCTCTCTCTCTCTCTCTGTATATATATATAAATATATATACATAAATATATATACATAAAAATATATATATATATATATATATATATATATAATGCTATAAAAAATATTATATATGTAATCTATATATCAAGCAGTACATCGTGTATTAATTTTTATAATATAACATATATTCCCTAAATGAATATATATGTATTTTTGATTACATTCCCTCTTATTCCGGTTCTTCTCTCTTTCTCTCTCTGTTTCTGTTACTGTCTCTCTTTCTATTTCTCTCCCTTTCTTTCTTTATCTCTCTCTTTCTTTCTCTCTCCTATATATATCGGATAAATATTATATATAATATAGGTCTTTGTTACCTTTCCCTCTAATTCAGGTTCTTCTCTCTCTCTCTGCCTGTCTCTCTTTCTTTCTCTCTCTTTCATTCTTTCTCTCTCTCTCCTTTATAGCCTATATCGGATAAATATTATATAGGCTATGGTATAGCGCTCTCTTTTTCTTTACACTGTCTCTTTCACTCGCTCTCTCTCTCTCATATATATATATATATATATATATATATATATATATATATATATATATATATATATTCTGATATATATATAAATATAAAGCATAATTTTAAATTATATATTATATTTATATAGGCTACTGATATATTAATAAATGTATTTAAACATTTTAAACATATATATGTCGAATTTATATGTATGTTTATCGTAATACACACACACACACACACACACACACACACACACACATATATATATAGGCCTATGGTTTGCGCGTTGCCCGTTGTTAGAACAGGGTAGCGCTCTGAGTCGGTAAAAAGGTCCGAGTGCTCGGTAGCCCCTGCCGGGTCAGAGCAATGCCTGGTGTGAATCCAGGGTAGCGCTCAGTTAAAAGTCCCTAGCGCTCGGTAGTCCAAAGTATGTAAAAACACTGCCCATTGTTAGGGCAGGGTAGCGCTCGGTAAGAAGTCCGAGCGCTCGGTAGCCCCACGCTGGTCAAAGCGATGCCTGGTGTGAATCCAGGGTAGCGCTCGGTAAAAAGTCCTACCGAGCGCTAGAGCTCGGTAAAAAGACCGACCGCTACCCAACCGATACTGCCCCGTGTCCAAATTTAAGAGCCCTGGTGTTTATACACTATAGTTTATACAGACAGAAAAAGTCAGTCGGCAGAACTATAGAAACCGGGCTTCAGCCTACCGCCGGTAAAACGGGTGTCGCATAATAAATTGTTTCCTGGAAAAGGCCGATACATATCATTTTCCTCAGAATTCCCGTATTTAATTTTGCTCATAGCTGGAGTTTATTATATTAGAGGAGGAGGGGTCCGGGGAACCTGGGTTCCCCGTCTGAACGGGGGTGTGGGGGCGGAGCCCCCACCTAAAGCTTAATTTTTTCCTGTTAAAATAGTGAATGGTTTCCCATTTTCGCGATAGATGCCTCTTCAATCGCAGATATAAATGAACAAAACTTGCTCACGCTGGTATCTCGTCTTCACGGCTCACTTAGTAGCGTGTAGGGCTCCTAGTCCAGAGATCGTAGGTTCGATTCCCGATTCAGGCGACTTCTCATGTTTAGTAGTTGTTTATGTTAGAAGTGTAGAGTGGAGGGACATCTACAGGGAAAAGTAGGAGTTAAAATAGGGAATGAGAGGTGACAATTTTATTTATATGTTCCTCAATACAAGCGAAGCCCGCGTTCTATAGTGGCTCCAGTCAGTCTATTAAACACATAAGGACCAAGCCGCCACCCGCAATCCTTATTTACATTTATTTATATCTCATCAAGCCAAAGAAACTTCCTTACCTGTTCTAAACACATATATTTGCTCGGAGTGCTTATTGACACACGGTCCGAAAGTCTCGGTTACCTCGATTTGGAAGTCTCGGTTACCGTGTATTGCAGTCTCGGGTACTGAGAATTGGGAGTCTCGGTTACCGTGTGTCACCAGTGGTCAGTCAAGCGTACCGCAATTAAGCTCGCGCACCGTTGCCCCAATTAATCACTTTGATCACTGGTGTCCTAGATCAAAGGGCCAGGTAACTTCAAAGGCTACCAGGGCGTCGTGAAATATGTTTTTATTTTATCATTGCGAAGACGTTTCTTTTGCCTTATTGTAACAGGGGTTTTCCAGGGTAATTGTGTATTTAAAATTTTTTTCAATGGCCTATTTTCCATCTTTTACGCAAATTATAAACTAAGTAATATTCTGAAATATACAGGAGATGTATAATTTTACCAAAATAATAAGCATTTTATGAAAGGTGGTGTTGTTTGAGAGTCATTGTGTATCCTAAGTCGAATTTATCGACTCAAACTTTGATCTACCACCATAACGTTATGCATGACGCTGATATTGATCAAGTCGCTAAGAAAACGTTGCATTGCATTGTACAAGCTATATTTGAATAATTTGAGCACATTTGGTCATTACATATCAAATATGGTAGTTATTCTTTTATAGATATCCATTTCTTATTATTATAGAATAATAAAAATTTGACAGGGCATGCAGACGATTAGGAGACCTTGTTCAGAGGTCGAGAAGGATGATACTGAAGAAGACTGTTTTGGAATGTTTAATTTTATATGGAACTTGATTGAATATTTATGTACGGTATATTTTCTATATTATGAAAATGTGTATGCATGTTTGTGTCCGTATCTTAACATGTTTATATTGTGTATATTTTATATACCATGATGAATTGATTTTCTTTCTTTTTTTTATTACACAAAGTAGTACATGCACATGGAACAATACATACAAACAAACATACATTAATATTTCGATAACAATTTACATTAAATCGTGAAGATTATTCATGTAGAGGAGAGCAGGTAGGTAAGGTTTTCCCATTTTGAATAATGTTAAGTTAATTTACCTCCTTTCTTAGCGATTACACCTTCTGTTGAATAAATCTGCTTAACATAGCTTATTCATCCATGATAGTTCGGTAACATTTTGAGACATCTGCAATTATAAACATATCTATGTGCGCTTTAACCTAACAGAACTTCAGATACTGAAAACTTAACAGAGGAGTTTAATGACGAACTATTCAAAACCTCTTGTATTTTTAACCACAAGTTAGCGACAAAAGAACAATTCCAAAAATATGTGATAAAGTTTCTCTTTCTAATTTACAAAGGGTACAAGTAGGAGAATCTATTATATTCAGTCTATGAAGAAATGGATTTAACGTCACCCAACGTTGTAGTACATAAAAATGAAAATTCCTAAGTGGTACGAAAATTGTTGTGTCATAAATCTTGGAGAATCCCATATAAACAGTCTCCTATGATATATCAATTAATTCTTGTTTCCATTTCTTAACTACTAAGTCTGGAGTGACTAAATGTTTCTCTTGTTTTCTCTTGTTTGGATTTTCTTTGCAGGTTTTATTAGTAGTTTATTTATAATGGTATGTTTATTATATAGTCCCCTTTGGGCTCATAAATGTCACCTCAAATATAAATACAGTAAATACATAGAGGTAGATATTGAACATCATAAACATAATTAGAGTGTACGGGTTGTGCTTTTTTCTAACGGCGTAAAAGTAAATTTTTACACTTTTTTTCCAACCGCGGACCAAGTATTCTAAGTCTTGCCGTCGTAATTTATGAATTAAATTGTGTAAGATGTTTTATCATACAGAATTGTTACGGTTTCGTAATATAGGCAGAACATTCAAAACCATTGTTCCTCTCATCTTCGACGTCACCGTTTTTACATATGGGACAGCCTCTTGCTTCAATTTTTAAGGTTCCTGTATTTATTTGGTGGTATCAGCCTATATATGGTGTCTGAAATCTGTCAGTTTCACTTCTCAGCGCAAGTATCCCACACCAAAGCCGAGCAAGTATACTGAATTTTCCTGTCGTCGATCGGGCCATATACTTTTTAACGTATATACTTAATTATGTGCCGTGCACTGAATGCTTATAAAACTGATAAAAAAAATCTTAATTTCGGAACTGATCGGCATTGTTCAAGCCATTTATGTTTATTATCAGAACGTAACTTCTGTTTGAGATCACGTTGGCAATGCGGCGCTAATTCATTATATGTGTGTATTAATATACATCAGTGGATTCGAGTATCTTACTTCTTTGCATCTGAGCACTGTGGTTAACGTTATCCGCGACTTGCAAGGTTATAATCCAATATAAATACGTTCTTGGTTAGACTTGTGTAATCCATAGAGATTCCAAAACCATAACATCTCAATCAAATGATATCTACATGTTAAACACCCAATGTCTCTTTTAGAGCAGCAATTACACATGCAGAACCTGTGAACACTAAAAAAGGTAACAGAGAGCTCTGTTCTGAATTTTATCACATGACGGGGTTTATGCATATCCCAATAACTCAGACACGTAATCTATAGGACTGTTACAACCATCATAGTATATAAGTTTGTAAAGGAGTCCTATAAGTAAAGTATCCTTAAAATTCTTAAACTTGCTCAATACTAGACCAAGAGCTTAAAATCCAGCAGGCGCTAGGAAATCAGAACTTTTTAGGCTATAAAAAAAAAGGATTTTATACCGACATAAGGCTTTTTATTTTTTTCTGCTAAGCCGGTAATACATATATATTAAACAGCGTGACGGATTATATCGCCTTGTATCTCACATAGTACCCCAAACCAATTTGTGAAAATCTTATTACTTAATCATACATAAGCTTAATAACTACTATATAAACTTCTTATGGTGTTTTAGATTTTGTAATCAATTTTTAATCCAAACAGCCGCGAGTGAAGAGTAGTTTCCTATATTAACCCATCAAGAGCTTTTTTTCCTGCATGCTTGACCACTTACTAGGGCTACGTGTTTCTATTCCTTGAGGCAAACGATTACTTAATAATGAAGAAACTAAAAATATGATCAGTACAGGAGCGTCCTTTTCGAACCCCATTCTGATCTTTGGCTATAAGGTTAAGTTTGTTAAAGTAAGACGCGTTATTCAGGCCACGATGATGAGTTGTTGATAAAGATATGACCATTCCATGGTAAGTAATAACTTAGCCAATTTCATTTTCGGTTTGTTCCTCTGATTTTGAACATGTCCACTTTACATCGTGAAAATCTGGAAAAGTGTACATTTCATAAAGAAGAATGTGACAAAATTCCCAGTAATCACGTCTGTATTATAATTAGAGTAATATAAAGTATCCACATCTCCAGGTTAATAGCAATTATTTAATTATTCAGTATCGATGTGCTTATAAAGTTTGTGTATTTAGTCATAAGAAACTATATGATTAACTATATTAAATTTCAATAAAGCTTATTTGTTCTCATTATCTTTGTTTATTAGTTTCTGATTAGAAAAATGATCTTGAATAAAACAAGAGATATATGTCTGTAAATTATATTTATATTTAAATTGTTGAATATATTTAAAATTTTGAAATGAGATAAATAATTTTCATCAGGGATGTAATTTTCATCCCCGAAATTAGTAGTACCCCGCCTGATGAAAATAGGTTTTAAACTAATTAATATACCTAGGCGATGCAAGTAATAAACTATTATAAATGTTAAACATATGCGTCAGAGATCAAAGGACCTGATTAGTCCAAAGCCACCACTTCTCCTACACGGCCCGGTAATTAAGTCCTGCTATATAGTAACAACAACTCGCGTTATTGACACACGGTTTCGGGTATCACGACGGGGGTGTTAGTGACACACGGTGAACGCCCTGCCATCTAGCGGGAGTGTGACAGATTTGACGCATGCGCAGTTAAACCGTGTGTCAATAAGCTGGACCTTAATGACACACCCCGTGTGTCAATAAGGGCGGCCCTAACGAAAGCCTAGCTGTCACCCCAAACGTCGATTTTAGATGAACAGAAGACGATGGCCCTATCAGTTTATTTCCGAAGGCCTGAGTGTCATGTTGTCATTTCTACCCTGGCTCTGGCCAGTCAACCATATCGGCCGCGGTTTGGGCGGCGGGGCACGGGCCATTTCGGCCGCCGGGCTACCTCATTACTAGCCGCTGTTCTTCTGGGCTACCTATAATTACAACATACATGGCTACTTATTCTGTCCTAGCTGATTAAACCTTAAATGTGAATTTAATTATGGGAAGAACTCAAGCGCACACATACCAGTAGACTTATCTACACAAACACATTGAAACAAAAACTTCAACGCAAGAACTTCAAACAGAAATAAATAAACAAATAAAACTCTATACTCTTTTTAATATACATCTAATAACATATATGATGATAAAAGAAATAACATATTTTATGCTTTCATTTAACTCAAACAAAATCTAAATATACTGCAAGAAATCTTATGCTACTTTAAATAAATCGTAACCATATATACAGAGGTCCAAAAATAAAACACTATTTTTTTCCCGAAATATATACATCTATGTCGTATAAAAAATAAAAAAACTATAAACATCTTGGAAACACTTTAAAAAAACAGGGCCACTCCTGGAAAATCCAAAACGTTTCTTGGTTCATCACACTTGTACCTCTAACTCCATTAATTTCCACTCACCTACTACTCCAACTAGAAAATCGAGTACAAATAAACAAGCCGGGACGGCACAGCGCATTGGCCGCCGGCTTCTGAGAGGTGGGGGCTCTTGCAGCTGACCATTTATTCACAGCAAATTTAAATGCATTTATTTCAAACGGATTCTTCAAATAGCACAATGTACTGATGGACGTACTTTTTAACATACAATATAATTATTATATAAAATATGATCAATATATACCATATCAACATTTGGGTTGAAGTGAACAGTGAAAAATATTACATGATCAAACTAAATCGTGTATATCAGAGGATATATCAAACATGTTTATATACTCATACACCTGTACACACGTCAATATTGCAGCAATTGTATACACTCACCCATGCATTTTGGCCAAAGGGTTGTGGCCAGTGTGACCTTTTAACTGAGAAATGACGTAAATTCCATCAATTTGCATGGAAAATTAATTGTATTTATTCTCAGTCTACATGTCCCACGTGAAAACAACTGCCATGGGACTTCATTTTTTTAGTGTGTTTAGTGATATAGGTCAGTATTGTGTAATTTTTAGAGAAAAGGGAATTGAATATAATGCAATTCATTTTAGTGAGAACGGATGGAAATATACATGAATGCTTAAAAGTTAACATGATAACCTTATAGAGATGTCTTCTGTTGAATATAACAATTGTTTTGTATTGTGCAATATTTATGGTAATATTTATTTGATAATTACAACTTAAATTTGACGTAAGTTTGAAAATAGTTTATCCTTTGCCTCTCAGTAAGCTTTGTTACGGAACTTAATATCAACAAATCACGTATGTGTAATGAACATAAATTGTGTAATGGAGAAATAAAATCAGAATCTGTAACACTAGGCAGCGTGATATGTCTAGGGGAATGAATAAAGAAGTCAGTGGGGTCTTTTTTTGTTAACAAATAACTATATTTTATTCTTGAAACAACCTTAACATATTACAATACACCAAATCAATACAATTACACAATACAACCACAGTATAACAGCAAATCAATATAATTACATAGCCTAATAAACAAAGTGCACAGTACCTGGATACCACCACTGTCACAGCGACAAGTCCTTTAAAATGTATAAGCCGGATGAATAGTTCACACAAATTCTCTCGGAGAATAACAGTCCAATGTAAAGCTCTTATAACAATCCCGAAAATAAACTGAAGACCAATTAAGATTCGTCACAAATCCAGAAGAAAATCTGAAGAAAATCTATAATTGCCGCACTTTTCGGAATAGGTCCCACAAACTGACTTACACACGTCTGTGTCCGCTGGAATAATCTCTCACCTCTTTCTCGGGTCTAAAACACAGCCCCCTTTTTTATAAAAAGGGGCACCTGTAACACTCCCCCTCCTGTAAGAATAAAGAAAGTTTTCTCAAAACTTTCTTTTTTTTTGCGATCACAATCACTAAATTTTTACAATATCTCAAAAATCATCTTATTTACAACATTAAATAAACATCTCGTTTACAACATTTCATAAACACCTCGATAAGCAAGCAGCAAATACACTGTCTTTCCCTTTAATGTGTTTGATTTCAAGGTTGTAATCTTGTAAGAGCAAACTCCATCTCAACAATCTTTGATTTTTTACACTTCAATTTGTTCATGAACGTGAGGGGATTGTGATCACTTGAGACAATGATAGGCTTGACTGATGAAGTAACATAAACTTCAAAATGTTGCAATGCCAAAATCAAAGCCAAACATTCTTTTTTAATAGTGGAGTAGTTTTTCTGGTTTGCATTAAATTTTTTTTGAAAAATAACAAATTGGATGATGTATGCCATCATTGCCTTCTTGTAACAACACAGCACCAGCAGCAGTATCACTAGCATCTATAGCTAACTTAAAAGGTACAGAAAAGTCTGGAGCTGCTAAAACTGGCGAACTTTGCAGAATTGCTATCAAATTCTGAAATGCATTTTCACACTGAACATTCCATGCAAAATTTTGTTTCTTCTTTAACAAATTAGTCAAAGGTTCAGCTACAGCAGATAAATTTGGACAAAACTTCCTGTAGTATCCAAACATACCAAGAAAACGCATGATTTGCTTTTGGTTCTCTGGTCTAGGAAATGCAGAAATAGCACTTATCTTAGCATCAAAAGGTGTTACCTGACCCTGCCCTACATTATGACCCAAAATGTTACTTGTGCATGACAAAACTCAGATTTAACTAAGTTGACGGTCAGACGTGCTTCAACGAGTCTTTCGAAGAGGTCGCGAAGAATTTGCAGATGTTCCTCCCAGGTGTCACTGTACACGATAAGGTCATCAATATCTGGTCACAGCCCTGAATGTCCTTGAAAACCATATGAATGAGGCGTTGGAACATGGCTGGCGAGTTCTTCATGCCAAACGACATAACTTTATACTGGTACAGTCCTTGCGGCGTCACAAAGAGGACACTTCTTTCGCTCGTTCTGTCAGCGGAACTTGCCAGAATCCTTTTAGCAAGTCAAACTTGGATACATATCTGGAGCTACCGACTCTATCAATATACAATCATCGATCCTCGGAATCGTGTACGTGTCAGTCTTGGTGACAGAGTTCAGTTAATCTGTGCATATACGATAACTTCTATCAGGTTTATTTGGCACAAGAATACATGGTGAACTCCAGGTACTGTTACTAGGTTCAATAAAACACTGTCCAGCAAATATTTAATCTCATCCTGTAGATACTTTTGCTTTTCTGGATTCAGTTTATAAGTATGCTGCCTTACTGCGCTTGCCTCGCCAACATCGACGTCATGGCACAATATGTTAGTTCGCGTTGGAATGTCACTAAACAAATGTTCATAATTCTGCAGCAGGTTCTTTGGGTCTTGTTGTTGTTGTGCGGTAAGACGTGACAGTTTGGCATCCAGGTTGTTAAGCACGTCTGAGTTTTATATTGGTATTGTACCACACCGAATGCCTACATCACACTTACAATCAGGATCTACTTTAACTGGGTCAGGATCAGTTTTTACACAATAAACAGCAGTAACATTTTGTACAACATCTGCTATGCTATTTCTGTCATAATATGATTTCAACATGTTAACATGGCACAGTTGTTTCTTCTTACGTCTATCTGGTGTCAACAGTATGTCATTTAAATCACTGACTTTCTTGTCAACAATGTAAGGACCAAAATACCTAGCTTGCAGAGGTCCGCCAGGGATGGGAAGTAAGGCAAGGACCTTTTCCCCAGGCTCAAACGTCCTACTTACAGTGTGCTTGTCATACTTTGTTTTCATTTTACTTTGTGCAGATTTTAGATTTGACTTTGCAATCTCACAAGCATCGTGTAGTTAAGTGCGAAAGTCTGAGACATACTGTAGTAAGAGAATCAGGATTTTCACACAAGAGTTTTTCTTCAAGCAGTTTCAATGGAAGTTCAGTTCGCGGTCCATGTCCGAAAACTAGTTCAAAGGGACTGAAACCCAAGGACTCTTGAAAGGATTCTCTGACAGAAAACAGCAATAGGTGGATTTCTTCATCCCAGTCTTTCTGTGTGTCATAGCAATAGGTCCTAATCATGTTTTTTAATGTCTGGTGAAAACGCTCGAGGGCGCCCTGACTTTCAGGATGGTATGGCGAAGAGCTGTACTGTTTTATACCTAGCTCAAGCATAATTTGCTAGAATATATAAGCCAGACATAAAATTAGACCCTTGGTCACACTGGACGGATTTTGGTAATCCAAAAGTTGTAAAAAACTTGGTCAGAGCTTTGACAACACTTTTTGCATTAATTTTGTGCAATGGTAGGCCTATTGCCTCAGGGAACCTGGTAGATGCGCACATAATTGTCAGCAAGTATTTATGTCCAGATTTTGTTTTGGGCAGTGGTCCAACACAGTCAACAATAATCCTACTAAATGGTTCTTCGAAAGCAGGAATAGGCCTAAGTGCGCTGTGGCCTCAGGAGGATTCTGATTGGGCTTGCCTACCATCTGGCATGTATATGGCATGATTTACAATATTGTACAACATCTCCCCTGAGGTTAGGCCAATAGAAGTGTGTACTAACTTTCTGATAAGTTTTATTTATACCTAATGGCCAGACAAAGGAGCCTAATGTGCCATGCTTAGAGTTTCACTGGGATAACTTTTGGGCATTTCTGTTTGATGTTTGATGGCCCACTCATCGTCAGCGCATACATCAGCTGGTCGCCATTTACGCATAAGCACGTACTCCATTTTTAACATAGACACAAACTGGGTTCTGTGACAGTTCATCTTTAGAAACTGCCCTGGGAAACAAACATGAAATATCAGGGTACTTATGCTGTTCCGCGATAAGTTAATTCTGACCTTGATAATGCTGTATCCTGTACGGCGAGTCGTTAGACGAGTCACTAGTGACTCCCAGAGCGTTATTATCGAGTCCATTATCCTCATACACGTGTGTTTTTCTTGGCCATAGATCTAGTTACAGCACATAAAGGATATACAGACCAGGAATTTCCTGACTTTCCTTATCAGTGTCCTGATCAAGTGACGTCTTTTCTGTCACTATTGGTACAGGCTGTACTTTGTCACCTGCGACATCATTGCCTAGGAGCAACTGAATTGCCTCAAGAAGATTTTCTTGGACCTCCCTGGATGTTAAAATAGAAGATTCTAGGTCTAATGGTTACGTTTTGTACTCTGTTAAGGGACGACACATATTTGAAGGCCTCAAAAATAGAGAAAAAAAAAATGTGTAAAAATTCGAGAAAAAAATCCAGGTTGTGCCACCAGTCTGCAAGAACTGATAAAACACTCCATGATATATGTACATACAAAGAATCATGGTGATGAATGCATGAGTTCTTCAGACACTGGAGTTTTTGTAAAAAAATTTTAAAATCATTCTGGGGGGTACTTCTGAGCCCATTTGCTCGGAGGATATGGGTAACAGAGACCTAATTTCAGGTTACATGGAGATTTTTCATGGACCACCTGGATGTCCAGTTAGAAGTTTCTAGGTCCAATGGTTACTACTTGTGCCCTGTTAATGGACAACCGCATCTCTAAAGGTCTCATGTAGAGAGAAAATGCGTAAAAATTAGTTAAAATCCAGGTGGCGCCACCAGTCTGCAGGAACTGGTGAAACATTCCATGGTGAATATGCATGCAAATAATCATTGTGTTCAATGCATTCATTGTTCAGTTACTGGAGCTTTTGTATTATTTTTTTATTATTATTCTGGGGGGGGGTATTTCCGAGCCCCATAGCTCAGATGATATATATAACAGAGACCTAATTTCAGGTTCCAAAGGAGATTTTTATGGACCTCCTTGGATGTCAAGGTAGAAGATTTAAGTTCCAGCGGTTACTATTTGTGCGTGGTTAACGGACGGACGCCGGCCAAAGATCGAGTGATCGCTATATATAGCTCAGATGACTTGCAGTCAGCTGAGCTAATATAATGTATTAACGGTGGATACTTTAAATGGATAATACTAAAAAAGAACTCCTACATCTCGTGCAACATGTAAATATAAGGTTGCAAAAGAAATTTGATAATTTTCGCATTTTTCCAAGTACGTACACTTTAAATTAAAAAAAATATGTTCATATTATTAAGGGCAATGGATGAATTGTTTCATAATCTACAACTTAAACATTTTTTTATAGGCCTTGGGCTTCTCACGGATAATGATTCCAATGATGATATGGACGTTATAGTTTTACTTTTATTGTACACAAATAGGCCTATATGTAGGAAAGTTCAGAAAGGCTTATAAACCGGTATTATGTTACACAAAACTAAATTTTTATGCACTTACGTTTATTCATATCCACAACCGAATGACTGAGAAAACATTTACACATGATTTTCTTGTTTGCTGTTTAAAATATGAGATTTCGTAGCTTGTCATCCAATTAAGCTATATACTCACCTGGCAGCAGATTTGGCATCTGTCATCCGACCTTTGACGTCCGTTTTTAGTCCGTTGTATGAATTCTCGTTCATTATCGCCCAGGTTGCTGAACAATGGGTCATCGGACGTGAAGTTGAAGATAAATTTTCAGCCTTTAATCAAGTTTAGGTGTTTTAACAGGTAATATTAGGTTAATCATGCGAATGTGCAGACAATTAATGATTTGGAGCGATTGTTGAACACCTCACACGATCTGTGGCGTTAAAGCGAATTGGTTCAGGCTGAAAAAAAGGGTCCGCCTAAACACCCAAAAGGCAAAACACCGGACACCCAAAAACCCGGTGTTTTGGGTACGTGTGACAAAACACCAAGAAACGCCCTTTTAAATTCGAACTTGAAGCAAAACACTGGTATCAGTTAATAAATCATCATCTGTTGCATATGTTAATATGGAATTGTGCCACTATTCTGTAAAATAAAAGAAGGCCGTCCTTCCTACGAAGGGGGGGGGGGGGGGTCGCCTCTTCCTGCAACCCCCCCCCCCCACGTGACCAGTTACGCTTCAGTGACTAGTGCAACCACAATACCTGGTCACACTAGTGGACTTGCTTCATGCAACGGGGGTCTAGGATCGTGGCTGATAATGCCCGGTTATTTGGACAGAGGGGGTTAACCCGACGGCGGTCATTAATAAGTTTAACGGGAAAGGCCTTGCAGACGACCGTTATTAATGAGATCAAAGTGATTAGATAGTGATCTGGATTATTTCCTTCTGGTATTAATTGCGCATATATAATCACCAGAAAATGCTTTATAGCTCCTCATAGCATGTAGGTGATGGCCTAATTTTGATATTCATTTATGAACTTGATGGGGATGATTTTGTTCTAGTATAATTTGTACATATATGATCATCAGAAAATACTCATTAGTTCATAATAAGGTCCATGGAGGAAGGAAAAATATCTTCATTTTTAGAGTTCATTTTCATATTTTAGCATTGGATTTTTTTTGCCAGTTTTACTAGGATATGGTGTATCGAGTATGAACAATGGAGATTAATATGAAATATGATTCAACAACTTTATTCACACAAATATCAATGGAAAAAGACATTTATAATGTCAATATATTAACTGATGATTGAGCAAAGATAATAACTGATGACTAAGCACCTAAATTATTGGACCAAGTTAACGCGATATTCTCTTGGGAAATTATGCTGGGGGGCCCGCCAGGAGTTTGCATTTCTATGTTACACCGTAAGTCGGACCCCCGTCACACAAATACTCCGATAAAAGAAAGCAATGGTGTTTTGTACAACTGACAAGTGTGCTGCTTGATTGCGACTTGCGCCACTAGGGGGCAGGGTCATAGCTGGCATAAATAGCTGCTGTGGGTGCCGGTGATCTGACCACAGCACGAAACACTCGTTTTTATCTTTATGTCATAAACTTATGAAACAAAATTGCAGATATATATCCATATGATTATTATTTATCGATTGGTGTTACGTTTTGGGTTCAGGTTTGAAGTTCAGTGGGTGTTTCGTGATGTTTCGTCACAGATGCCCAAAACACCAGTGTTTTGGGTGGTTGGGGGGATCGTGAAAAAAAGTATTGACAGTGTCTCTGCACTGTCTACGCGGTTATGGGGTTCTTGTTCATATGTATGGCTAAACAATAGAATCCGTCCCACCGTACCTGTCCAACCATGATTCTCAGCGCACCTCAGTTGTGACAAAACATGCATGTACCACTCCTATAAGATATGCTTGTATGACTCCTGTCTCTATAGAACTTGTTTTTTTTTTCTGGTATATCCAAATTTCCATCGTTAATAACACTGTCTCATTCTTACACATTTCACGGCATGCAGCATGTCCTCCATTTTGAGGTGTTGCATAAAATATTGTATCTAAGATTTTTCCTCCCTCTCCTTAAATGTAATCCTTGCATTTAAGGCTAAGCGGGGGTTTTGGGGTGCGGCCCCCAATTTAAAATAAATATATATGTTGATTAATTAAACCTGGGTTACTAACCAAAGCAGGGGTTCAGGGGGGCGGCCCCCAATTTAAAAATAAATATTTATTGACCAAAACATTAATTTCACAATTAACTGTCAGGTGGTGCCACTGTAAATCAGAGTTATAATGATCTAGTATCTCCAACAGACGCCAGGTGCCGCTACCGCTCTTGCACCAGTACGTCTGTTATTGGATGCCATTTTTTTCAAGAATCTTGAAAAAGGAAGTGCCATTGGGCATGCGCAAGGAAACCCCCCCCCCAGCATCTGGAGGTGAAACCAGAATGGATGTTGCCCTTGCACAAACCCGGCAGACCCCAATAAAGACAAGTAAACAATATTGTTTGGTTGTGTGGCAAAAATAATCCACTTTTGCTTGTCTATTGCAAGGATGGTATAGTAGGGGGATTCCTTGCGCATGCCATACAACACTTCCGTTCCTAAGAAAAATGGCGTCCAATAACAGACAACTGGTGCAAGAGCGGTAGCGGCACCTGGCGTCTGTTGGAGAGACTAATAATGATCAGGAAACCCCAGTTTGGTATCTCAGCAAGTTAGCTCAGGTAGTTACAGTGCAGTGTTAAAATTCATGTGATTGCAGGTTCAAACCCAGGTAGTGCCAGGTCAGTTTACAGTTGTATCATGTGTTACCAATAAAAATAAGACTTATAGACAGGCAGAGAGATAGAAAATGAGTCTGAGAAATGCTTGAGGGGCAAACAGCATGAGGAAAGGTGAGAGGGTACCTTTTGTCCCTAAACCAGTAGGACGGATTCTATAGTCGCTCCGTATGCTTTTGCATTTGTGTCTCCAACTAGTGGCGAACCTGTCATGAGAAAGAGAGGGTCAAATAAATGCAATTGTGAAGCTCAACACCAGCTATAGAACTTGACTGGTACCCCACTGCTCACAGCCAATCATAGAGACAGGCTCACAAGGCCATCTTCACTACTCATAGTTGAAACTCCTGAATTTCTGGTAGAATGGTTCCAACTCCAATATATATGAGAAAAATAAACATTTCGTTTGCTCGGGGAAGTTGCAAAACGTTGGCTGTACATTTCATTTCAATGAATCATTTGACATTAATGATTAGGTTAATAGATACTAATTATAAATCAATGCCACGTACAGTGGAATATCAAAATATTTCAGTATGTCATACTATATATGTACATCCATCATTCAATTTTTGTGCAACAGTTCCCTCTGATTTTTAAACTAGAATTGACAAAAGAAAGTAATCATACCCGAACTCTTCACGGGTTATCAACCAGGACTGTCTGATAATCAATGATAACCAGCATGAGTGTGCATATTGTAGTGGGGACCAGTCTACCAGTAGCCGTGACAACCCGACTCAGTAGGCAATCGGATAATTGGGCTGGTAAGCCTACTCGAGTCATGATACTTGTTATATGGAGGAGTGTATCGCAGTGGTCTTTCATCTGGTTGCATTCATATTGTGGAAAACGGCCCATAATCTCAATATTCTGCTTTGAATGGTGAATAAACACAATAGTATATGTGTGAGCTCGCAACCCAAACTGAAACACCGTTTCCATGGACACTGGCATTTCCTGTGTCGCCTGCAAGTTGCCTGCGTCTTGTTACATGTGCGAGCCATGCTTGTGTTCATGCGGTCATAAATTCAACAAACATGCCGAGGGGTTTACCAATGTGCTGGGTTAAACAAGAACTTATCTTGCTCATATTTGGTATTATTAGAAAGTACACAAAATATGCTATCGAATGGTCTGGTTTATGTTGATTGACAGTGTACCTGTAGCCCATGAAGCGTTGTCAGAAATGACGAAAATATTTGCATCTTCATTAAGGCCTCATAATGTGATCCTCAGACGTAGATGTCATGACACTCTGGCGCTAGTAATCTGGTCGTAATGCCAGAGGGTCAATATGACGCTGGTCTACCAGTAGATAAGAAGTTACAATTGGGAGTACTGAAAATGGCGTTGTGCGCCTGCTCTATAATTGCTCGAAAGCAGTGGGGTCATATAAGAGTGGGGTACCAGTCTAGTCTCAAACCAGCAATCATGTGATATCAAGTCCTTTGCCTAACCATGTGCACCATGCAAGAAGAGTTTGGAATAAGTGGTCAAGTGGGGATATTTTAATCTGCTATTGTGTGGAAGTTCATTATGTAATGTGACAATCATTAGGGTGTGTGTGAGAATTGGTCGTTATATATTAAGTTGGTAAAATGAGGGTTATTTTTTGTTAAGGGTATGCAATGTCTTGGGGCTTTGCGCCTGGATATCGCAGAAGCTTAAAGGGTAATTACAGGCAGGGACCTGCCAAAATAATTAAAACAAATTTAACAAGGGCATCTGGCAGCATGTCAGACAACCCCAAGCTTTGCAAATGATGTTTTGCAACAAGTGACCCTTCTACCTCCACATATATGCAACCTATCTCCTTAGGTTACATGTTTTTCTTGTCTGTCAACAAAGCTGTGTTTACAAAACATTAATAAACAAATTCATACATCCTTTACAGAGGCATTATAAGAAATTTACAAAACCAGAATTTCCCTTAGGACACTAATATATTGATACAAGGTAGAGTTGGGGATGTCCCCACCTGTATCACAAGCAGGTACTGATGGGCGTTTGCTGATAATGTTCCAAGACCAGGTTGATGACAGAAGTCTTTATTCAACAGCAAGAGTTCTAGGCCATGCAGTCTCTCTCTGAGACTGAGAGAGAGACACCCAGTCTCTTTCCAGCATGAAAGATACAAGAGTTTTGATTTAGAGCTGTCATGTGACATATGAGACATACATATTCATATCTCTGCCGTTTGTCATAAAAGCTATACCTACTTGGATGACCTAAAGTAGGTCACAAGTACGTCAGAGTAACTTAAGTTCTCTGGAAAATCCCAAGTCTGACTTGACATACATCCAGTTATAGGTAACCTGCAACACATGTTCCAAGACTCATATAAACATGATCTGATGATCTCATCATAGAGACTTATTTAGAGCTAATTTCATTTTATGAGAGTACATTAAGGCCCTACAAACATACTGAATTACCATTAGATATTTGGTTTTCTGATAACCATTAATAGTCTTTGGCTCTGTCTGAATATCAGGCCTCATGCATCCTGATACCAATTGATAGAATTGTTTCTGGCATTTCATGTATTTAAGTTTATCTAATAACCAATGTATATACACAGAGGAAGCCAGAAATCACATTAATTCTTTTTCAAAAGGTAGGTGAATGGGCACCTTTAAAAAATAACCCTCAGCTGGTTGTTAACTGCCTGCAAATTTAGCGTACTCCGTCTTGTGCTTTACACTGAAAAGATGGAGTCACTGGTTTGTTTGTAAACCGTAACCCTTGAAATACACCAAATATTTATAGGAGAGCCATGATCCATGTCCATGGAATGCTTGGATTGTGCAAGACAACTGATGTAAATGACATAGACAGGATAAGCAAATAAAAAATTTGGTGTAAATAAGCACAGGGAGGAATATTATTGGATATGAGCACATAGAATTATGGTAATATGGTTAAAGGGGTCCAATCATCTATATAGCATTTTAATTTAACATGAAAAATAGCTTCTACCCTTAAAATAAATCTGTATCTGGCAATATATAGGCTTAAAACCATTTGTAAACTCCTGTAAATGAGTGTTAAAACCAGCAGACGGGGCGTGATCACAGGTGTCAACATAAACACAAGCGCGTCAGACCATGTGCATCGTGGAAGTACAACACTTGTAAATCTGAAGATGCCCTGACTGACTTAACCAATAAAATGTAATACATGTTATTACAGGTAGACAGGTTTACCAAAATGCAGAGCCATAACAAGGTGTTGTTGAGCAGCCGTATGTGGTGTACTGAGACTGTGTGCTCGGGTGGTTTTGCTTGGAAACTTTTGTATAAAGCAAAACAGAACTGATAGTGTCAAATAAAAGGCATACTAATGATACTATTGCACCTGATGATGTCCCTTTAAATTTTACATTATTACAGAGTAACAGATGGATGGATATGGGATACAATTAATGTACAAAGGAGTATGTTAGATCTATTAATGGAACTTTTAAAGTGTGCTATCTGTAGTGTCGCTCAAAATGAGGTGTGTGAGGTGTTTGACAATTGTACCCATAAGTTGATATATCTTAGTGTATCTGATGAAGTTTTTTTTTGGTAAGATTTTAGTATTTAGATTCACCAACCAGCAAACAGTAATCCACTTAAAATAGAGGTTAAGCTTCACAGTGCTACGCTTTAAGGGGACAGACTGTTCTCTGATATTGATCAAAATAGACCAAAATTGATAATGGACATTTCATCAAATGCACTGTTGCATAGTTTACCACTACATAAATGTTAATATTCTTCAAAAGACTGCAATTTTTGAGAGGATTAAATTCATACAAAATAATTTCAAGATTATCATTGTCTATTAATTTTCTTGCAGAACGAGACAAAAGAACACAGATGGATCCTTGCATACTGCCAATATCATGTTTGGATATGTTCATTAAGAGAGAGAATGACGAAAGCAGCTCAAATAGTGATTCAGATATTGGAGTCCAGGAGAGTGGATCCAACCAGGACACATCATGTGACTACCACAAGAGAGAATCAGATGTAGAGAAATTACTACCAGATGTCAGTGATTGTTTTAGAAATAACCAAGATACTTGTGTTACCTGTATGAGCAGTGAGGGTGAAGTGGAAAATCTCCTTCACTACATAAAGACTGATATTTCTGGTGAGGAAACAGTTGTGTCCCCAAAAATAAAGAATAACTTACCAGCAGAGAAAACACAGAATTTTCCTCAATACATGAATAATATAATAAGTAATGCACCTTTAAGTTGTCCTCAAAATACTAATCAGATTACTGTTCATGTGTCATCAGTTCTACCAGAGGGGAACAATGGTGATTTGAGCAAAGTAATTAAAACAGAGCCATGTGATAGTCTAAATGTACACATCAAGACACATACAAGAGAAAAAATCTGTGAGCTAAGTGATCGGTGTTTCTGTGATCAAACTCTGAAAGATTGCATCATGACTCTTACTGGAGAAAAATCATTAAATTGTGAGCAGTGTGGCAAATCTTTCACTCATCCATGCAGATTGAAAACCCACATGAGAATACATACTGGTGAAAAGCCATTTAATTGTGGACAGTGTGGTGAATGGTTTTTCCATCAGAGTAACCTGAATGCACACATTAGAACACACACTCGTGAAAAAACATTTAAATGTGAGCACTGCAGTAAATCGTTCTCTCATCTGAGCACTCTGAAGACTCACATCAGGATACATACTGGAGAAAAACCATTTAAATGTAAGCAGTGTGATAAATCATTCTCTCAGAAGAATAGCCTGATTATACACGCCAGGCTACATACTGGAGAAAAACCATTTGAGTGTGGTTATTGTGGAAAGACTTTCTGTCACCAGTATAACCTGAAATCTCACCTCATGACCCACACTGGAGAAAAACCATTTAAATGTGGTATTTGTGATAAGTCTTTCTATCAAAAGCATAACCTGAAATTTCATATCAGGACACATACTGGAGAAAACCTACTTAATTGTGAGCATTGTGATAAATCTTTCGCTCGACAGTATCAGCTGAAGGCACATATCCGTACACATACTGGAGAAAAACCATTTAAATGCGAGCAGTGCAATAAATGTTTCTCTCAGAAGAATAGCCTGAAGATTCACATCAGGGCACACACTGGAGACAAACCATTTAAATGTGATCTCTGCGATAAATCTTTCTCGAAGCAGAGTAACATGAAGGATCACATTTTGACACATACCAGAGACAAACCATTTAAATGTGACCAGTGTGGTAAATGTTTTTCTTTGAAAAGAACCTTAGAGTCACACTTCAGAACACATAGTGGAGAGAAACCATTTAAATGTGAGCAGTGCAATAAATGTTTCTCTCATAAGAATAGCCTGAAGATTCACATCAGGGCACACACTGGAGACAAACCATTTAAATGTGATCTCTGTGATAAATCTTTCTCGAAGCAGAGTAACATGAAGGATCACATTAAGACACATACCGGAGACAAACCATTTAAATGTGACCAGTGTGGTAAATGTTTCTCCTTGAAAAGAACTTTGGAGTCACACTTCAGAACACATAGTGGAGAGAAACCATTTAAATGTGACCAGTGTGATAAATACTTCTCTTTTAAAAGTTCCCTGAGGAAACACATCAGAACACATAGTGAAGAAAAAACATTAAAATGTGGGCAGTGTGGCAAATCTTTCTCTCAACTGCATAGCCTTGAGACCCACCTCAGGACACATACTGGAGAAAAACCATTTAAATGTGGAGAATGTGATCAATCTTTCTCTAAGCAGAGTAACCTGAAGACTCACATCAGGACACACACTGGAGAAAAACCATTTTACTGTGAGCAATGCGGCAAATCTTTTTCTAGACAGTCAAGCCTGAAGAGACACTTCAATAAACATACTGGAGAAAAACCTTTTAAATATGGACAGTGTGACAAATCTTTCTCTAACCAGAGTAACCTGAAGACCCACATTAAGACACATACTGGGGTGAATAAAAATGATGGTGAAAATCTATTTAATTGTGGTCAATATGATCAATCTCTCTCTAAGCAGAGTAACATAAAGACTGACATCAGTACACATATCGGAGAAAAAACATTTAAATGTGAGCAGTGTGGTACATGTTTCGGTTTGCGGAGTACTTTGGTGAAACACATCAGGACACATACTGGAGAAAAACCATTTCATTGTGAACAGTGTGGCAAATCTTTCGCTCAACAGTATAGGCTTAAAGCACACATCAGGACACATACTGGTGAAAAACCGTATCACTGTGAGCAGTGTGGTAAGTCTTTCGCACAGCAGTATTCCCTGAAGACTCACACCATGACACATACTGGTGAAAAACCATTTAAATGTGGTCAGTGTGATAAATCTTTCCCAACTCAAAGAAAACTGAGGATTCACAACAGGACACACACTGGAGAAAAGCCATTTAAATGTGAGCAGTGTGGTACATGTTTCGCTTTGCGGAGTACTCTGGTGAAACATATCAGGACACATACTGGAGAAAAACCATTTCATTGTGAACAGTGTGGCAAATCTTTCACTCAGCGGTGTAACCTGAAGACACACATCAGAACACATACTTGAGAGAAGCCATTTAAATATTATTAAATTAAATGATACCTGCCTGTTAGTTGATGTTTGATTAGGATTTAACTCTCATCTGGAAGATTTAGGGCTGATACGAATTGTGCATGGGCATGCGGCTAGTACAGTCTTTAAAGCTGAGTGTTTATTGCAACCAGAATAAATAGGGGGGGACCTAGGGTAAGGAGTATTATAAATGACCCAGTTGAGAGTAAAATCCTAATCAAACTTCAAATTACAGGTGAGTCTCGTTTATTAATTTTATGATTTATCTCTAAACTGAACATCCGGGATTCTATGACGTTTTGAAGCTGTAATAAAAATGAAAAAAAAAAAAAAAACAGAAAAGTTTACAACCTTTATTAATTATTTCAATGTACTGTTTGTGCTAGCAAAATATATAATATATAACAAAGTATTTAGATGTTAATTCTTGCTCACTGGCTTGTGTGGTTTGCAGTTACTCAGAAAAAGTTTTGATACGTTACTACCCCTAAGTGTCCAAGTCGTGACTTTATATTCATGCAAAGGAATAAACTCACTGAGTCTACAATCATCTGGGAAAGCGGACTTGTTTATTAAAATGACTGGTTGTTCCCTTGCTGGCTTTGACTTGCTCATGGATACAAAAAGCAATAGCTGTATTTTCTCAATACTTTGTTTTTGAATCAATGAGGTGAATATACTGTGTTGCATGGACGTCACCCGGACATCGGAGGATGGCGCCACGAAGTGGTGTGGCCGCCCCCGTTTCCACGCTTATGGATCCACCCCGCTATCAGTGACTACTGACGCGCTTTGAGAAACATAAACACTATTCTGGGACCATTCAGTACTGGTTTTGCAGTTCTGACGGTGCTGTCGTTTCTCTCAAGCAAAACCACAAACTTCTGCGGTTTCCACCCATTGTTGATGATGGACTTCAGTTTCTCGTATACCGGATTCAGTTAAGTATTTCGTTGCAGTTCGTTATTTAGAGACTCAGTTTTTCTTCAGAGACTTGGTTATAAATTACGTTATGTATTGACTATTATATTATTTGTGTACGATTGTAAATATTGTAATGGTATGGACTAAAACCCGGATGCCACATGTCACATGTCACATGCCAATCGGATGCCTCGCCGGATGCCGCTCGGGTGGTCGGATGCCACAGGCTGTCTGTAACAAGTTTCACCATATTTTTATAATCATTCATCATATACCAATAAAACTTCACATGTCCATTGCTCGTATATTTCTGTAAGCATACTGAGGTACACGAGTTAATACGATGCGAAAAATGCATCATGTAAAATATTTGAGGGGTATATTGTATATAATTTGTTTTTTTATGTTGACTATATTCATGTATACGTGTTTGTATGCATATTCAATATATACATATTGTTATATCTATATAAAAGATATAAGTAAAATTGTATATATATATATATATATATATATATATATATTCATTTTACCTGTATATAATTTTGATAGATACTTGTGATATAAAATGAAAATATTTCATGTTTTATATCCTGTGATAAAGTTAAAATAAAAATATTTCACAACTTTCAAATGTTTACTTCGTTTTGTTTGTTTCTCTCTCTCTCTCTCTCTCTCTCTCTCCATATATACACATTTTATGAATATAATTTTGATAGATATATGTATATTTTATATTTATCCATTTTATTGTGATCTGTATGTGTTTGTTGTTGTGAATAAAATATATCTATCTATCTATATATCATTGATAAAATATTGCGTTTCCAAGATTTTAAGTAATGGTTTTAGAAAACTCAAAAATTCTGAATTTCTTTAACTAAAATATTTAAGGAACACATCATTTTTTTATCATATTATAAATTTAAAGCCGTCGGGCATCCGATGTCTCAACCCTTAATATCGGCTTCCAATACTAGTATCCGCATTTTGGCATGTGACATGTGGCATCCGGGTTTTAGTCCACACACTTTGGCATGTGACATGTGGCATCCGGGTTTTAGTCCGTACCTATTGTAATATAGGAATATAGCACTGTTTTTGCTCCCATATTTTGGTTACGTATTCATTTGAGGAGAACGTGTCTGAGCATATGTGTTACGGTTCGGCCTGAGTTGTTTGGTGTGAAAAGGGACCGTAACATAATGGCGACGAGACCCTGTATTTCGTAATAACGGCTACATTTGAATGTAAAATTTCACAGTGGTCTCTATAACTTCTAGTTATTGAACTAGTATTTAACTACAATTGAACTCGTATATTTCTCAGACACGTTATCTTGATACTTTGCAAATATGGGTACGGAATTTAAACCAAATGAAATTATACCACAATTAAGAGAAAATAGGAGCTTATTGTATACGTTAAAGAAAAATGAACTTGAAATTATCGCTCTACATTTAAATATTGACATCATGGAGGTATACACTGTAGAGGGTTTAAGAAATGTACTTAAGAAATCATTATATGGTGATGTAGAAAGTAAAGAGGAATCTGATTTGGAGGAAAAAAACTATTAAGGAACCTCTTGGGGCAACAGCTATTGACCCGATAGAATTAGAATTGAGAAAGTATGAACTTAAATTGAAGTATGAAGCTCAAGCTCAAGTTGAAATAGAAATCCGTGGATGTGAAATCGAAAGAGAAACGCAAATTAAGTTGAAAGAGTTAAGAGTTACAAAATCCTCAAAATCGTAAAGCACATGAGCCGTCTGAATTCCTATACAGAAATTCGACAAAAGTACCTCCCTTCAATGAAAATGAAGTGGAGCGTTATTTCAATTATTTTGAACGGGTGGCCACTTTAATGGCTTGGTCTAAAGGCCAGTGGACCCTGTTGTTACAAAGCGTTCTGGTTGGTCGCGCACAGGACGTTTACACTGCGCTCACAGACGAACAATGCAGGGATTACGACACTGTAAAAGAGGTCATTCTGAGAGCCTATGAATTAGTCCCCGAAGCGTATCGCTTAAAATTTAGGAATGCCACAAAAAGAGAAAATCAAACTCATGCTGAATATGCTAGAGACAAAGAAAGTGCATTTAATAGATGGTGTCAGTCTATGAAAATTGGTCAGGATTTTGAAAAACTCAAACAACTAATTTTGATAGAAGAGTTCAAAAGGCATATCCGTAGTGACATTAAAATATTTTAGGATGAACATAAAGTAAGAAATGTAAACGAGGCTGGTGTCCTGGCAGATGAATTTGCCTTGACGCACCGCCCCAGTTATACCAGTCACAGGAGGAGGTATGGTGAGAAAAGAGAGGGTAGCAAAAGCCCAAAACTGGGTCGGAGAAAGGGTAGTCCCTACTATCGGGGTCACTCCGGCTCAGGTAAACCACGGTCCGATCATGGTAAACCCCAGTATAAAAGTCACTCTGACTCTCCTGCTCAACATAAAGAGGGACAACCTAGGACTGGACCCAAATATTGTACATTCTGTGAGTTCAAGGGGCATACAGAATCTGAGTGTTATAGAAAAAGATACGATCAAAGTAAGCCTAAACCTAATGCGTTAACTGTTACGCAGAGCATGAAACCGGTAACAATGCCCAGTAAACTAGAGACTAAAGGTGAAACACAAAGCCCTGTCCACGAGAGCTTTCAGCCCTTTGTGTCAGATGGCTTTGTTCAGTTAGAGGGTAACCATGCAAGAAAGGCCCGTGTTAAAATCTTAAGGGATACCGGGGCAACCCAAAGCCTCGTTTTGAAATCTGTTCTTCCCTTCTCTCAAGAGAGTTACGCGGGGTGTTCAGTTCTAGTCCAGGGCGTTAATTCGGAATTTTTAGAAGTTCCATTACACAGAGTGAAACTAGAATCTGATTTAGTCTCTGAATTTGTAACTGCAGGAGTTTGTTCAAAGTTGCCAGTAGAGGGCGTTTCGCTCCTCCTAGGCAACGATTTAGCTGGTGACAGAGTGAAAATTGATCCCAGAATGACAAAATTGCCGAGCACTGATAGGGACACAGACCTGCTCCAGCAGGAGTTTCCGGGCGTATTTCCAGGCTGTGTAGTGACTCGAGCGATGGTTAAAAAGGCAAGTCTGAAACCAGAGAGTTCTGTACTTGACCTCTCGCAAACCTTTATGGCGCATTCAAACGATGACGTCAGTGGCTTAAAGCCCGTTACGCGAGTAAATGTCAAATCGCCCGCATGTGACCCAAGTGGCACACCCAGTCCAAAGGACTCGACTACAAATGTAGTACAGGGAAAACAGACCCTTAATAGAAATCTCCAAAGGAGTACAAACGGCGTGAAATCGCCTGATCAAAATGGGCATGATCAGTTAAAGAAGGAAAGGAGTGTAAAGAATGTAGAAGTTAGCATGAAAAGTGATGATTTGATAGCAATGTGTACTGCAACTAGATTTCCAGAAGCTATTCCTCTTAGAACTATATCTGCAAAGAAAATTGTTGAAGCTCTGGTTAAATTTTTTACTTCTTTTGGCTTTCCAAGAACAATACAAACAGATCAAGGTTCAAATTTCATGTCAAATATATTTGCCCAGGTTATGGCAGAGCTAGGCATAAAACACTACAAATCCAGTGCCTACCATCCTGAGAGTCAAGGTGCTCTAGAGCGATTTCACCAAACTCTCAAAAACATGATTAGAGCTTATTGTCTTGACACTGGGAACCAGTGGAATGAGGGTTTACCCTTTTTGATATTTGCGGCCCGAGAAGCAGTGCAAGAAAGCTTAGGGTTTAGCCCTTTTGAATTAGTGTATTGGCACTGTGTAAGAGGCCCCCTGGCGGTGTTAAAAGACTCTTGGATGGAAAACAGTTGTCAAAGTAGCTTGTTAAAATATGTTCAGGAATTCAAGGAGAAATTAAGTAGGGCAAATGAAATCGCCCAAGAACATTTAAAGAAAGCCCAAAACAAAATGAAAGTATGGTATGACAAAAAGACGACAAAAAGAGAATTTAAACCTGGTGATAAAGTTCTGGTATTATTCCCAATTCCAGGACATCCCCTGCAAGCAAAATACTCTGGACCATACAAAGTTGTTGAGAAGAATTGTGTAATTATGTAATTGTTTGAATTATGTAATTGATACTCCTGATCGTAGAAAGTCGCAACAACTTTGTCATATAAATATGTTGAAAGAATATCATGACAGATCAACGGAAACATGTCAATCTAGTCCTCCCAAAACAAATTTGATACTCATTAAAGAAACTGAAAAGAATGCCGAGGATGTTCTCATGAAGAAAACTGAACATCCTGTAAAACTGAACAACTCTTTTATTTTAAATAATTTAGATCAGAAATTGTCACATTTGGATTTCGATCAGTTATCAGAGTTGAAGGAAATCCTGCTAAATTATGACTCTTTATTTCCTGATGTCCCCAGTAGAACTAATGTATTACAGCATGATGTAGACGCAGGAGATGCTTCCCCTATTAAACAGGCACCATATAGAGCTGGTCCCCAAAAGTTACAAGCCATAAAGAATGAAATCAAGTATATGATAGAGAATGATATTATTGAAAACAGCAGTAGTGCCTGGAGTTCCCCATGTTTGTTGATAAAGAAGCCTGATATGACCTACAGATTTTGTACAGACTATCGAAAAGTTAACACTGTAACAATAACAGATACTTACCCTTTGCCCAGAGTGGAAGATTGCATTGATAGGATTGGATCTGCTACGTATATTAGCAAGTTAGATCTGTTAAAAGGTTATTGGCAGGTACCTCTTACCGAACGGGCTAAGCAAATATCTGCGTTTGTAACGCCAAACGGTTTGTTCCAGTACAAAGTTATGCCCTTCGGAATGAAAAATGCGCCAGCCTGCTTCATGAGACTTATGAATTGTGTATTATCTGGCTTAGATAACTGTATTTGCTATATTGATGATGTTGTTGTATACAATCACATATGAGAAGATCATAAACAAAGTTTGGTAGAACTCTTTGAGAGACTGAAAAAAGCAGGATTGACAGTTAATCTTGCCAAGAGTGATTTTTGTCGTGCAACTGTAACATATTTAGGGCACGAAGTAGGTCAAGGTTGTGTAAAACCAATTGCCAGTAAAGTATCTGCTATCGTAGAATTTCCAGTTCCTACTAATCGCAAGGAACTAATGCGATTCTTAGGAATGACTGGGTATTACAGGAAATTTTGTCAGAACTTTGCAGAAGTTGTAAATCCGTTAACGGACCTATTGAAAAAAGGACAGAAAATTCCATTGGAATAAAAACTGTCAAAATGCTTTTGAAAGAGCCAAAGCTATATTACAAAGTGCACCTGTGTTACAGGCTCCAAATTTTGATAAACAGTTTTCTCTCATGACGGATGCCAGCGATTGCGGTGTAGGCGCTGTGCTCATCCAAGACGATGACTTTAACATAAGTCATCCGGTTTGCTACTATTCAAAGAAATTTTTACCTCATCAAAAGAATTATTCTACTATTGATGGCGTTACAGCACTTTGAAGTATATTTGGGCTCTACGCCTTATGATATAACTGTTTATACAGATCATAATCCCATAACATTTCTTCATATGATGAAGAATAATAATCAGAGATTAATGAGATGGAGTCTAGCCCTGTCAGAGTTTAACCTAGTTATCAAACACATCAAAGGCTCCGATAACATAATCGCTGATACGTTATCAAGACGTCATTAATTTTGATCTGATGATTGACTCTTGTTATATCCTCGGATATGTTCTGTCCTTTGGAAGAGTTGTTTTACATATATTACATGTATTAAGATATTACTGATTATACTATTTGTGATGATGATAATTAATAAGCTTTGAGAAGCATAAACTAATGATTAAGATGTCAAACTACTCATATACTCGTCATACAGTGCTAATGCTTTGCTCTCCTTACCTTCTTTCTTTTAAGGGTGGGGGTGTTGCATGGACGTCACCCGGACATCGGAGGATGGCACCACGAAGTGGTGTGGCCGCCCCCGTTTCCACGCTTATGGATCCACCCCGCTATCAGTGACTACTGACGCGCTTTGAGAAACATAAACACTATTCTGGGACCATTCAGTACTGGTTTTGCAGTTCTGACGGCGCTGTCGTTTCTCTCAAGCAAAACCACAAACTTCTGCGGTTTCCACCCATTGTTGAAAGCCTATAAAACGAACTCGCCTGCAGTACGAGGCGGGACTATCGATTTTGCTACGCCACGTTGCTGTTTTCCCCGGGGACCGTGACCGTGGGCTCTTGGTCCCCAAGCCCACGGAATGCCATGAACCACGCCATGAACTTTATTATTTAGGAAGAGGAGAGACTTTGTTTTTTGGTGCCACACGGATTAATACAGGACTTCAGTTCTGTGTGTGCCCGAACTATGTGTTGATGATGGACTTCAGTTTCTCGTATACCGGATTCAGTTAAGTATTTCGTTGAAGTTCGTTATTTAGAGACAGTTTTTCTTCAGAGACTTGGTTATAAATTACGTTATGTATTGACTATTATATTATTTGTGTACGATTGTAAATATTGTAATATAGGAATATAGCACTGTTTTTGCTCCCATATTTTGGTTACGTATTCATTTGAAGAGAACGAGTCTGAGCATATGTGTTACGGTTCGGCCTGAGTTGTTTGGTGTGAAAAGGGACCGTAACAACTGGCATCTTTGACCTGATATGAGGGCTATAAGCATTCCTAATTTGAGTGTCAGAGTCTCAAGCGACTAAGGTAATTGTTTTAAATAATCCAACACTATGTTTGTGACCCAGGTTAAATCGTACCTGGGTAATGCAGGCCAACTATTGAAAACTCCTTTAATGAACCTTTTTGAAAAGCTGATTGGTTCCTATTGTACTGTTGTCTAGTAGTTGAGTTACTGCTGACATAGCGGACCTGGCCGTACAAATCGCACTATAATGCAGACCTGACTTGTATATTTGTGTTAAAAAAACTAAGCCGTGTCACATCTGGCTGAATGGAAGTTTTGCGAAGTACTGACGTAAATCCATGTTTAGCTCACCAGAACGAATTTTAAAGAGTTTATACCGTACCCGCGGCGTCGGCGTCCGCAGACACAAAGGTTGAAGTTTTTGTTAACTCTTTCTCAGTCGGCAACCACTTACCCGATTGCTTTCATATTACACCTATATTTTGCATAGGTGGTTAGGAACCCTCCTCCCTTAAATCCCCAAGAAAATGTCAAAGGAAAAGCTCACAGACCCCCATTGGCCATGAACAAGTCGGGTTATTTTTTTGTTATATGCTCATTACTTCATTGCTAATGAAGATATTTAAATTAAGTAAACTGGTGAACAGTTACAATGCCAAGCACAGCTATTGAAATTTCCCCATATTTTTTGCGAAATTGTGAGCTTATGCGATGGCACAGCGTCGTCCGTCGTCCGTAGGCCCTTACGTTAACCTAAGCTATCTCAAAAACCGTCAATGCTAGAAGCGCCAAATTGTATGTAAGAATCAGTCACATTTCAAACTCGGTCCGGTTGAGCTTATTTTTTTTGCTATCTGCATTTACTTATATTTTACAGGGGAAAGGCTTAAAAACCTTTGAAAATATTTTCTCGAAATCTGTCCAGCCAAAGTATTCAATATTTCACAGAAATCATCTCAGAAATAATCTTTCTTAAGTTTGTCCGAATGGTTTCAGTTAGGTGATTTTTGGCCGAGTTACTGTCATTAACCAAAAAAGGCATACTTAAATTACTATCTCAGAACTGGCTGGAGCTATTATCACCAAATTTTATCCAAATGTCGGTCACATGAGACATATTAGAAATTGAGGTATTGGTGGCGCCACCTGCACTGACCTTTTTTGTACGGAAGTCATCAGACATCAGTACATTAACACATAATTTCTCAGAAACAGCAAGAGCTAGCATCCCAAAGGAAGTGCATACAATGCAAGAGGAAAAGTAAAAATGTCGCCACTAGATTCGATGACGACCTTTATTGTCCTGCTTGTGCAGCAGAGAAATGACCACATATATTTATGGCAGTATACTTAGCTGCATTAATTTTAATACCAAATCAACAGTTGAACAATCTGTAACTAAAGTAGCAGATTAAAATGTGATGTCGATCGGTAATATCACTGATGCAGTGAGAGATTTTATCAACGGACCAGAAATAACTAAGCAAGCTAGTAATATGTGCCACTATCCTACAAATTGTAAATATGTCATTCAAACGTAAGATGAATATTTTATCATTTAAGGAGTACCTATATGTTAATTGCTGGTGATTAAACATGGATATATCAACTAATCCATCGATGTCGAACACATTAATCGATGTGTTAGCATGACCTTTTTTAAACCCATGCAGTTATTACATTAACCAACGAGGATTACTCCTAAACAACCATAAAATGAGTATTTTATCAAATTTACGAGCATCCTATGTTAATTACTGGTGATTGTACCATGGATATATATACTAATCCATCGATGTAGAACACATTAATCGATGTGTTAGCCTGACCTATTTTAATTACACCAGTTAGTAAATGAACCAACGAGGATTCCTCCTACATCTTTTTATTTATTGACCTAATTTTCACAAATGTTCCTGAATATCTTTTGATGACTGGCGTCATATCTTTAATACTTAGCAATAACTATTTGCTGTGTTTACTGTTCCCTCCTTTAAAATAGAATCACAACCAGGCAATATCATAAAGAAATGACACATAAGATGTTTTTTATCACCAATACTTAACTCCGTCATTACGTCAGATTTCAATGATTTAGACTTCGGGTTAAACGGAACGATGAATTTCTTAAAAATTGTCATAACCATGCACCTATAAGAGAAATAAAGGTCTCTAATAGAACAGTCCATGGATGACAGCTGATATTTTAAAACTAATAAGGCATAGGAATAAAACACAGACAAGCATGTAAACAGAAATCCCAGGCTCTTTTATGCAAATACAGAGCAGTAAGAAATCTTGTTAACATCAAAATAAAATATGCAAAAAGAGATTACTTACACAAAACTATTGACGTGAACAAAGGTAACAAATCAAATGTGGAGAGTTGATTGGAAGAAGGCAAGGTAACTCTATTAATAAAGGAAAAGGAAAATATAATGAAAGGACTAATTATCGGTCCATTTCAATTATTCCACATATTGCGAAAATCTTTGAAAAATTGATAAAAAAAATCAAAGGAATTTATAAAGCACCACGATCTAATTTCGTATTATCAACATGCGTATTTACCTGACAGATCTAGGTTCAGTGTCATTCACTCATTCACTAATGGTATTTATACACAAATGTACAAAGGAGATGTAAAGGCAGCTTGCTGTCTCGAACTAACTAAAGGTTTTGATACAATTAATCACTCTTTCACTTGTATTTAAACCCAGCCAGATAGGCTTCACTGTAGAGAAAGTAGCTTGGTTTGGTGCTTATTTGAAAGATCCTTTTCAACTTGTGCGATGCAACGGTAAAACTTCGAAGGCTCATACGATTAACACAGGGATGCCCCAAGTTACGGAACTCGGCGCTGTTCTCTTCCTTTATATATTTATGATCTTTTTCATCGACCCAGACCTGCAAAATGTATTGCTAACGCTGATGACACAACTATCTGTTGCCATGGAAATACAGTATCTGAGGTGCAGCAAAACTTACAAAATGCGGTCAATGAAGCTTGTAGTTGGTTCGAAATAAATAAAAACACTAATAAATCTGTCATACTACTAGATAGGAAGTTGCGTTAATAATCATGATCTCGGTATCATTGCAAATGGTATTCCATTACAGGAATCGTCTAAAACTAAACTAGGTGTAACCATACTGCTAATCATGGCTCCCTCATGAAACAGCCTTATGTACAAAAAAATCATGAATCTTGCACTTTTACATCGACTTTCTAAAAAATTATCAATCAATACATTAAACAGTCTACAATACCACAATTCAACCACACATAGACAATGCCGTTAGTGTTGGGGCAAGAAAAAAGTTAGTAAGCCAAACAAAGGTGCAAGAAATATAAAATCGTGCTGCACGTATATAGTTACCAGCTGTTAGGATTTCGATATCCCAAGCGCAACCATACTAAAAGAGCTACAATGGCTTACAGTTTGTAAAAATTAATGATTTGAATATTTTGTATCCATTCTGATGCATAAATATGTACATCAAATGCGCATCTACAATCCCAGTAATTTTACTTTTGTAAAGGAAACGCACAACTGTGTTGCTAGATCTGCAGCAAGAGGCCTCCTTTCAGTGCCGAAACCGAGAAATAGTTAAACAAAAATAGCTTTTCATACTGAGGCCCTTCTGTTTGGAACTCCTTGCCTTAAGAAATCAGGTCTTTACAATCATAACCAACTTTCAAACGAAATGTAAAAGCCTTTCTTTTAATGTCTTAGCTTTGTATAATCAAAGAGAAACTTTGAATTACATTATCTTTTTACTGTTCAAATGATCCCCTTTATATAAATTATAAATCGTGATGTGCTGAGTATATTCTGACTATGCTGTGTTTTATAAGCTCAGTTGACCGAAAGTCATCTAACTATAGCGATCACCCTTTTGTCCGTCCGGCCGTCCGTTAACAGGGCACAAATCGTAACCTTAGAGCCTATAATCATGAACCTCTTCATTCTGAAGTTCATCAAAAGTTCCTCTCAGAAACCTGAAATTATGTCACTGTGACCTATATTTTCTAAATTACGGGGCATGTTAGAGCACCCAAGAAATAATGTAAAATACACACAAATTGTGGAACGGCTGGATTGATTGTCATCAAATCTTATTAGCTTATGGGTCTAATTAACCTAAGCTCCTGGGCATGAATGGTGGCGCCACCTGTAGTATCTTAATTTTTATGAATTTTTACCAGTATTTTTTAGAACACAAGGTCTGTTAAAAAGCACAAATTGTAATTATAAGACTAGAAACGTGAAACTGTGGATACTGAGAGGTCCTCAAATAATCTTGTTTGAAACCTGAAATTAGATCACCTTGACCTATATACCCTCGGATAACAAGGTGTTTTTAGCACCCTATTAATAATGTAAAATCATACAAATTGCCAGATTCCTCAGGAACGGCTAGTTGGATTGTTATTAAATCTGGAATGCTTATGGGTCTTCATGAACTTAAGCTAATATGCGTGAATGATGATGCCACCTACATTATATCTTTATTAGTTGCCTGTGTAAGGACATTTTGTCAACATGTCAGTCGACTGAGCGTCATGACCCATGTGTCACCTTGTTCTTTTAACGTACCCTTTTAAGTTATCTGACACACATTTTTGACGTGGTTATATAATTCACTTTCTTGTAATTTTTACTTTGGAGTGGGTTTGTGCAGTATGATATATATGCCATGATTTTTGTCTGATATGTAATATATCATATTTATGTACTTGTATAATTTGGAGTTCACCATATCATACGTATATTGTACGTTTATCATTTTAATGTATATTTCATTTTATTGTATAATGCCAGTGCCCTGTGTAAGAATAGACTTTAGCTTAGTCGACTGAAAGTTATCTGATCTATAGCGATTATCCTTTGTCCGTCCGTTAACAGGGCACAAATCGTAACTATATAGCCGATAATTATTCGAACCTCTGCATCCTAAGAGGACCTCAAAAGTTCTCCTCAGAAACCTGAAATTAGGTTACTGTGACCTTTATTCTTTGAGTTACTGAGCGTGTTCAACCCCCTTCCCCAGAATAATTGAAAAATACACACTAATTGACAGATTCCTCAGGAACGGCTACATGGATTGTCATCAAATTTGGTGTACTTATGGGTCTTAATAAACCTAAGCCGCTGGGCATGAACGGTGGCGCCACCTGCATTGTCTTAATTTTTACGAATTTTTACCTGTATTTTTAAATTACTAAGTCTGTTAACAAGGCACAACTTGTAATCGTAAAGGCTAGAAACATGAACCTCTGTATCCTGAGAGTTCGCCGAAAGTTCTCCTCAGAAACCTAAAATTAGGTAACTGTGATCTAAATTCTCCGAGTTACAGGCCATGTTAGAGTACCCTAGAAATAATGCAAACTACACACAAATTGATGGATTGTTATTAAATTTGGTGTGCTTATGGGTATTGATGAAGTAATCTTAATATGCATGAATGATGATGCCACCTACATAATATTATCTTAAATAGTTGCCTGTGCAGTGACATGTTGTCAACACGTCAGTCGGCTGAGCGTAATGACCCATGGATCACTTGTTTTATAACTGAACTGGTTACCCTGTATAAATATTTTGAATAAATAAATAAAAAAATATGAGGAATTAGAAGCTTATATGTTTTACATTTTAATTGCATCGTATATAATATATATTAGCTGTCCTTTAAAAAAATAATTCAGATATAAGTAAATTTTATGGCTGTTAAGAACAGCAATATAATTAAAAAAAAGACACATCCTATTATCTTTGGTTTGAAAATATTTGCATCTCACACAGTTAGCCAATTAACAACGAATGGGCATACGTCGATCGTGATTTCCGATTTGTCGTGCGTCATTGGACATTTGACTTCCAAGTTTATGTACATACCACATTTATTATACGAAAATGACGAAAAAATTAAAGGAATATTGGAAAATATCTGGAGGATATCTTTGGCTGATCAGTTCAGTACTGGTCAATGGTCTGCAGTTTAAAACTCCGATCACCGCATATGTGTTTAGTATATATTATATTCTAGTATATTTAGCATTACTCGAGTGTTTGGATTGTGAATGGATGATTTAAATATTACAACTTATAAATATATAAATATTTAATTACAGAATCCTCGTTCGGTTTGGGAGTACATCAACAACTCCAGCACTTTATTATCGTAACATGTCTTAATGTGAGAAATATAAAAAAAAAATTTCTTATTCTGAAAATAACTTTGAAGTACATGATAGGACACGGAAGCACCTATAGTGTCACCCAGGCCCGGTATACCTACCCCACCTATACGTGGCTTCTTGCAATTATAAACGTGTATATTGATTTAATCTTATTTTTTACAACAATAATATACTGCAGAACCCACGGGTGCTGAACAGCGCATTCTGATGTAACCCAGTGATTCCTATTTAGGCCTATATGTATGGCGCTACGCGCTGATCAGCGAAATAGCCCTTCCCAAATGAACAGTTAATTCTTGGTTTTCTCCGAGATTTGCTGTTTTTTCCCTATTTTCGTATACATTCATGTAATATCGCTTATACTACAAGAAGGACAGGGCTTCATACATATGATCTATTTCTTTCACTAATCAAGTGTATGTGTTTTGAACAGGTAAGGAAGTTACTTTGACTTGCTGAGATAAAACATATGAGGTTTGTTGGTGGGGGCTTGGTCCTGATATGTTAGATAGGCTGACCTTTTCTCTATGTAGTTAGAACTGATATGTAACCAGGTCGAGGACGACCGCAGATTGTAGTACGTCCTTCGTTTGAGGTACGTACCTCGTTTGAGGTACGCCTGTACTTCGATGGAAGCACGATGTGACTGAAAATAAGACCTGAAATAAGAAAATAAAACATGGTTAAAACTCGTTCAATATTTCAAAATTGTTTCAATGCCTCGCGCATTTTTATAGCAAAAAAATGCCTTCAAATGACAAGTCAATACTTCTTTGATAAAAAAGTGCTTAAAAGCATAATTTCAGTTAACTGCATTTTAACTGAAATGCAAGTACAACTTTCCTATATTACTTACAGGTACACGTCCGTGTACAGCAAAGTGCCGTACTGCGATCAAAGTACAGCAGTGTACTTCGGTGCAAGTACGGTCTTACATGGTTGACTTTGGAAGCAAATTAAAACAAAATATGCCATAGAATTTCTTGCTTATCCACTTCGGAAATATGTTGAATATGTAAGGTTTATAAATTATGTGTCGTTTCAATCCTCCGTGTCACTGGTGTTTGATAAAACGGGAGATATAACACGACATGCCTCGGATGTGGATCTGAAAATGCCGTTATCTTGACAGGAAACCCCCAACAACGCATTCGCGGATGTGAACTGGAAGAACTATGTATTGTCTTGTATGATTGGCCGGCACTAGGGGATTCCGAGGCTCTCATCGCCAATTATTTGATGTTTTACATGAATATACCCTGTCAGTCACGTTGCACTTCCATCTAAGTACAGGCGTACCTCAAACAAGGTACGTACCTCAAACAAAGGACGTACTACAATCTGCGGTCGTCCTCGACCTGGTAACTGCAAGGCCAGGGCTATTGCAATATTGGACAATGCCAATTTAATATAGCTGATTTCTCTCTACCTTTTAGCAAACAGCAGTATGGTGATATATATTTTCTTTGCACTTGCTGAACCAAGGTTGTAAGTGGGGCCTTCTAGGCATTTTCAGTACTTTAAATTAATAAGTATTTTCAGGGAAGGATTATACCAGATACCTGCTGATATTCAATTGCACGGCTTTGCATAAGGCATGTGGACCTTGTTCATTCTTATTTTTAATTGCAGATCAAAGCAAAGGGATATATGGATCCTTCCATACCCCAACTATGTTTGGAAATGTTTATAAAGAAAGAAAATGACCACACCAACTCTAAGAGTGATTCTGGTGATGTAGTTCTGGACAGTGGATTCAACCAGGACACACATGGCTACCTAAAGAGAGATTCAGATGTACAGAAACTACTACCAAATGTCAATGACTGTTTTGGAAATAACCAAGACACGAGGAGTACTTGTTTGAGGAATGAAGATGAAGAAAGAAATCATCTTCACCACAAAAAGGATGATATTTCTGAGGAGGAAACGCCCAAAGAAATGAAGTACGATTTATCAATAGAGGAAACACAGGGTTGTCCGCTCTTCGAGCAAAATATATCGAGTGACAAACTTTTTTTAAGTAGTACAGAATATGCTAATCAAATTACAGTTCATGTGGCCTCGGTTGTAAATGAGGGGAACAATGTTGATTCGAGTGAAGTAATTAAAACAGAACAATACAATAGTCTAAATGAACTGATTAAGACCCCAACAGAAGAGAAACCATTTAATTGTAAGAACAGTGACTTGCGTTTCTCTTTTAGGCTTTCTCCGAAGGTGCATCTCAACACACATACTGGAGAAAAACTGTTTAAATGTGGACAATGTGGCAAATCTTTCTGTATGCAGCGTAACCTTAGGAGTCACATTCGGACACATACTGGAGAAAAACCATTTAAATGTTTACAGTGTGGTAAATCATTCTCTCAACAGAGTTCCTTGAGGACTCATACCAGGACACATACCGGAGAAAAACCATTTAAATGTGAAAAATGTGGCAAATCTTTCTATCAGCCGTATAACCTGAAGTGTCACATGAGGACACATACAGGGGAAAAACCTTTTAAATGTGGACAGTGTGGGAAATATTTCTCGAGACAAAGTGGTATGAGGTATCATTCCAGGACACATACTGGAGAAAAACCTTTTAAATGTGGAATATGTGGCAAATCTTTTTATGTGCTAAGTGAAATGAAGAGACACACGAGGATACATGCTGAAGTAAAACCATTTAAATGTTTACAATGTGCTAAATCCTTCTGGGTGCAGAGTGCTCTGAAGAAACACATCAGAACACATACTGGAGAAAAACCATTTAATTGTGGCCAGTGTGGTAAATCTTTTTATCAACAGTGTGACCTGAATTATCACATGAGGACACATACTGGAGAAAAAACATTTCAGTGTGAACAGTGTGGTAAATCTTTCTCTCAACAGCATGGTCTGAAATATCACATCAAGACACATACTGGAGAAAAACCATTTAAATGTGGACAGTGTGGGAAATCTTTCTATATGCAGAGTAACCTGAAGTGTCACATGAGGACACATACTGGAGAAAAACCATTTAAATGTGAACAGTGTGAAAAATCTTTCTCCCGAATGACTGGTCTGAAGTATCATGTCAGAATACATACTGGAGAAAAAACATTCAAATGTGAGCAGTGTAGCAAATCTTTCTATGTGCTGAGTAACCTGAAGAGACACATGAGAACACACACTGGAGAAAAACCGTATCAGTGTGAACAATGTGGCAAATTTTTTTCTGACCGAAGATCGCTGAAGACTCACTCTATGCGACATGGTTGAGAACAAAAAAAACCCCAAAGTTTTGAAGTCTCTGAAATCTTTTTCGGTGCAGGGAAATTTATCTGGACTCGAAATTGTGAGAACCCATTTAAAAACCAGTATATGGTAAATCTTTCTCTGAGCGTAGTACCTTTAAGACTTGCATCTGGGTGCATAATTAAAAAAATAATTTTCTCCCTGCAGGGTCACCAGAAGAGAGAAAAATTATGGAAAAAAATCATTTAAATGTCATTTTAATCCATCTTTCTCTGTACAGCGTACACTTGCATCGGGATATATACTATGAGATAAAAATGTTAACATTTTTCAGTGTGTTAAATCTTTCTGTCAGTAGACTATTCTGAAGACTCGCATCAGTGCATGCTGGAGAAATGTGATTGTTGTGGTAGTTTATTTTGTGGGTTTTACTTTAATACTAATGTGTATCATGAGACTCCTGACAGTCGTTAGAAGTGCGCAGAGTGTAACCATTAGACGTTGAATGTTTTTGCTTGATACCTAGACAAGGCTTGATCGAATACCATGGAAACCCAAATTTATGTATATGAGAACTATATTCTGTGTACTTCTGGAAAACACGTTTTTATCACAGTAAAAGTCTGAACCCTTAAAGCTCCAAGGTTTTTTTAGCTCAGCTGACTTTCAGTCATGCTGGGCTATAGCGATGGGTCTTTGTCCGGCGTCCTTCCGTCTGTCCGTCCGGCCGGCCGTCCGGCCGTTAGCAGGGCACAAATCATAACCGTAGGGGTTAGGGCCATGAACCCTATGCAGTCTTAGAGGTTATAAAAAGATCTTGCAAACCTGAAATTAGGTCACTGCGACCTATATTCTCGAAGTTATGGGGTGTGTTTGCACCCCCCAGAAATAACTCTTTAAGACAAAATTTTCATCCCAAACCTTCCATCTTTCACATACAGCTCACCTACCATCAGGGGAAGAACCATAATTTTTATTAGGTCAAAAGGTCAAAGGTCAAGGTCACAGGGGCCTCCTCTTTGAAAGGCCTGTGGATGCATTTTAAGCCAACCCTTTCATCCCAATTCTTTGATCTTTCACATATAGCTCACCTACTAAGTTGGAGAAGAATCCTATAGATTTTGAGGTCACAAGGTCAAAGGTCAGGGTCACAGGATCCACTTCTTTGAAAAGGTAGTGGACATTTTTCAAGCTAGACTTTTCATTCCAAACCTTCCAGCACTGACATCGCTTCTCTGCCAACAGGGGAAAAGACCTGTTGATTTTGAGGTCAAAGGTCAAGTTCACAGCACCCACTTCTTGCGTGGAGTCATTTTCAGGCAAACTTTTCAATCTGTACCTTCCATCTGTCATATGTGGCTTACCTACCAATAAGGGAAGAAGCCTATTGATGTTGAGGTCAAAAAGTCAAAGGTCAAGGTCACAATATTTAATTGTTCTAAATGCTTGTGAGCATTGATTTTGGGGTCAGCTGGTCAGCAGGTTAAAGGTTGCAGGTCAAAGTTATTCACCCATTGGTTGCCAAGTAATTACACCAGATTTAAGTGGTCAGTAGTTACCCATCATTTAGAAAGAATCCAGTTGATATATGGGCAAAAGGCCAAGGTCATAGGTCAGGGATGTTCACAATTACTTATTTTATAGACCATCTCTATTTTTCTTGTATATATAACCATCCCACTCCAGCTGGTACATCTCCCTGTGTGGCTGTAATTGTGAGTGACACTGGTGACATATGACTCCCTTTTGTATCAGCCTATTAAGTGATAAGGCTCATTGATTAGTACCTCGTTACTTCATAACAAAAACACTGTTGTCAGAATGCTTCAGCCAGGCATTAAGACTATGAGAGTATAGTATTAAGGTTTAGCTACTGATTTATAAGATGATGGGACCATTTTGCAGTTTATTTTATGGAATCCTAGCAATAAACTTAGTTTCCTAGATATCTGAATAATTTAATATATATCACCACATATAAAAGCAAGTGTTTGTTCTCATAATATGTGGATCTGTACCTTGATTTAGGATGGCTTTTTGTTTTATTTCAAGACTCTTAAACATGCTTTCTGCATTTCTTTTCTTTCAGGTTTGGCAGTTTACCTACCCTGCTGACCCCATTGAAAAGCAGAGTGATAATAAAAATATTGGACTTACACTTTTTACAATTGCATATCTATAAATCTGATATGAGGGCCTGGACATGCCTTTTGAATTATTTTGGGCAATTATTACTGGATAATTTGCCCCAAGTTTGGTCTCTTATTGGAGAATGTGGGATATCAAATGTCATACTTGTCAGAAATCCATTATGTCTGCCAGTTAGCCACCTTAGAAATTCTTTCTTCAGGGCAGTTTCAGTAATTTTTCTTTAATGTTTGGTCCGATTTAGAGAATGTTTGTTGTCTGATTTCAGACTTGTCAGAAGTCCAATATGGCCACCAGGCAACCATCTTTTAATTCCTTTTGATCATATTATCTCAAGAACAGTTAAAGTGAATGCAGTTGGATGTATATTTATGTAATCTTGTAAAGGATTGGGTTAAATATTTCTGAATAAATATTACTATCATTTATAAAAGTGCAGTACAGTTGGCTTGTATTGAATAAAAATTCATACAGAAGCACTTGTTTCTCAATAATTCTTACATGTATTTCCTTGATTTTTGCTATATATTTTGATCTTATATTTGCCCTTTGTGGTGTTCCTTTTGAGACTGACAGGTTTCAAGCAAGCTGTTGGAATAGTTCCTGATAGCTTAACAATCATGCATTTTCCTCAGACCACCAATTCACTGTTTTAACCAGACATAGGTGATATATATTTCTGTTGTCATAGAAAATTTTCAACAAATTGGCAAATTGGTTCTTCAAAATTTTACTGGAAGTTGTGAATCTCAGTCCATGATGTCACAGGTCATGCTTGGCAGCTGAGCGTCATGACCCATGGGTCACTTGTTTAACAAAGTTATACCATGTTATGAGGATAAAATTAAAAGTAATCAACCTCATATATATATATATATATATATATAATATATATATATATATAATATATATATATATATATATATATATATATATAAATATATATATATATAAACTCTACAAATTTTACCAGGGACTTTATATACAACGCCACTAAATATTTACACATTTTACTAAACTTTAAAGTCATCTGGGAAAATCCGGAGTTCCCAGGCTGAAATTATGATTGCACATCCAATATTTATGTTTAAGAAAACCATTTATATCGGGAAAGGGATAACGCCTGTTTGCAGATTGTTGGCTGGACCGTGATCACCATGCATTTAGAGGGGAGTTTTATCTTCACCCTTCAGGGTTAGCAACTGCAATTCTTCAAACAAAATGTCTACCCTGCCGATGTTGTGTTGTTGGTTGCATGATTGTCCCTTCCAAGGCGCTTTATTCCGAATCGCTCTCCTGCTATGCATCAACCGTGTGTCACGATTGTGTGTTCTGCAATACGTTGCATGTTGACCATAAACAACGCATCTGTATCTTTACCAACAGCGCCCTGTCGTAGAAAAATTATTTAAAAATAACAGTTTTTGACAAGGTGAAATATTTGCTACATATACCATCAATAACACCTTATGAGAGACACGGAACCACAAAAACAAACGGTATAATCCATTGTGATATATACCGCTTTCTTGACAACTAAATAACAACAGCAACCCCCCTTTTTTGGCCTAAAGACTCAAAAATAATTGACCTATTTGCCTTTTGTTTGTTTGTGTTTTCGTATTTGCGTCGGGCCAGTCTTCCCCATCATTCCGTTAAGCCTAATTTTAATAAAGTATGCACATCTCTAATGTTTGTTAGAGATAGATTATTTTCAGCACAATGATGTCATGTCAACAGAAACGGCACTTAGAAATTGAGTATATGTCCCTGTCCTATGGATATTATACTTGGTGTAGGCGGCACTTACCATTGTCACGCATCTCCCCATTGAGGTAACGGCTTTTGGTGTTGGAGTGTCGGGACCGATGTCAAGTGAGGCCTGAGGGGTCATTTACCAAGTTTCCCTTGTATCCACAGGAACGTGACTTTAGTTCGGGAAGGGTATATGGTAGTCTATTTGTCAGGAGCTTTGCAAGTATATCAAGCGTTTGATTTCGTCAGGGTATAATATGCGCAGTGTATGTAGGTTTCAACACTAGTAATCAAATCCAATGGAGACGCGCGTGTTCATTCAACTCTAGGCGGCCATTATTTTGTTCTGGAAACTTGATACCGTAAAGACATCTTAAAATATGTAATTATAATAGTGTCCTGCAGGGGCAGAGGTGAAGGAGTGCAGGCTTTTATACACCTCCCTTTATTTGAGTTAACTAATAACAGTTATGTAAATGTATCTGTTTGGCATTAACGATATGATTAACTTGAAAATAAATGAAGTTATACTTATGATATGCATATAAAAAAATCATCAGTCTTTAATTTAAAGTCTCTTAATCTGATACATATTAATAGTTCTGGTACTGCTTAACGCTGAAGTTTATAAGAACATTTCAATAAGTCTGTGGTTCATTTCTCACGCCTTTTAGGTCAGTTGTAGCAATATTACCAGATAACAGAGTTTTATTGTTGTCTTGCGGGTTTTGCTCATTTGGTATGGCTTTTAAATTGCATTTCATGTAGGCTATTGACATCTTATTTGTCTTATCAGTAATCACGGGATTAGATACAGATAAATCTGAAACTTCTGGTTTTAATATTCCTGACATAATTTCCTCTTTTTAATGTGGAATGAATTACTCTTGTGTTGCAATAAAATCAAAATTCCTCCTGTACACAGCACGGTTTCTGTACGCACCAAATATGGTCATGGAGCAACTTTGTCCAAGACAGTAGATTTGATGGACCAGTCATTTTTGTGGTCGTCCCGAACTCACAAAATCACCTTTTGGAGTGGTGGCGTACGGTTTTACCCGTGTCAAAATAGTACGTATTTTTGCTTCTTCTTTTTAGCTTCTTTGCATGGTTTTCCGAACTTGATCATAATTTTGTATTTTTCGCATCTGGTCAGTGATTGGTAATTACGTCTCACCCTTAATGACTCAGCTGGAGACCATTTTCACAGAATTGGAGTTGTCCTGTATGCCAGAATTCACGATGTTCTACACAATCTGCACGATTTTTTAGCTTGTCAATTAGATTGTGGATAGTGTTGACTAGAAGTTTGTTAATTGAAGTCAAAGTCTCTAGCGAAATTAGCTAATTCATCACAGTCGTAGCACGGACCATTATCCGAAAGGAATCGTAGGGGTATGCCATGATGACAGATGATGCCATGACAATAGATAAGATTTTTATTCAGTCCTATGATGACAGCTTCTCTAGCCTTTCCTTTAATTCTCACAACTTCAGGCTTACACGAGTAACAGTCTGTGCCACAAACATATCAATGGAGACCTTTTCCTTTGGGCTACCTGGTACCACATAGGGATTGAGTGGTTCTTTTGGTTGTTTGACCTCGTAGGTCAAGCATGCATCACATAATTTGACTTTGTTTACAATATTCAAGTTAATCATAGACAAAAATATTAAAATCCTGGGTCTCTTCTTGTACATTTCAATACCCATGTGACCCGTGTGTATTTTGTTAATAATGCCCTGAAAGTGATGGTAATAGAACTCGCGCAAAAAAAGCACAATAAAGCAAATTAAGTCGAGCACTGTAACTCTTGCGTTTTTGTGTTTTGGCCGCTGGCGGTCATGGGGTATAACAGAACTGCTGTATCCAGCGTCACCTAATGCCCGATGAATCACCATCGAACGACAGCTCTTGTGGTGGTAAGATACCCATCATTGTGTCCGTTCCAAAGACCCTTCAGACACCACGCATGTGGGTTTGAACACTAATATTAAAGTCCAGTAGAGAAACACGGGATTATTTGTCCAACTCGGGACCCCATCGTCCTATGCTTTATAGAGCTTTAGGAAGGACGTAGGCCTAAGCGTTAATTGGTCTACCCATCCTCGGGAGGGAGTTCAACAGGAACGGCTGTAACTTCTCTATATCCAACATCCTAGATATGCCACAATAAGCTTGCTGATGTGACCATGTTTTTTCACCATTCTAGATATTGTATAGTTCCTGATTATGGCGGATGAACGTGTGTGCACGAACAAGGTTTCGCCAGGAAGCGAGTGCTACGTACAGCTCTGTCGTGTAAGTAACTAAGAATATTCTTTAGAATAAGAACACATGTTCATGTATTTATCTATGCAGCTCCCATATACATCCAGTATATCATATTCATAGCACAACTGTTGATGTAGTTCCGAACCGAATTGGAATTATTCAAATATTTATTCGGAAGCCAATATATATTAGTATTTAAAACGTAGAAGCCGCGCTTTCTCCATACAGAACAAAATTAAACTAGTGGTCGGACAATGGTCCTCAGAGGGCACCGCGTTTCTGCTAGTGCTGGACTAGTTTAAATATGGGTGAAAAATTAAGTTTAATTTAAAAAATATGACAAAGAGAAAGAGGTTTTTATCCATATGCATATACTGGATCAAATGATATTAAAGAAGACATGTCTGAAATCATGAGTGCAATAGAAAATCACCGAATGTAGTCTGTTGGCCATATTTGATATTGAGCAAGTCTGTAATTCAATAGGTCTGCAGCCCTCTGTCATATGCACGAATGATTCCTGTGAAATTGGGAAAGCTTCAGTAAGTTGTTGTTGAGTTATCGCGCGCGAAGGAAAATCAGCGATCAAGCTGTGGAGGCCATATTTGAATTCCGACAGGTCTTAATTCAATGGGTCTGGAGTCCTCATAAGTACCACTAATCCCTGTGAATTTGGGTACGCTGCAATCTAGGTAGTTGTTGAGGTATCGCGTGAAAGAAAATCAGCGATTTGGTTGTGGCAGCCATATTGGAATTTCGACAAGTCTGTTATTCGATAGGTCTGGGGCCCATAATAGGTACCAATCATCTTTGTGAATTTGGGAAAGCTGCAAGATGATGTACCGTGTTATCGCGCACAAAAGAAAATCAGCGATTGGGCTATATATGGCGGCGATATTTGAATTCCGACAGGTCGAATTCAATAGGTCTGGGGCCGTCAGAGGAACTAATTTAATCATCCCTGTGAATTTGGGAAAGCTGCAGTATGTCGTTGTTGCGGTATTGCGTGCAAAAGAAAATCAGTGATTTGGCCGTGGCGGCCATATTAGAATTCCGAGAAAGTCTGTTATTCAATAGGTTTGGAGCCCTCATAGGTACCAATCATCCCTGTGAATTTTTGGATAACTCAACAGCATGTTGTTGTTGAGTTATCGCGCGCGAAAGAAAGTGTCACTGACGGAAGGACGGATGGACGGAATGACGCCGGGACTGACAAGGTGATCATTTATAGGGCACCGCTTGTCAAGCGGGGCCCTAATAAATAAAAAAAACCGCCATAAACTTCAATGGTAAGAGGTACATATGCATTCAAAACTTGCGCAAATTGCTATATATACTTTAATATTTGCTAATCATAAGAGGTGATCAACGTTTTATTTTATAGACCATTGCTCAGCTGATCAGCTAAAGCGGCCTGTACACTCCATGGTATTGTCCAAGAATTCGTTAATGTTTTCGTTTACTAGTATTAAATCTTAAGTCGTATATAAAATTAGATGGTGCGATGACGGACACCAAATCGGACAGAGTTACTTTTTTTAAATTAAAAAAAAGTGTAATGACGACGTCCATATGTTCTTTGTTATCATTAATTATGATTCTTTTTCTGCAGGGATAAAAGCCTTTAAGCAAAGAAAATTTAAATATAATTTTCTTTATTTTTTTAACGTACTTATGTGACATTGTGACATTGGTATAAACAATAAAAATGTTTATAATCTATGATTTAAACATGTTTCTCATAGAAACTGAGTATCTCTTAATTGATTATTTCAATGAATATGTCGATGTCAGAACTTTGTTTATTATAAATATAGTCCAGATCGGAAAGTAAAGTTTTACACAGAATTAAGTTTAATACACGTGTGTATAAGTATATATGTTGCATATCTCTTTTCTGTCTACAGTTTGGGATACCTGACTTTTACGTCCTGTTTTAGTCGGTGCCATGGAAACCTAATGGCATATGAAGGACACGTGGCTGTATTTGTATAACCTGTATTACATCTACAAAATCCCTGAGGTTTTAGCATCTTTTATATATTTTTCAAGTATGATATTAAGTCTTCTTTCACCTAGGAATTTGTGGTAACTAGAGTCAAACAAGGCAAAGAAATCAGGGCTTATGTATCTCATTTTATCACAATTCTGGCCCGAATGCAATAACCTTAAATTACCCCCTCAAAACAGTCCTTAACAAGAATTTGTACAACATTTCTTTGTTTGGCCACAGATTTAAAAATATTTGACTGATACCATTATTTTATTTAGAATTTGCTAAACATAATTATCAAGGGAAAAGTTGATCTGCGGAACAGATCTAGAATGTCCCTCGCCTGTTGTGGAAATAGCTGAGAAAAAAATTGAAAAAACCTGTATGAATCTGAGATTGGTCAGCTTATGTGACCTTGAAAACAAGATTTTCCATACTTGAACTTGACCTAGCCCTATATGGGATGCATCAAAACTGCAAGTTTGGTGACCGAGCCCAAATTTTATTTCTAGTTATTGTGTTAACAGTATTTTAGCATTATCGCCTATGTGACCTTGAAAAATGTGTTAAGGTCATCCATATTGTAACTATAGACCTAGCCCTTATAATAAGGTGCATCAAAGCTGCAAGTTTGGTGACCGCGAATCAAGTTCTTTTCGAGTTATTGTGTTAACATCATTTTAGCATTATCGTTGCTGTGATCTAGAAAAGTGCGTCAAGGTAATCTATGATCGAACTTGACCTAGCCCTTAATAAGGTGCATCAATGATGTAAGTTTGGTGTCTGTACCTTCGGTGACTGTTGGGGACAAAATCAAACAAAAGTTTTTTTTAGCTCTTCTGGCTATAAAACATTTGCCCTATGCTTATGGTCCATTGTCCGTCGTGCCGTCTCTCCGTCCGTCCGTCCGTTAAAGTGGCTTGTTTTGAAACCGTTGGTCCTACGAATCTGAAATTCGGCATACTGTTTGACGTCCTAAAGATCTCATATATATATATATATATATATATATATATATATATATTTGACAGCTTAGTTGAATAAGGCTCTTATCCTTAAAAATCTGATATTTGAATATAAAAGCTCAAAAATTTGGCTATAAATTGAATTTTTATTTGAAGGCTCTATACACACACGCCTACGCTTAGTGTAATGTAATTAGGCCTATTATTAATTGTATTTTCTTAACTGTAGAGCGTTTCTACATCAATGTGCAAACTTTCTTGAAATTATTATTCCTGGATAAATCAGAGGTAATGTAGCATATTTAAAGAAATTAATTTCGATTTAAATAATTTTGACAAATTTAAATATAATTAAACCCATTAGAACGCATAATTTGATAATATATGAGCAAAGTTGTTGATAAAGAATGGTACATTTAGAATTGTGAATTCTGAATCAGGTTATCTTTTTCAGATATTATTTTGCAATTTTATAAGGTATATATACCTTTGTGATAAAAAAAATAAATACATCTGTTTGCACAATGCGATGCTATATTAACAACATAGAGGATAAATGATAATGCAATTTAAAATTGTTTATCAACTTATATATTCAGATATATATATATATATATATATATATATATATATATATATATATATAGTGGAAATTTTCAAAATTTAAAAACATGAAAACAAACTAATTTAATAAAAAACAAGGGACCTATGGGTCACTGTGCTCAGCTGACGTTAACCTTGAAGGTGAAAATCTAAAATAATATCTAATGGAGATAAAGTGTAAGAGGAAGAGGTAATAAAGGCCATGGTTGGTTTATATGATTTGTTTGTATTGATGAGCAAGATTTGTTGCAAAAAATATTTTGTGACCTGACCATGTGTTTCCTAATGTTGAAACTAAAGCATGTGAGCAGTTTGTGAACAAATGACCTGTACTATTACCATGATCATTAGTTGGTTTTTCAATTAACTGTTGACATTTCAGTAGTTTACACATTTGTTCAATTGAATCTATTTTTTTGTATAATATATATTATTAAATATATATGTATTTTATTTATGAAATGTATACAGTTGAAATATAGCTAATTAACAACATAAAACAGGGCAAACAAAGCCTGATCTCAAATTCTGCTGAGGCAGGAAAATAATGAAGAAATGTTTGTATTAAATCCTAATTTTTTTATCACATCAATTATTTTCTAATTTAAGTTTATATTTCTATACATTTCCAATTTAACATATATATCTGAATATAAAAGTTGATTCATAATTCTCAATTGCATCATCATAAATCTCAATCTTGTCAGATAACACCACATCATGCATACAAATGTTTATTTATTTTTTACCACAAAAATATATCTTTTAAATCTGCAAAACAATAAATATCTAAAAATAATACTTGATTTAGATTTCACAATTTTTAATTATGTCTTTATTTATCCATAATGTACTTCATATTTTATAATAATTTAAGCATACTGATGGGTTCCTTTATATTTGTTAAAATCATTTAAAAGATTTAAAATTGATTTCTTTAAAAATGCTACATTACACAACATTGCATCTTCTGGATAACACCTTGAATTATTTTTTCAAGGAAAGTTTTTGCATATCGGAGTGGAAACAGCATTACAATTAAGGAGATACAGTGAAAACAATAACAATTACTGCATAACACTTGGTGGGTTGGGTTTGCGGGGGGGGGGGGTGATTGGGGTGGTGATATGAGAATAACTGTACACCTGTAACAGCACAGCAGGGGATCTCCCCCAGTGACTGTAACAAATCAGAAACCCTGGCATAGCTGACTTCCAGTGACCTGGAGTGGGACCCTGCATCTGTAATCAAAGCAAGTGACTACAGAAAAAAAATCAATAACTATCTTAATTTTCAAGCTTTTATTTCCAAATTTCAGATTTAGACAAACTAAATATTTATGTTAACCTGCTGTGAAAATTAAATCAATGGTGCTTACAGGAAAAAAACGTGCCATGGTCAAAGTTGGGCAAAATTTAAGGTACTGATTTTTTTTATGCTAATAACTTAAACAATTTACAAAATTCAGATCTAATTTTGGGTATACAATTGAATCTTAATTAAACATAGTTATATACTTGAAAAAAATAGACTCTAGTTTCAAAATTTTTCATGTTAAGTGAGTTATTATTTTTCCTGATTTTTTACAAAGTCCAATATGTTTGGGCCCACAACTTGAGAATTTATATTTTACAGACTTAATTTCTGGCATGTACATAGGAACTATATAGAGGAATATTTATGGTAAATATGAGGAAAAACAGATGAGTGGTTTTGATATGAGGCAGTCCTGAAGTGTGAAAATAGGATTTTAATAAAAAATTGAGGTTTTTCCTTAATTTCTCAAAGGAACGAAGTCGCAAAGACCCAGTTTTCGGCTTGGTAGGAGATCTTGGGGACATCTAACATTATGGTGAATTTTGGATTCCTAGGTCTTACGGTTTCAAAACGTGCCACATCTACGGACGGACGGACGGACGGACGGACAGACGGACGGACGACGGACAATGGACCACGACTATAGCTCAGATGACTTATAGTCAGCTGAGCAAAAAAAGGATCTAATGCAAAGATTTGTTCATTATTTTTCTGCCTTAGCATTTTGGGAAATAAGGTGATTAGCTTTGACTGTCTATCTTATCTGTATATTTTAAAATATTTATTAAACATGATTCAATTTTTCCTGTAACCAATATTGAATTAAATTTCATTTCCTGTATGTATATGCAGAGGTATATGCACCGTGACCCATGAGTCCCTTGTTTTGAAAATTTGTTGTTTCCACACTGGCAGTCAAACAACTTGGTCAAGAAAATGAGGGCTTGTGTATATCTCATTTTCTCATAATTATGGTCCGAATGCAGTGCAGCAAAATTAATCCCTCCAAGCAGTCCCAAACAAGCATTTGGAAAAACATGTCGTTTATAGGCTATATACAAATTATAAATATTTGACTGAAAACGTATTTTTATTTACTTTATTCCTAACATACATAAAAATCCAGCAATGGGTTTTTTTAAAGGCCTCACGGAATAATGGCAAGGGCGAACCAGACTAGGCTGACCCATACAGTACTCTCCAATTCCCATCAAGTTTCATCAGGTGCATCACGACATTTTAATCCCAGGAATGGGACCGGTGGTCTGTATATATATATAGCATCCGACTTAGTGTCCGTCATCAGACTTTAGACATCCGTTTTTAGTCCATGCCATAGAATTCCACTACTATCGCTCACTTGGTTGACCATTGGGAATCACAGTCTAACATCTGATTTATTTTCAGTGTGTTTTGAACAGGTAATTCATACAGAACACTAAGCGAACTAATTATATTGGCAATGGCTGATAGGTAAATGGCAAGCCTAATAAGTAAAATTGTAATGCGGTCCTCCCGCATAACTGGCACTCGGTAGGGGTACAAATGAATTCGGCCCCTTTCTAACCCGGCCCGTACCAACCCGGCCCACACTTGCGAACCCGGCCTTTTCACATTACCAATCCGGCCCGTGAAATATACCAACCCGCCCGTACCTGGACCAGCCTTGGCACTTAGCGCAGTGAATAAGGAATTAAAAAAAAAAAAAAAAACGTGTCCATATGACAGCAACTCAATCTATCTCCCTCCATAAATAAAAGCATCATATAATGCCTGGTTAACAGGAGACAATCAAGAATTTGGAACTGAATGATAATTTGTTACCAACAATGGATGCCAGCCAATAGGTGTGTATTTTACGTCATCCTGTATAAGGTTGTTCATGATAAACCTAAACATTGCATTTCAATATCTAAGATCATCATATCATATGTTATTCTTGCTGTTTCTTCGTTCTCTCTCACATATACACAAACAAAACAGACAGGCATAAATGTTTTTAAAAGAATATTAAAAACATATTTCCCTTTAAGAGAGCTTATAGTTTGTAATTACAATATGTAATTATATTTTTTTCTTAATTCCTATATGTAATTATAGTTAACATTCATAATTGTATTTTAGAGGTTTAGTGCAGAAACATTTTAATACATTTTTTATAATGTATTTATATAAATTTTATTGTTAAGTGCCATGAGCAAATGTGGTTTGGTATATGGCGCTACATAAATGCAGTATAGTATTTAAATAAAATATCTGCTTGACGAACACTGTATTTGTTATGCAATGTGTTTGATTAACAAATCATATAAAATTTTACTATACAGTAGTTCAAATAGTCGCATGATGGTACCCCCTTTTTATATATATATATATATATATATATATATATATATATATATATATATATATATATATCAGCTAGTGACACCAAACTGTGGCACCGGAGATGATAAAAATTATTAAAATTTATATAAAAGTTATCTCATTTATAAATGTCACAAATTTAACAATCAAAATTAGTTCTTGATCCTCTTCGCATTCTCTCTTTCTCTCATAGAAAAATAAAATATGAATAAAAACAAAGTATTTCATAAAATCTCAAAACATCAGATTATTATTTTTAAATCCATTACTTAATGATTTATCTCAATATGTGGGATTTCTTCAGTGCCAATATAGGCTGATATTAATTTATGTGAGTGTACGAGCCACTGGTCCAGGTACTGGCAGGTTGGTATATTTCACGGGCCGGGTTGGATATTTGAATGGGTCGGGTTGGTAAGTACGGACCAGGTTGGTATTGGCCGTGCTAGAAATATGCTGAATTCACCTGGACCCCTCGGTAGAATATAAGCACAATGAATGAGATGCTTGCACAATACGGTACGCATAATATCACAGTGCCGTAGCGTGGGGGGAGGGGGTGGTTGCTACGGTCTGCAGCACTGACATATATAGTGAACAAGTTGAATCGATGGAGTCCAAACATGTCAGGCTAGAGGGGCAGTAAGTGGATGCGGATGGACTAAAAACCTGATTGGGGGGGGGGGGGGGAGGGAGGGTTCCCCCTCCGACAGTGTGGAACATTTTGAAAAACTGTGTATACTATTGCATTCTGATGCAATTTTTGCTGTCATTTATTGGTCAATGCTTACTTAACTAGAAGAAAAAGGATATCAAACTTGCCATATTTTTTGGTATCACACAAGATATCGTTGGTATAATTTCTTACATACACATATTATTGTGTATATTGCTCTTTATACACAGAGAGTTTCGACCACACAAAATTGCACAAACGGCACATTTATCGATATAAAAAAATACAGGCAACTGTAGAAACTCAGTGGTTGGTAATGAGAACCCATATTATTTTTCAGTACTTTTTAGCTCAGCTGACTTTCAGTCATGCTGGGCTATAGTGATGGGTCTTTGTCCGTCGTCCTTCCGTCTGTCCGTCCGTCCGTCCGTCCGTTAGCAGGGCACAAATCGTAACCGTAGGGGCTAGGGCCATGAACCCTATGCAGTCTTAGAGGTTATAAAAAGATCTCCTTGCAAACCTGAAATTAGGTCACTGCGACCTATATTCTCAAAGTTATGGGGTGTGTTTGCACCCCCCAGAAATAACTCTTTAAGACAAAATTTTCATCCCAAACCTTCCATCTTTCACATACAGCTCACCTACCAACAGGGGAAGAACCATAATTTTTTTTAGGTCCAAAGGTCAAGGTCACAGGAGCCTCTTCTTTGAAAAGCCTGTGGATGCATTTTAAGCCAACCCTTTCATCCCAATTCTTTGATTTTTCACATATAGCTCACCTACTAAGTTGGAGAAGAATCCTATAGATTTTGAGGTCACAAGGTCAAAGGTCAGGGTCACAGGATCCACTTCTTTGAAAAGGTTGTGGACACGTTTCAAGCTAGACTTTTCATTCCAAACCTTCCAGCACTGATATCGCTTCTCTGCCAACAGGGGAAAAGACCTGTTGATTTTGAGGTCAAAGGTCAAGTTCACAGCACCCACTTCTTGCGTGGAGTCATTTTCAGGCAAACTTTTCAATCTGTACCTTCCATCTGTCATATATGGCTTACCTACCAATAAGGGAAGAAGCCTATTGATGTTGAGGTCAAAAAGTCAAAGGTCAAGGTCACAATATTTAATTGTTCTAAATGCTTGTGAGCATATTTCAAGTGTAACTGTTCAACCCAAACCTTCAGTCTTTCACATATGCCACATCTATGCATCACTCAGTTTGACTCAAACTTCATATTTATGGGTCTTTTTGCTTGAATAAATAACTTATTGATTTTGGGGTCAGCTGGTCAGCAGGTTAAAGGTTGCAGGTCAAAGTTATTCACCCATTGGTTGCCAAGTAATTACACCAGATTTAAGTGGTTAGTAGTTACCCATCATTTAGAAAGAATCCAGTTGAAATATGGGCAAAAGGCCAAGGTCATAGGTCAGGGATGTTCACAATTACTTATTTTATAGACCATCTCTATTTTTCTTGTATATATAACCATCCCACTCCAGCTGGTACATCTCCCTGTGTGGCTGTAATTGTGAGTGACACTGGTGACATATGGCTCCCTTTTGTATCAGCCTATTAAGTGATAAGGCTCAGTGATAAGTACCTCGTTACTTCATAACAAAAACACTGTTGTCAGAATGCTTCAGCCAGGCATTAAGACTATGAGAGTATAGTATTAAGGTTAAGCTACTGATTTATAAGATGAAAGGGACATTTTGCAGTTTATTTTATGGATTCCTAGCAATAAACTTAGTTTCCTAGATATCTGAATATTTTAATATATATCACCACATATAAAAGCAAGTGTTTGTTCTCATAATATGTGGATGTGTACCTTGATTTAGGATGGCTTTTTGTTTTATTTCAAGACTCTTAGTCATGCTTTCTGCATTTCTTTTCTTTCAGGTTTGGCAGTTTACCTACCCTGCTGACCCCATTGAAAAGCAGAGTGATAATAAAAAATATTGGACTTACACTTTTTACAATTGCATATCTATAAATCTGATATGAGGGCCTGGACATGCCTTTTGAATTATTTTGGGCATTCATTACTGGATAATTTGCCCAAGTTTGGTCTCTTATTGGAGAATGTGGGATATCAAATGTCATACTTGTCAGAAATCCATAATGTCTGCCAGTTAGCCACCTTAGAAATTCTTTCTTCAATGCAGTTTCAGTAATTTTTCTTTAATGTTTGCTCCGATTTAGAGAATGTTTGTTGTCTGATTTCAGACTTGTCAGAAGTCCAATATGGCCACCAGGCAATCATCTTTTAATTCCTTTTGATCATATTATCTCAAGAACAGTTAAAGTGAATGCAGTTGGATGTATATTTATGTAATCTTGTAAAGGATTGGGTCAAATATTTCTGAATAAATATTACCATCATTTATAAAAGTGCAGTACAGTTGGCTTGTATTGAATAAAAATTCATACAGAAGCACCTGTTTCTCAATATTTCTTGCATGTATTTCCTTGATTTTTGCTATATATTTTGATCTTATATTTGCCCTTTGTGGTGTTCCTTTGAGACTGACAGGTTTCAAGCAAGCTGTTGGAATAGTTCCTGATAGCTTAACAATCATGCATTTTCCACAGACCATCAATTCACTGTGTTTTAACCAGACATAGGTGATATATATTTCTGTTGTCATAGAAAATTTTCAACAAATTGGCAAACTGGTTCTTCAAAATTTGACTGGAAGTTGTGAATCTCAGTCCATGATGTCACAGGTCATGCTTGGCAGCTGAGCGTCATGACCCATGGGTCACTTGTTTAAAATAAAATCAAAATCAACACATCTTTCTCACTTTAAGAAATTTATTGACCCCTCTTGGCAACAAATAATGTATGCAATTTTGAGTTACCAGATATAAAATAAGGCCGATATAGCATCAGAACCCACTAGACCCAGTTGTGGCTCTGATGTTAAATACACAGCCAAAGGACCCTGCCTTCATTTATTTAATTATCTAGCAGATGGGAATGCATGCATCCTCTGATGATGTACCCAGTTTAAGTACATGTATCTTATCTTGACTGTGGTGAACCAGGCCAATTTTTTCAGCCAGTGGTGTGCAGTGCACGTGTTACATACTCACTGATATGAGGGTCCTTGTAAAAGGACCACTGGCTACACAAGACCACTTCCTAATATAACTTGGGTTTTTACCAGAGTAACACACTGGATTGTTTTAGCCGGCTAGTTGCATGTGTCACATATCAGCTGGAGGGGTCAGGAAGTTTGCAATGATGATGTAACACATGCACTTCTGCATACTGCTGGCTTAAACAATCACCTTGCCCGCCATTTTCTAACAGTGCATGTGTTCCCATCCACTAGATCAATGAAGGAAGCTACCTGTAGCTCTGTGTTTGCAATGACATGGTCCGAGAAATGACAAGCAGTGCTAATAATGTGTAAAAAATATTGATAATTCAAAATTACACAAAAGAACAGAAAAAAAGCCTCTTGTTGCTTAATTTTAATATATTTATAATAAAATATTTTCTAAAAAATAATAATATAATATTTTTATGACTGGTTAATATATTGTATAAAAATATTATTGTGTTAAATTTATATATATAATTTAAAAAAAAATATAAAAAAATTAGTTATATGATATAATTTGAAAAGTGTCAAATGCTTTCAAATACAATTTATGTTGATAAACATTTCAGAATATTATGATGAATATGGAGTTACATTGTATAATCAATTATTATTATATTTATTAGGGCTCTGCTTGAAAAGCGGAGCCCTTTAGTGATCACCTTATCAGTCTGCACCTCTGCCCTTCCATCAGTGACACTTTCTTTCACACGCGATAACTCAACAACAACATACTTCAGCTCTCCTAAATTCACTGGGATGTTTAATACATATGAGGGCTCCAGACCTATCAAATAGAGTTGTTGGAATTCCAAAATGGCTGCCACAGCGCAATCGCTAATTTTTTTTGCACATGATAACTCAACAACAACATCCTTCAGCTTTCCCAAATTCCCAGGGATGATTTGTACACACAAGGGCTCCAGACCTATTGAATTACAGACCTGATTGAATTCCAATATGGCCACCGCAGCCCAATTGCTGATTTTTTTCTCACCCAATAACTCAAATACAACATACTTCAGCTTTCCAAAATTTCCAGGGAAGTTTGGTACATATGAGGGCTCCAGGCCTATTGAATTACAGACCTATTGGAATTCCAATATGGCTGCCACAGCCCAATCCCTGATTTTCTTTCGCGCAGAATAACTCAACAGCAACATCTTCCAGCTTTCTAAAATTCCCAGGGATGATTGGTTCATATGAGGTCTCAAGACCTATTGAATTACAGATCTGTCAGAATTCCAGTATGGCAGTAACAGCCAAATCACTGATTTTCTTTGATGTGTGATAACTCAACAACAACATACTTCAGCTTTCCCGAAATTCCCAGTGATGTTTGGTACATATGAGGGCTCCAGGCCTATTGAATTACAGACCTATTGGAATTCCAATATGGCTGCCACAGCCCAATCCCTGATTTTCTTTCGCGCAGAATAACTCAACAACAACATACTTTAGCTTTTCCAAATTCCCAGAGATGATTGGTACATATGAGGGCTCCAGACAAATTAAATTACAGACCTATTAGAATTTCAATATAGCAGTAACAGCCCAATCCCTGATTTTCTTTGGCATTCGATAACTCAACAACAACATACTTCAGCTTTCCCAAATTCACAGGGATGATTGGTACATATGATGGTTCCAGACCTATTGAAATACACACCTGTCCCAATTCCAATATGTCCACCACAACCCAATAGCTGATTTTCTTTTGTGTCCAATAACTCAACAACAACAATTTTTAACTTTCCCAAATTCACAGGGATGATTAGTACATCTCAGGGCTCCAGACCTATTGAATTACAGACCTGTTTGAATTCAAATATAGCCTTTCTGCCAAATTGCTGATTTTCTTCCCCACCCAATATCTTAACAACAAAATGCTTCAGCTTAAGTTTCCCAAATCGACAGGGATGATTGGTACCTAAGAGGGCTCAGTCTCTATTGAATTTCAGACTCGCCAAAAATTCAATATGGCCACCAGAGCTCAATTGGTGATTTTTTTTATCGTGCAGTATATCCATAAGGGAATATGATGCATCTTTTTCAAATTCACAAGGATGATTGGTGCCTAGGAGGGCCCTGTGTGCTATCATATTTCAGACCAGCCAAAAATTCAATATAGCTGCTAGAGCATAATCGGTGGTTATCTTTTGCGCGCAATAACCCATAGAGAATATGTTCTATCATTCTGTAATTCATAGGGATGATTGGTACCATGGAGGGCTCGGATGCTATCAATTTTCAGACCCCCCCAAACATTTGATATGGCTGCACAATCTGTGATTTTCTTTCATGCAAAAACAGACTTCATTTCCCTGAAGGATATTTGCCATATGGAGAAACTTACCTTGCCACTATGCTGAAAAGCTGGGCTACTTTGTAACATCATCTTCCAACACCTGAACTTATGATCCAACAAGTTTCACTATTCACTTAGTCACTCTGGGGAGCCCTCTGAGGACCATCTTCAGATTACATCTAGTTTTCATTATTATTATTATTATTAATAGGAACAATCAAAATTACAATTATAGTGTCATCATTATCTTTATTAATATATGTATATCTACAATATTCATGTATTTACCAATATCTATATATATAAGTAAATATATAAAAAAATACTACCATAAAAAAGAATATGATTAATATAATCCTTTGATAACATCATAATTTTAGATAATACATTATGCAGAATAATGGAGTATAATTAAATAAAATGTGATATTAATCCGTACAATAAAAAATAAATGGGTATAAATATTACATAGAACACTACACAATGTAACAGAAAAACATCGTATGTTTACACAATTTAATATAGCTTTATATTTTTTATTTAACTTTATTCCTCATTCAGGATATAAAATACAATATAAAACTGAATTATAAAATCTAATAATATATATTTATATATAATAAATATATTATGTTGAAAAATAAGACCGTTTTAGAACTTTGACCTCAAAGTTTTATCTACTACTAAATTACTATCATGCAGGTATTCAGGCTGTGTTCACAATAACCTCGATGTACTGGTACTTTCTATGCACATCCTGTTGTGCGCCTGCACATGATATAATTGTGCATATAGTTGATCACACTTATCATGGTGGAGTTGGACTAATCACAGGTTTTGGTTTTATTCAAATGCACTCCAGTATTATTTTATTTTTGTTGAACACTTAAGTACCTTAAAATATGATTAGTGAAACCTAGTATATCACATTCCATCCATTTAGTTAGGCACATGACCCTATTAACAATAAACAGTGTTGAGCAAGTCAGATTCGTTGAAATCTGGGTGATAAGTCCAACACCAGTCCATCTCTGGACCCTATCATCCTATTCTAGATTTGTTGGATGAACATAGGTGACCCTACATCTGTCCAACAGATCAAGCATAGGATGATAGAGTCCACAGATGGACTAGTCCATACCAATAATGGGATGCTTCAGGATCTGAATTCCTGTGAAGCGTTTTTAATTTTATTCTGTTTCATGTGATGGGGAGTCTGTTCCCTAGGTTTGTGTTTGCATTTGATACAACCTGCTCCAAGGGCTGGGTTTTAGGTTGCCTAAAACCTTTTTCTTGGCAGGGAAGAGCCTAAAATCTGCCTTTAACTGCCAATAATATGTTATAACCTGCTTAAAACTGCCTTTAACTGCCTTAAACCTTAGATTCCCTCACCTATGACTTGCAGTTTACCTATATCCTATTGATATTATTGTTACACAGCTAAATTCATTTAAGAAATATGCTAAAAAAATTAAAAGTTAGGAACTTTTTTTTTCAAAATAAAAAAATTAAACAGTGATATGAAAAAAGCAAAAAAAATGAAAACCACCACTTCAGGTTGTCTATATAAACACAGTTCTCTGTCAGTTTTAGCTTGTATCCTCAAATCATGTTCTGAGGTCTCCCAACTCTGCATGTCATTATTGCCAGTAATAGAATGACCATACTGGAAGCTTATAGCTATATACTGTGATCAGCTTTTTGACCAGGAGTGAATAAATTTTGTGATATATGCGAAAGACATTTTCCCAAAATTAAAAAAAGTTGTTCCATCTACACTGATGACTATTCATTGTATCCCCAGACAAAGTCGGGATACTATGGTTTCACGACGGTCACGCCGCCGCCGCCGCAGAAAAACCTTGTGAGCGGGATAACTAAAAAAATATTTAACTGATCTTTTTCAAACTTTACATTTGTATAGATATAGGTAAGGGGACGAAGCCTATTTTAAAATGGGGTCATGACCTATGCTAGGAGAGTGACCTTGACCTTGAATAGGTCCATTTTTGCTAAAAATAACACAAATTCTTAAATATCTCAAGTAAGCTTGCATGGACTGGTCCAAAAATCAAGGTGACCGAAGATCATGGATAGCCTTGTGATATACCGGAAACTGGTGGCGCCACCTATTATCCTTTTTTTGTTTTTGTGCCTTTTAATACCCCCATAATTGCCACTTAACAGTACTGTAAGCATTATAAGTCAAAAACTTATGGACAGATTTCTTTCATATTATGCACATGTAGAGAGATGGGTTATGGGATAAGGTCTATTTACATTTGGGTCATGACCTTTACCATGAGAGTGTCCTTGACCTTTAATGAATCCATATTTGGTGAAAATCACACACCTCTTATGATATCTCCAGTGTTGATAGCCATATGGATTTCAAACGTGACTTATGTATGGCCCACCACTAAAGTAAGAACCCTATAGGTTCTAGGGTCATGAGGTCAAAGGTCAAGGTCACTGGACACTCATCTTAAAAGATACTGTGGATGCATTTTAAGCCATGCATTTTAAGCCAAACTTTCATCCCAGGTCTTCCATCTTGAAAATATAGCTAACTTGCCAATAGTGGATGATCCATATCAATTTTGGGGTCGCAAGGTCAAAGGTCAAGGCCACAGGAGCTATCTGTCAAAAAATTAGTTTCTGGATGATAATTCCTGCTTTTATTGATGTATTGATTTCAAACTTGACTTATATATGTCCTATTGAAAAAGCAAGACTCCAATTGATTTTGGGGTCATGAGGTCAAAGGTCAAGGTCACAGGACACATCTTTAAAAAGATATTGGATGCATTTTCAGCCAAACAATTCATCTCAGACCATTCGTCTTGCACATATAGTTCATCTGCCAATAGAAGAAGACCCCTATCAATTTTGAGGTCACAAGGTCAAAGGTGAAGGTCACAGGAGCCATTTGTCCAAAAATTAGTTTCTGGATGATAATTCCTGCTTTTATTGATGTATGGATTTCAAACTTGACTTGTATATGACCCATTGGAAAAGCAAGACCCGAATTGATTTTGGGGTCATGAAGTCAAAGGTCAAGGTCACAGGACACATCTTTAAAAAGATGGTGGATGCATTTTCAGCCAAACAATTCATTTCAGATCTTTCATCTTGCATATATATTTCACCTGCCAAGAGTGGAAAACCCCTATCAATTTTGAGGTCACAAGATCAAAGGTGAAGGTCACAGGAGCCATCTGTCCAAAAATTAGTTTCTGGATGATAATTCCTGCTTTTATTGATGTATGAATTTCAAACTTGACTTGTATATGACCCATTAGAAAAGCAAGACCCGAATTGATTTTGGGGTGATGAGGTCAAAGGTCAAGGTCACAGGACATCTTTAAAAAGATGTGGATGCATTTTCAGCCAAACAATTCATCTCAGATCTTTCATCTTGCACTTATAGTTCACCTGCCAAGAGAGGAAGAACTCTATCAATTATGAGGTCACAAGGTCAAAGGTGAAGGTCACAGGAGCCATCTGTCCAAAAATTAGTTTCTGGATAATAATTCCTGCTTTTATTGATATATAGATTTCAAACTTGACTTGTATATGTCCCATTGGAAAAGCAAGACCCAAATTGATTTTGGGGTCATGAGGTCAAAGGTCAAGGTCACAGGACACATCTTTAAAAAGATAAAGGTCACAGGACCAACATCTTCAAAAAGATTGTGGATTGATAGATGGAAGAAACAATAATTGCTTGCCAGGTGTCAGTATATGCTGCTAAAAATAGGGGCCTATTCTTAAAGGGGGGGGGGCGTTCTATGTCTGGGGATACTCTGGCACCTGTGGTGCCAAGAAATGTCTTGTTTATACTGTAGTCTCACTAACATATCATGTATGTTTTGTATGCCTCTAGTTTCAAATGGCAGAAAGCAAAAAAAATGATTTTATAAATTATAACAGATCTTTGATGTTAGCCAAAAATTGAAACTATGATAATATCTTTTACATTATCTGATAATCAACAAGAATTTCCTCTGGTTGCTCATCCCTTAGGTCATCTGTTAAAGAAATTTTAAGATTTTGTGCCCAAACTTATTACCTATATAATGATGGATATGCTCTGTGCAGGTAGCTGTATGGTGAAATTGTGAAAAAGGTACCCTCCTGAAAAAAGCAAAAAATTATAGTACATTGAATATGTCTTAAACCAAAGATTATTGTATCTGCAAAAACAAAGTTTTGACCGATCAGGAAAAAAAATTTACACAAATGTAGCCCTTGGAAGGCTTTATAACATACACAAAAAAAGGTGGCGCCACCTGCAACCATGTTTGCACAGTGTCCATCTTTTCATCTGCCTTGGGTTAAAATCACTCATATCTCTGCAGTGGATTGACTAATTCACCTAAAATTTGGCATGCGTATACATCGCAGATAGCTTTCTTGATTTTATGACAGGTGGCACCACCTACATTCACGTTAACGCTGCAGACATCCAAGCTCATATCTCGGGAACCGTTTGACCATTCAGGAAAAAAAAAATTTACACAAATGTAGCTCTTGGATAGCTTTATAACAAATAAAAAATGGTGGCACTACCTGCAGCCATTTTTGCACAGTGTCCATCTGTTTGTCTGCCTTGGGTTAAAATCACTCATATCACTGCAGTGGTTTGACCAAATTACCTGTAATTCGGCATGCGTATACATCCTGGATAACTTTTTTTTCATTTTATGACAGGTGGCGCCAGCTTCATTCACATTCATGCTGCAGATATTAATGCTTATATCTCCGGACTCATTTGACCAATCAGGAAAAAAAAAATACACAAATGTAGCCCTTGGATAGCTTTATAATATACACAAAAATGGTGGCGCCACCTGCAGCCATTTTCGCACAGCATCCATCTGTTTGTCTGCTGTGGGATAAAATCACTCATATCTCTGCAGTGGTTTGACTTTTCCACCTGAAATTTTGCATGTGTATACATCTTGGATAGTTTCTCGTTCAAATATCAGGTGGCGCCACCTACAATCATGTTTACGTGGCAGAGATCCATTCTAATATGTAACACATGTGACTTTATTTCCCTTTGCCGCTCAATCCATGCCTCACTTTACCCGTCCTACTCTGATTTTGGGGGATACATGTTGTCGCTTGTCGACTACCCGTATTCTTATTCATTATCACTTTTGGGCTGTTTTCAACCTTAAGGCCTGAGAAACCAACATTTCATGGTCAGGAGCCCTGACTACAACACTCAGTCAGTAAAAAGTTTGAATCAAGAAAAGTTTGCAGGCTTTGGTTACAACATACTTGCCATGTATGAAAGTTCACATGAACATCAAATAAGAAACAGAAGTAGGATTTATGACCATTGGGTCTATAAATATGATCCCATCACCCTATAAACAGTAACCAGTCTAATCAAGCATGGCCTCCCCCTCTGATATCCTGCCTTATTAGAGAACTGCTGGAGGCTCTATTACATCATTCCAGATAGCAAGGCACTCATCAGGAAACCCAAAGAGTCTTGATTATGACATTTCTTCGGCCTATGAAACCATGTGCCACACAAACATGGTCTTGTGCTAAGAGACCTAAACAGACTCTTAATATGACTGTCCAGTCAACAGGAAATCATGCATTACTCACACCTGAAACCTTCCAGAAGCCCAGCAAAGTCTTGTGACTGCATCATCCCAGTCATTTTGGTCATTTTATATATCTATAAGTCATAAATTTAAATAAAAATAAGTTTTTAGGCACTTATGGTGCCTAAAATCTTCCCAAAACTTTTTTGGGGCATTTTTAACCAGGTTTTAACCTTTGTACCTAAAACCTGCCAACCCTACCTGTTCCTAAACCCTATGATCAATGTTCAGTGATTGATGTTTATTGACTGTGAGCACAGCCCCCCCCCCCCCCCCCCTCATTGTGGGGATGGCAGGAGGTAGGCTTCTTCCTATGACCCCTTCCTGCCCCTGCCCCCCTCCATTGTTGTAGGAAGGACCGTCCAGTGGTAATATTTCCCTGAGTCCAGAGATATATTGTTGGAACTCTAAGGACTGAGTAATTGTAGGTATTTATAGGTATTTATAAATATTCTCTATATATTGTAGGAATGATTATAATAGGAGTGTGTTAGTCCCCCCTGAGTACAAAAACCAAAACTCAAAAATATTGTCAACATATTGTAAAAAACAGTAGAAGAGGGTTCTCTCACAATACAAGTACTCAATATCAAATCTCAATACAATATTCTCAATATAGTTGTATGGACAGTCAGAGGGTGGTGGGTTCCCCACACATTACAGTTTACGAGTACTCAGTATTTCTCTATACATTGTAGAAAAGGTAAGGGGGTATGATGGGTTCCCCTACCATTCAAAGTAATGAATCATATTTCTCGTATTAGTAGAAGATAACATTCCCCTGTGCCATTAGTAGGTGCTAATCATTACTCTACACCAGATTGAAATACTGTCCTTTCATTGTGACCTTCACATCTTCTTGCATGGTAAAATGGTATTATGCTCTTTCATGTGATATTCATGATTTGTAATTATGAACTAACACATGAATCACAGTCAGGGTTTGCATTTGACCAGTGTTAAACCTGTTTCACCCAGCCCAGTGCAGAAAAGCTGGGTTAAAAGTGTTTAACTTAGGTGTAACTTGTGTTTTACCAGGGGTTTGCTCAGTTTTGTAACCCAATCATTTTCCTATATTCATTTGCTTCAGTAAAACATAACCAAAGCTTAGATTCTGCTTGGTCAGTAGAAGTTATACCCACATTTTTTTAATATATCCCTGTCTGAATGCAGCCATTTACCACCCACGCTTAAACTCATTGTTGGCTGTGCAGACCAAATCACTTTAATCAATAGGAATTAGGGGTAAGGCCCTGGGTAATACCTGAGTAAAAATTATTTTACCAAGCCCAAGTTTTATCCAGGTAAAACACAGATTATACCCAGGGCTGGGTAAGTCCTGCAATCCCTGAACACATGTAAATAACATAAACTCAAGCATCTTCAACAGAAACATGAGACTAGAAAAAGTACATATAGTATTTATTTAAACATTTTTAAAGCAGTAGCCCTTTGGTAGCTTTATAACATTCACTAAAAACGGTGGCGCCACCTGCAACCATTTATGCACAGCCTCCATCTGTTCATCTGCCTTGGGATAAAAGCACTCATATCTCAGCAGTGGTTTGACTTTTCCACCTGAAATTTTGCAGGTTTATACATCCTGGATAGCTTTCTCGATTTTATGACAGGTGGCGCCACCTACATTCACGTTTACTCTGCAGACATCCAAGCTCATATCTCGGATATGTAAAGGTAATGATGGTATTTTTGTAAAGTTCCTCCTAAATTACCATTTGGTTATCATGTTCTAAATGTTGAAAGTACTTTTCCAAACTACTTCCAGCAGCTTGACTTTTACGACTTTTCCATGCTCACAGATTCCACTGGATGAAGCTAACAATCAGTATTTTATGACATCATGATAAAAATAACACCTATATAATACATCAATTGTAATTTGAAATAAATGTAAGTAATGTGTTACATGCAAATATGTACCAACAGCCTTTGCAGACCTCACCACAAAATTATTAGCATACATCACACAGTCTAGGGGCTGTTCCAAATAGCCAAATGCTTTTTTTAAGTTGCAGCCTCTATTCTTCAAATTTATAAAACAATGTACCAGATATATAGATATTAGGAATTATATATATCAGTGCAAAGTAGTTAGTTCATGAATTTAAATTTGAATAATCCAATGCGCAATTTCAAAATAAATTTATGTTTTCTGTTGCTTAATCTACACACTTCATGGTTTGCGTCACCCATGATTTGATGACTATTATTTTGAAAGAAAACTATCAGCCCTCAACCGTTTGGTCATTGATGTTGTTATTCTCATATAATCGCCCATATGTTATCAACTGCAGCATGGCGATGGCTTAAGCCTCTTTGGAAACAAAAAATTCACCTACAAAGACAAACTGCTTGAGGTTTTTTAAACCCTTTTGTACCAAGGGGAACTTAAGACTGTTCTAATAATTATGTTGAATTCTCAAGACTAACATAAGAAGGTTCTGACTTGAATGAAAAGAAAAACAGTTTGGTCCCAAAATCAAATGGGTCATTGATATATAGCTTGGATAAAATAGTCTTAATGTCATAATAATTCTATGGAGCAGGAACGCAGAAGTAGTAAAATTCGATCTGTTATTTAATAAAAGTACATAGAGACAGCAATTTCTTGAGTTAAACCTCTAGTCTCTATAAAAATCTCTGTTAATACTGTTCCCAGATTCAAATACATCAGTGGTACACTGGTCCATGCTCTAACCGTTTAATTAATAAAACCAGCTTCATCAGCTAGACAGGCCCACCTTTCCATGCAACCTGTAATAGTATGGAAATAAACTATTTGTTTAGTAGTCTTTTTCATTGTTCTTTTTATTTGCAGAACAAGGGAAAAGACGAGTATGGATCCTGCTATGCAGCCGTCATGTTTCGATTTATTCATAAAGAAAGAAAATGACAATGGCAGCTCTCACTCTGATTTAAATGACGATGGGTTCAACAACAACATATCAAGTGACTCCCTTAAGAGAGGATCAGATGAACAGAGATTACTACAAAATGTTAGTGATTGTGTTAGGAATAAACAAGATACTAGGGTTACCTGTATGGGCAGTGAAGCTGAAGCAAAACATCTCCTTCATTACTTAAAGGATGACATTTTTTGATGTGGAAATAGTTGTTCCAAAAGAAACAAAAAAGATTTTATCAGTTGAAGAAACACAGAGTAGCCCATCGCACATGAATCATATATTAAGTGATGCAACTCCAGAAACAGAACACACTTATCAGATTACTGCTCACGTGTCATATGTTGTTCCTCAGGAAGATTCGAAAGAAGAGCAATGTAATAATCTGAATAAACAGGTAAAGACACCTACCAAAGATAAAAAATTTAAGTGTGAGCGATGTGGCCAATGTTTGTCTTTTAGGCAATCTCTGAAAACTGACCTTTTGACACATACTGGAGAAAAGACGTTTTTATGTGCACAGTGTGATAAATCTTTCTCTCAGCAAAGTACTCTGAAAAAACACAGCAGGATACACACTGGTGAAAAACCATTTAAATGCGGACTGTGTGATAAATCTTTCTTTTTCCAGAGTCATCTGAAGGCTCACAGCAGGACACACTCTGAAGAAAAAACATATATATGTGAACTGTGTGGTAAATCTTTCTCCTGGCAGCAAAACCTTGACAGACACATCAGGACACATACAGGAGAAAAGTCATTTAAATGTGTTCATTGTGGTAAGTTCTTCTCTAGGCAGAGTAACCTGAAGGGTCATATTTTGACACATACTGGAGAAAAGACATTTACATGTGCACGATGTGGTAAATCCTTCTATCAGCAAAGTTCCCTGAACAGACATAGCAAGATTCATACTGGTGAAAAACCATTTAAATGCAGACTGTGTGATAAATCTTTCCTTTTCCAGAGTAATCTGAAGACACACAGCAGGACGCACTCTGGGGAAAAACCATATATATGTGAACTGTGTGGTAAATCTTTCTCCCAGCAGCAAAACCTTGACAGACACATCAGGACACATACTGAAGAAAAGTCGTTTAAATGTGTTCATTGTGGTAAGCTCTTCTCTAGGCAGAGTAACCTGAAGGGTCATATTTTGACACATACTGGAGAAAAGACATTTTTATGTGCACATTGTGGTAAATCCTTCTCTCAGCAAAGTTCCCTGAACAGACATAGCAGGATTCATACTGGTGAAAAACCATTTAAATGCGGACTGTGTGATAAATCTTTCCTTTTCCAGAGTGATCTGAAGACACACAGCAGGACGCACTCTGGGGAAAAACCATATATATGTGAACTGTGTGGTAAATCTTTCTCCCAGCAGCAAAACCTTGACAGACACATCAGGACACATACTGAAGAAAAGTCGTTTAAATGTGTTCATTGTCGTAAGCTCTTCTCTAGGCAGAGTAACCTGAAGGGTCATATTTTGACACATACTGGAGAAAAGACATTTTCATGTGCACATTGTGGTAAATCCTTCTCTCAGCAAAGTTCCCTGAACAGACATAGCAGGATTCATACTGGTGAAAAACCATTTAAATGCGGACTGTGTGATAAATCTTTCCTTTTCCAGAGTGATCTGAAGGCTCATTCCAGGACACACTCTGGAGAAAAACCATATGTATGTGAACTGTGTGGTAAATCTTTCTCCCAGCAGCAAAACCTTGACAGACACATCAGGACACATACTGGAGAAAAGCCATTTAAATGTGGTCATTGTGGTAAGCCCTTCTCTAGGCAGAGTAACCTGAAGAGTCATATTTTGATACATACTGGAAAAAAGACATTTACATGTGCACAGTGTGGTAAATCTTTCTATCAGCAAAGTACCCTGAATAGACATAGCAGGATACATGCCGAAAAGAAAATTATTGTTCACAGTGTGAAAAGTCTTTCTCTTTGAGGAATAATTTGGAAGTTTCACACCATGACACGTGATGGAGAAAATTTAAATGAAGAGAGTTTGGTACATCTTTCTATTTGTAAACTGATGACGCATCAGGGTCCGTACTGGGGAGATTAGAAATGTGGACACACTGATATTTTTTAAAGGAGAACCATCTAAATGCGAACAAATTGGTTAATCTTTTTTTCATCATTTTAAGACCTTCTGCAGAACACATTCCGGGTACGCTCCCGAGGAAGCGGGAGTCTTGCGCTTCTAAAGAAGCTACTGATTATCCCGCTGCCTGCTTTGACCGTTTATGGTGCACTTAAACACCAGGTTGCGTGTCTGCTGAAAAAAAAACTGCTGATGTGACTAGCAGCCAACCGAATGCCAGTCAACAATCACTCGACAGGCATCAGGCTCCGCCAAGAAACCACGTGTTTGGCCATTCTCTCTGAGCCTGTGGCCTGTTCCAATGGTTTCCGGTGCGATGAGCTGTCACTCAAAACGAAATGAACAACATTAGCTCCGTGCATTCCTCGCTTGGCTGATAAACCTTTTTGTCTTCCAGCACAGGGTCTCATCACTAAAATACAGTGCTCCCCTCTGGTGTAGAGATTCAGGATACGAGGTCAAAACAAACAGCGCTTACGATATAGGTAGTAGGCCTATAGGTAAAGCGCTGTGTAAGGAGAGAAACCTTTTTTATGCGGACTGTTTTAGTACTTCTCTCTTCCGGCAGCAAATCCTTGGGAGACACTTCACGAATTTACTAGAGGGAAAAAAGGAAATGTGGTCACTGTGTTGGGTATAATATCCATTTAAATGTGAGTGACGTGTTAGTTGTTTAATTCTTGCGTGTTCCACAACTACAAAAATGGGTCAAGAGGTTTTACAGGGCATTCGCACCTCAGCAGAAAATGTAACCGTTACGCATAGAAAGTTCTTGCTTCCCAGCCAGGCAGGTGTACATTTTACTGTGTAATAAATTTTGTAGACTTTAACCTTTGTTGTGTATTCCCTCGAAACCTGACAAAATACGTAGTTTTAATAACCGGAACAAACTTTAAAAGTAAAATCCAAACAGTATAATAATGCAATAAAAAAAAATTTAAAACAAAGGGTACTTTTGATTGAAGAAGAGTGTGGAAAATAAATTAATATTTTCCGAAACAAATGTAGACAGATGGGCTAAAATGATTTAACATTTTTCCATTAATCCTGATAGACTAACTGAATCAACGTTATGTTTAGCACTGCCCTGTCGACTTTACGGGATGCTTCAAAGCATGCCCCAATTTTGGATCTTTGTATTTAATTCGGGGATTTCACTTAATATCTACCGGACTGACGAATTTCGGAGATACAATAATGATAAAGAGAAAACCTGTTGTGGCTCAATTTTAGACTTTTTAAATGGAGCTTATTCAAATTTACAGCTGAAAACTTGAAATAGAGCTTGTGGAACATTTGTTTGATTATATTGTCAAACACGACTATGATCCCTGATAAACAGATTTACACTGTTTCAATTCCAATTTAATAATTCTTAAAACGTGCCAATTAGTACCCGTTAGTTGGAGATCGTAATGCTGGGATCCAATCTCTTTGCCCATAAAGAAAGCTTGAATGGCGAGACAGGCCCGCTTTATATATACCCTATAACACAGTTGCGGAATTGGATGCAGACATATTCGTGCAGCATTCAGTCAACAACAGTAAGAAAACCATGACCGGAGAAATAGCATACGTTATACGTCACCACTCCCTCTATTCACATCCGTTTAGTTAGTTACAAGAGACTCCAACAGATGGCACTGAGGTCGGGATGGCACATTTGTAAATATATCACACTCCGGCCCATTTGTAAAATTGAATGTCTTCGGAATGTTATCACCGGCTCCAAAACTAACAAAAATTCCCTTTTGTTCCAACTTCACAAAATAATGACATATGGAGACATCTTCAGGGGACAATAAAAACAAAAACACGGGAACTATGAGACGTGGAGACATCTATGGGGGAAAATAAAAACTAAAACATATTGAGAAGGCGAACGGATGACAACAAGAGGCGGACGCGGGGGACTTAAAATCGACGAACGTGTTTGTTCTACATGTATTTAGCAAAACCCGTTGATCATTTTACGTAACAAGTCTCATCCACTCAGTTATTCAAAGTGATATCAGCATTTGTAAAAATGACAGGTTTCAGTGAGTTTCCTAATCTGTGATACAGTTTATCAGTAATTGGTACATGTATTCCCATTATTGAAGCTGTCTGACACCGAGTGTTTATATAGTTAATCAAACATAAAACTGCTTTTCTTATTAGACCATAATTATATTGCCACATTGCTTAATAAACATGCTCTACGTATCAGGCTCGTTCTATTGATATTTAAGGCTGCAAACATGAAACGCCAATCGGGCAACACTGTGGAAACGTGGTTAAAGTGACCTTACATACCAACAAAACGTTCGCCGACTGGAGGGTACATTCTCGTTAACAGTTTTGGCATGACACTGCCGTAAACTACTCTCAACAGCACAGTTTATATCTGATATTGATAATTCTCAGGAAGAGAATTCATTAAGATGGTATTTCAGGGAAGTATTGGTCAGGTTGCCACAATAAAATCCATTCATTTTTTAACTTTAATGAATATAAAGGATTAAAATGTAAGACAAGCATATGCCATCCGCTAGTAATGGCAGAATGGGGTTTATCAATTTTTATGTTGACAGGATAAAGTACAATGACTTAGTTACACAGGCCAATTCAATAATTTTTCATGAAGATTTCCGTTTTACTTTTGAAATTGACAGAATCTTGCATATTCGAACATGCTAACATTACCGCATCTTGATATACATATGTAGTGATAATATATTTTTCCAGCGCAGTTAAAGAAATGGTAATTCAATTCAAAATCACCCTCGCCACATGCGTGATCTTATTTTTGGTACGTTTGTAGAGATTATATATCATTAGTCCTGGCACAGGAACAAAATTACTGATGCCACCATCAACCACGATGGTAGCTCCGGTGATGAATCGCGCGTCCTCAGACGCTGGAAAATACATCGATTTCAGCAATGTCATAGGGTGAGCCATTCTCTCCAAGTGGTCTGAATTATGCAGTGCCATCTAGGAACTAAAACAGAAATTAACAAACACAAATAAGATGATGAATGTGTTCTGAATTTGAAAAAAAAAAATAAAAAGCAGGATATCTTGAACTTGGGCGGTTCACTTGCATCTATTTAATAAAAATTAAAATAGCCGAAAGACAACAGGTATCAGGAAGAATAGTAAAGTTAAAAAATTTTTGGTCAATATAATAAACTCGATAAAATAATATCTTTGAAACCCACCTTTTCAGCACTCGATGGGTCCATTGCAATTTTTTCGAAAATGTTTGTCACAATATATCAAGGGCTGAAAAGGCAAAGAATAATGGACAAACACATCATGGTTCGTGGTTTTGCTTTGTAGAACATTCATGCAAATCTTTAATTTATGATATATATCAAACAAATAACAGATAATCAGATAGGTCGGCATATGAAATTCTAACCAAACTCTGTTTGTTGAACTATTTATTTAAGACATCCAATGTTTAAGCCCTATTTTATAGATACAGTCTGGAATATTGAAAAATTTTGGTTACTGTGTAACGTCCAATTACCACCATTGTAATGCCGAACACATATATCAATGAATATTCACAGGACTGCATTTACTCTAATTCCTCTTGGAGCCAGTTCTGTAAGAAATTTTTAAAATATTCTTTGCATATAGGCAAAAAAAATCGAGTTACGAATTCGGCAATGATCTACTGGTATAAGCACTCGTATTTGTTTACTGAGAAGACTGTTTATTTTGCTTGTAATGTATATTAACCAAGTAAAATCTTAACAGAACATTGAATTTCTTTCCTGAGTGGGTATTTAGCTGTCTCAGCTGCCTGACATGTTGGTACTGGTTATGATACTGAATGCTTTCATGTGCCTGGGAATGGTTCTTCTCAGGGCAAGTTACACAAGCCTGTAATGTATGCAAACAGGGTCCTACTCACATAATTTTGATGTGGACATAGATCTTTGTCAGAGATCACTTGGAGAAACAGTAAAACTCAGCACCAGTGATTATGATACACATCATGTCTGAACAATAATTACTGCTGGTTTCAATAGAGAACATATTACGTTCCATAGCTTGCAGAATAGAATCGTCACGAGAAGATTTTGCAAGACTTACCTGGGTTTAAATTTAGACGTTTCTAGGCCCAAGTATTACGATTTGTGCTCTGTAGCACATCCGAGTTTCAGAGCATTACAAACGCATGAAACCACAGCTGAGAGACTGGACAACTGCTGTAATTTGAAAGTCTAAAAATACTTTTATATTTTATTTATTATCACCTGATGAAATTAACTATAATGAATATAGCTTAATGAACCTTTATCTTAGAAACTGACACGATTGCTCCTATTTGATTGTCACAAAGACCTTTATGAAGAACTGAATTCCTTTTTTAATTTTCCATATGCCAAATTTAGACGAGGTACTGTTTATATTTGATGGAACAACACAACATATTTGTTCAACAGTCTTGCTCACTAATAAATATCTGTCAGGGGGATACAAGTTGTGTTTACCATCGCAATATATGGGGATCATGACCTAATCTAGGGCTCCCGATGATATTTTCCCGGCAGCTAACTTGACGTTGGTCTTTTCAGCTCACAAAGCCCATCGCTATAGCTCAACATGACCGAGAGTCAGCTGAAATAAAACTTCATACCTGCAGACGTGCATTTCGTCAAATGTTCCAGTCCGGATTTACTGTGGGCGTAGAACAGAAGAGTTGTTAACTGGAAAAGGAGACATGCACAATAATAATAATAATATATATATATATAAATATATATATATATATATATATATATATATATATATATATAAATATATATTCCTTTGCATAAAAGATCAAATGCGCTGTACAATTAAAAAGTTGATGTCAGTAAAATAAAAAAGTCACTGGACCAAAATGATTAGGTTATTGATGCTTATAGTGTCTTAAGTTAAAAGTAATATTTCCTAAAAAGGTGAGTTTTCAAGTGACTAGTAAAAGATTTAGGATAAAATAATCTTAGATTAGCACGTAGTTCATTCCAGATTCGTGGGGCAGATACACTAAAAGTACGAGCACCATAATGTTTAGTTCTGTATTATGGTTCTACAAGGAGACCAGTGCCGCTTGAGCGCAGTGTCCGAGGTGGATAATAGGGAGATAACATTTTTTTATATACTCTGGAGCTTTGTTGTGCTCACTTAAACGGACGGCTTTAATTAGTATTTTAGGTTAAGTCAGGACGATGTACAAACACCTCATTTTCAACGGATAGGCAACGCTCAATATCAAACAACTAAAGTGCAAGTAGAATTAATGAAAAAGTAATTAAATAAATAAGCTCGTTTCGCTTAAACATATACAGGCCTGGGGTTGGGTGTGCTATAAATTTGGAAGCACAGAGAGAGAAAGATTAATCGTTTGTGGGACAATGAGGGCATGACATGTTACAGATCTATGAATCGGTGTATACTTAAAAGATTAGATACCATTAATGGTATGGACTTTTAATATGTAGAAATGTGAGTCAATGTATATTAGCATTGTTATAGAGATGGGGAGTGAGGCTGTAAACTATAGAACTGCTAAGCGATATATACTGTCATGGTAACAGAGGCGGGGAATGAGGCGGTAAACTAGATAATTAGGAAGGGACAAATACTGTCATTTTTAAGAAGTGATAAATGATTATGTAACCTTTAGAGACATGGAACGGCACATACCCTCAGGGTTATAGAAATTGAAGTGCGACTTTAAATTATACAAATATAAAAAGACACATAATGTCAGGGTTATAGAGGAGCGAGACTGCAAACACGTCTTATAAAGAAGATAATCCAGGAGGCGATAGGTAAATGGATATGGACAGCTATAGATCTGATGATAAATACTGATAGAGGCATGAAGGGATGACGTGGACAGAGACACTCGGATATAGATACGGACTTGGTCACATGCATTGATGAGTGGGGGGGGGGGGTATATGCAATACAGGAGGATTGATGCGTTAGGCATTAAACCCCAATAGGGACGGGGAGATAACAAGTCAGATTACATAAGCAGATGAGGCAAAGAAAGGCCTAGAAGAGAAGTTACGAAATAGTATGAAGTAAATTGGGAAGAAGTGCAAGAGGCGACACATACAGATAGAGAAATGGCAAGAGAGATGAGTTAAATAGTAGAAATGTTACGCTCATAATACACGAGCTGTTACATAATGGCACGGAACAATGCAAGACCACAATGAATGGAAAAATAAAATCTAGCGGATAAATGAACGGCAAATGCAGATTACAATGAAGAATACATATCGGCATTCTTGAACTGAGTGACGTCACATTGATAATACACCCTGGAAAAATCCTTTCATGTTCCTAAAACATTAATACTCATTTTCGTAAAAGAGGCAAATCAAGTATCATACCTTTCGTTTTCTCAAGGCATGGTACATCCTCTTTTTGTAAACATAATCGGTGCCATCACGGTCTCATACAATTCCATTGTTCCATTAACTACACCATGGGCAGGTGGACCCATTCCAGCGTTGTTAACCTGCAGTCATAACAAATGCATCAATTCAATCCAAAGTCTTGCTCTTTAGAAAAATTGAACTCTTTTTATAGCCACGTTCATGTTCTGAGATATTTGCAATCGGTATAATTATAATAAATAAATCGCATAGAAATTCGCTCCAAAATATGGATTGAAAGGAATTGCGAAACACATAATACAATACATTTTGCAAGTACTTCTTCTATACACTTATACATGTCTTAAATTTTAACACACCAACATTTGTATTGTCCGATATGTTCATATATTCAATATTAAGCTGTCTCCCTATTTATATTATTGGTTTCATGTCCTTTCCTAATGTCTTTAATACTTAATGCTTCAATTAAGAAGGGGCTGTGTTCGTTTGATACCAGTTACTTCTTTAGACTGATAACCTTGAATCAACATTCACTTGAACAAAATTTAATGTGCATTGTGATCTGTGCCCATTCGTGAAAATGCATCTAATTGAAATATTTATGCATTTTTCTCATTGGTGAATAAATGAAGCAGCCTTCTTGGGCTGATTACTTTTTACTGAACATCTCATTCTTGTTGAATTACAAACTTACTCGGCTAATAACGTTTGATGATAACACAAAAGACTGCTAAGATATTATTTCTAAAGCGTGATCTCTCAGCACTACTTCACTGGAAGTCGAGTGTGGGAGAAAAGACAACTGTTCATGTATGTGTTATTGATGTGCTTTTTACAAATTTCAAACAACTCCATTTTTATACTAATTTACCTAATTTCTTTTATGTTGTAGGCCAAAAAATAAAAGGTATGGTTCTCAGGAACCCCCGCATCAATTTTTTTTTTATTTTTTATTTTTATATTTCAAGAAGATAAATGATACAATTCATGTAGTGCCTTTGCCTGTTTAGCAAAATTGTTTGTTATTTGCATGTTATTCCCTGATCATATACTATTTTTATCGAAACATACAAAAAAAAGTAAAAAATAAAATACCGCCCGCCCGCACTGATATACCCGTTCCATAACTTTCTTTGGCCTTATGCAAAAATGTGATTAAGGTAGGAAACACAATTAAAAACCAATAACGGGATAATATGGATGAATGAGCTGAATGATATGAAATTTCCTGGAATAAGATCTTTATTTGTCCCCTGAAGGTTTATATTACGGGCTCTTGTTGTAATATCCTCAGTTCTTGTAATCTTCTCATTCACGTCCATCATTATTGAACCCATTACTAAATAATATTGGATATAGATTTCTCATATGTTAAATTTATGCGAATATTCAAATCAACCTCGACGACAGGCATTTATTGACAGCCATATTATAATAAAAAAGTAATGGCTGTAAGCGCTGAGTATGCGTCAGAGTAATATATGTAGTTTAATTCTGCTACCTTCAGACTCTGTAAACATGAAAAAGAAAACATAGTAGGCTCTACATGAACACATAAAAGGGATTAAACATCGATTAAAAAGTGTTTTGTATCCGAAAGAGTCCGGTAATGATTTGCTTTTAGCTCCCATCATGAAGATTGTACTTTTGTCCTTGGGTAGTCCAAGTGCCACAAAAGTGTTTTCAGATTTAAAAAAAGGTAATCCGTGACATGATCAACACCACAAGTGCACAGGTCGACATCAAGCAATTGTAAAAAATGATGAGATTGTTGTACTCTAGCAAATTTTATGTTTTAATAATTGGGTGCCGCCAGGATGTTTCAATTGATTTATGTTAATTATTACACAGAATAAGATATATATATATAGATGCTTCAGGGTTTTTATTCTTTTTTTATTTCGAATGATGCCGGTTAGCATTAACTTACATCATTCAGAATTCAGTTGGAACCTGTGATAAAAGGTCATTAACGTCAGATTTCTTACAGTAATTAAGATTGACAGGACATAAGAGGATCAGTTATGTTCTAAGAGTACCAAACGTTTGTTTTTTTTTTAATATTTTGCAATTGACACGAAATCATTTAGTGTTTCTTATCGTCGAATATTTGAAAAGATTTTATTGAACTTATAAGAGTCACAATAACTGAAGAGAATTATGAATAATTTAAAGAAGTTTAAGCCGTTAATGGAGTTATTATAGTTACCTGGCGAATATGCCTGCATCTCATAAGACGGTTATCAGACGAATTACTTGATTATCATCTAATAAACTGGCATTATATGTTTCGCTCAGTAATAACAACCGTTCCCAATTCGGACAGAAAGTATGCCCATTAGGTGATTTTAAACTAAAATTCCTGTGTCGTTTTTATATTATCAGTGGGAAAATCCTACCTCTAACAGCATAGGAGCCGTAGTTTAAATATTGAACGTTTCTGTCAAATATATATATATATATATATATATATATATATATATATATATATATAAATGCGAATATTAATATTCACTTTCAGTTTTACCTTTCTTTATGGTCAATAACCTTTTTAGTTTGATTGGCTGCCGCCTTTAGCATGGTCTTGGACAATATCGGCATTAAAGAGGGGAATGCATGAACAACCATACTATATTGGATAGTGGTGTATGGAAGCAATGAGTATTTTTCAAAGTTATAACTTTAGTTAAAACCTGTTAGCTTTAAATTCGATTTTAAAAATAAAAATGACAAAATGCAATGCATCCTAGATTTATAGCACACATATGGACACTATACACATAATATACTAATACTTGTCCGTGACCAAAGCTAATTTCCTCTCAGCGTCGATGTTAAGAAATGTTATGAATCATAAATTGCCGACTCTAACACGCAAAGGAGTGTCTGTAAAGGAAGAGCTGTACGCTTTGCCCCAGTCGCAGTGTATTTTTATCGCTAATTTTTGCCTGGTCCAAACAAAGACGGTATGATCGTGTTTGCAAGGCTAGTGAAGTACTGTTTGTTGATTTCTTATAGCTATAAAAAGACTCGGTGCAAGGGGCAAACTGTTTTGGTTTTGTATTTTTTGCGAAGACCTAAATATCCCCCCCCCCCCGAGGAGCTCACGCGCCTACTTTTGATTTCAGATTTTTCATTTTAACCTAATGCGTATTGAGAGAATGAGAGACAATAACTGATTACTTTGAGACGCCGTTTATTACATTATACATACATGCATAAACAACCGTGTGCGGTTGACTCGAAAATAGCCCCCCATGTGCTGCCCTCTGGTGAGTGGAGTGTGAGGCGATTGAAGATATTGTTTTGTTTTGTACGACACAAATCTCCACCTTAAAGGTTCTGGTCAGAGTTATGAAAATATCTCTATTCTTATAACAGTTATGGAGAAAACCGCCTCAGTTTTTCTTATGGCGTCTCAATCTGAACTATGTACATCTTCAATCGTTACATATAATTGATATCCTGATGTTAACAAGGCCCGGTAAATCATTATGCTCTTTGATGCCACGGAATGCAGTTATATGAGAGTAAAAAAATGGGGATGCACGGCCTGGACAATGAACTCACGATCTCCAGCTTTGCGTCTTATGGTCTACCTTTTGATCATAGAAGCCGGATTATTGTTTTGCTGTATAATGCTGAAACATGCAGTGCGAAAGTTATTAAAGTGCTAATTTCCTATTAAGACACAGGTTTAAAATATAAATAATATTTACTATGTTGAGGCGACCTTATTCGCAGATATTACAGGCCCGCACATATACTATCTTGTTGCGATGCCATTCAACATTTCTATTAAAACAGACTGTAATAGCTATAGTATTAATGAAATCTAACAGATTCTCCTAACAAGAATTGATTTTAGTCTAGAAATTCTGAGAGCAACAAGAGCCTTTCTAACTAACTTTTACTTATTGGCCCTTATTGGAAATCTATTATCGTCATCACAGAATAACCTTTAAGGTGATCATGTTATAACTTTAGTTTAGCCAGCCCGCTTCCCGTGGTCACCTGTATGCCTCTAAATTCAGTGGTGATAGTTTTATTGGTAGAACAATATACAGGAGATCGATATGCGTTCCCTTGAGCTACATTTAAATTCATAGCTATTATAACGGTTATCAGTTCTGTGGAAGTATTTTTAATTTTACTCCCTCATATCTTTCATTTCTATAGAATATAAAAAAAAATAATTTCTTATTTTCAAAGACATCATAGTATTGTCCCTATGTCAATTAGAAGCAATCACACGTACAAATCAGGTACAGAAACTTCAAGATTTTACATAAAGACGACAGGCATATGCATATGTGCATGTGTCACATTTTTCTTGTATAGATAACTGTTGTTAAAATATCACGAGGGTTAAAAACATGTCTAAATTGAAAAATAGAAAAAGTAAAATATAAAATGTAAAGGTTTACATTTAACTTTTTAAATCAACCTACATATAATTCAGACATAGATCATTTTGTTCTGAAAAATTCATAATTTAACTTAACATTATACTTAAAATGTGCAAAATTGTGCTACATTTAACTTACAGTCTATGGTTTGTCGAGAAGAACTCCTACGGCTCAATAAATTATAATAGTAACTGATATAAAAGATGTACTCTATGATGGAAAGTGTAGTGCTTGTCCGTAGCCGAAACAAAACGTTAAGGATAAATCACATCACATTCATACTGCCTTTGTATAATAACTTGACTTATCTGATGGCAACTAGATATGTTAGACATTTGATAATGATTTTTATATATTTCCTGCAAATTTCGAAACAGCAATCATTTTACATTCATCCGTACGAATAATGATTAACTAGATGATTATCGAGATGTTCTTAGTTAGTTTTATTTTTATTCATATTTTTCAATTTTTCTTCACAAGTTGACGAAATAAATCTGGTTAATTACATAATCAGTGATTCTACTAGAAAATAATCTGTCGTTCACAGTGCGTGTATATAAACACCGTACGGGCAAGATAGGCTGATAATAAACCTCCATTTGGATGATCACCTAAGAAATGACCAATTTATCAAGGCCAAAATGGCGGTGGTAATGTGAAGGTTATAAACAGAAATAACAGCAGCGTAGTTGGTCTTCTTACAACTTCTTTGTTCATTGACGAAAGCAACGAAGCCCTCAGCCATAGAGATAAAAGAATAATAATGGTGAAGACACAGCTTTGATTATATCAATATATATATATATATATATATATATATATATATATATATATATATAATGATGTTAATAACCTTTTGCTCAGGTGACGTCAGGCAGATCTATTAACAAATTTTCAAAGGTCTATCAATAACTGTAAGAATTATAATTAAAACTATAAAATAATTTCATGTTAATTTTAATTACGGTACTTTAAGAGCCCTTGAAAACATATGATAAATGATTTATCGCCTTACGGACTTCCTCGGATTTTATCATATGTTGTAGTGGCTGTATCAACAAAGATCTGTCCAGAAACTGTACATAAAGGAAAGCAATATCGCACAATCAACATGTTGATGTAAATTGATTATATACATTGCCCAGGGCGATAAATATGTCTAATGAATATACTTGAACTTTAACTATTTATATATATATAACTGTGTAGTTATATCAGTTCTAGCAATATGTTCGATACTATGTATAGAGCATTTATGGTGTACTAATATAACGGTCCGTTCGATACCATAGGTTTCACGCCTCTGTACATGGTACGGGCTGGTGTTATCCCTTTCCGCAGTCAAATTGAATGTAATAAAAATGTCAAACACTAATAAACGGAAAAGCGGACTGTGTAATTTGTGCCTAGAAGGAAAAAAAAACAATAATATTCACAAACAATAACAATTGCCTCGAACAAAGAAAAAGGAATTATACGGCCCCATATATACAGAAGCTCTAGAGTCCACTTGCCTGACCACTCACTCACTGATAATTCTGTTCAAGCACAGAGAAAGCTCCAAAATACACCATGAGGAAATAAAATTGCTCTCATTCAGTCTGACGTAGATATGTGATGACTTATGAAACTTTTATATTGTTAATTCCTTTCCATGTTTCTATTATTTGATCAACTGAACAAAATATTAAGGATAAATATGACACATAACATTGTGAATTTATTTCCTGGGAATTTGTCTCTATCACAACTTAATAACATTGGATATATATATATATATATATATATATATATATATATATATATATATATATATATATTGATGGAAAAGGTGTACACAAAAAAGTGGGTTCACTGCCGGATCATCCATCGGGGCAGTTAACCGAATTTTTTGTCTATACCCTTTCCATCTATTGACAATGAACTAGCTTGGCTTTACACACACACACACACACACACACACATATATATAAACTTTAGCAGGTGGGAGCAACAATGAGTTTAATGCCGTTGCCGGTCCCGGTACCCGGGCGATCAGAAGATAACTGTCGCTTGTGGGGGACCCATTTGTTGGTGCCTTTTCGTACAAAATATCGGAACAAATTATATATATATATATATGTATATTATATATATATATATATATATATATATATATATATATGTGTGTTGTTACGGAACCTAATATAAACAGATCACGTATCCGTGATGAACACAAATTTTGTAATGGAGATAAAAAAATCAGATTCTGTAACACTAGGCAGCGGGAAATGTCTAGGGGAATGAATAAAGAAGTCAGTGTTTTTTTTTTAACAAATATTTATAATTTATTCCTGAAACAACCCCAACAACACAATACACTAAATCAATACAATTATACAGTAACACAGCGTTATAGCAACAAGTCAATACAATTACACAGAAAGATAATGGTACAATACCTGGATACCAACAGTGTCACCAGAATAAGTCCTTTGAATGTAAGCTCTCTGAGAATGACAGTCCAGTGGAAAATTCTTGCAACAACACAGAAAGTAAACTGAAGTTCAAATGATAATCCAGGAAAGTTCTTGAAAAAGTATATTTGCCGCATTCGGCGGATAAGGTCTTAGAATCTGACACACGCTTCTGCGTCCGCTGGTATCTACTCTGCTGTCTGTCCCCTGGTTCTAAAAAACAGCCCTTTTTATACCTTCACACTTCAAGCCGCAAATTTACCACTTCTAGAACAGTCTATAAGGTCTCTACTCAACAGTAAACACGCGTTTCAGGAATTCTCTAGAAAGACATAGCCGTGTGTCTCTACACATACCAGGCTAATCACGTGACCCACGATCAAGCGTGAAAATCCAAGGCTTACATGACAACGAGAGTTCAACCAGTACGGATTAACAAAAAATGTAACAACAACACGAGTTATGCCCGTGTCAAATAATAGAGCACCTGTAACAATGTATATATATTTTAAAGTAAAGCTCAGTCAGGACTGTGCAACTTTCTTATAAAAAGCTTTCAATGAGAAGGATCAAATCTATTATATATATATATCAAACATATTGTCATCGTGTCAAACAAGGATATCTTACATTTATATGTGGCCCTCAAAGATATAAAACCTGGACCTGACTGACCTGTTCTCATGGTGGATAATAAGTTATTGACAAAGCTAATGAACTCGAAACCATGCCGAGATCAAAGACACTGGGTTTCTTTAGCAAGTAACACTACACGCATAGGGAGGTATACAGGTGTGGCTGTACTTAGTTTTATTATTCACTCGTAAGTGATATGAGATTTATTAGGACACGTAGTATTCAAATCAAGGCCTGGACCTCGTGTTCTTTAGGGTTTACATTTTATTCAAAGCACATCTGTTCTTGCTGTAAAAGACACAGAACAAACATGGTTAGGCATTTATGGCAGGTAGGTGGTTTTAATATATCTCTTTTTCTTATCTCACTATGATGCGGAAGCAACCCAAACGAGAAACAGAATGATATAAGCTAACGTGCTGCAAATGTGGCCTCGTGGTGTCAATTTGTCACTTCAAACGCTCCTGTACAACCCATCAGTTTTGCAATATAAATATATATATATATATATATATATATATATATATATATATTATCGATTATTTCCCGGGCTTTGAGAGCGTGTTATCTAGAGATCAGAATATAAAAAAATTCGCCGAGTTTCTTAAAACACACCATTGATAAATTCATAGCTGAGGTTGTTAATAGAAAAGTGTTACTATTTATACTATTCGTTTCAATAACATTTCAAATATCTTACCCCCAATATATACATTTATGCCTAAGTGTGTGATAACGTACATATATAAATGTAGGATGATTTACTTTATTTTTCCCTTGTAATAATATCACATGTTAACATTCAGCATTATAAATGTGATCATATGTCAGAATAATGAATGAAAATAATTCATCGGTCACTGTATCGTTTTCACTGACAACTTTAAGCTATTGAGAAGACTCTCGACTTAAGAGGGAAACGAGTTAAAACTATCTTATCGTGAAGAAAAGGTGGACAAGTACCTAACCGATAACTATATTTTACACATTTGCCCAATGCCAAATTTCGTCATTAAGGCACAAAGGAAGACATAATCTGTATGATACGTGCGGTCAAAGATCGTTTAAAGCAAAAGGAAGACTTTGCCGACCTGCACACAGAATATGGTTTTGTTTTACCACCTGGTGAACCACCAACAGTTGGAACAGGTAAGTCATATATATGCTTCGAAAAGTAGGCTAACCGACTTATATACAAGATAATTTGATAAACTTATACATTTATATATTTCTAACACTTTAAATCTTATCTCATACGAAAGAGGCGCACCGGGCATTTTGCGACATTCAGAAAAAAAATTTTGTAGGATGTTCCCGAATTTTTAAGAAATTGAAACAATGGATGCTGGAAAGTATCTGAGACTGGATTTGAAGTGTTGAAAAGTATGAGCATATGCCAGTCTGTTCGAAGTCGAAGTTTTACTTGGATTATGACATGAAAGCAAGTAATGTTTAAATATGTTTGCTACAACAATGTTACAATTATTTTGCATATATGTGTGTGCTAGCCTTAAAATGGTGCAGTTTTTACTTTGTATTAATAAAAGGAAAGCAGACATTCCCTACTCACAATTAATACATTTTTATCCACTTTTAAAACATTTTGGCCTTAATGAATATATATATATATATATATATATATATATATATATATATATATATATATATATATATATGTAATTTGAGAGATAATAATGCATTTTATGTTAAATCAATTCCAGGTGAGGGGTACGGCCAGAACAGAGATATTCAAGTCAGCGGGGGGCTTATTTGATAATGATCTATAGGCTTTTGGTGTTTTAGCTTCATGCTAGTCCGTTCCACCACCAGCTCATTACCATTAAGAAAGAGGGTAAAGTTGTTGCAAGGCACCTTATCTTCGCCACCAGAGTACAACTGGATCTACTTGCAAGGGTCAAGACATTGTGTGTAGACGGCACAATTAAGCTATGCAGACGTTTTACATTCAAAACAGTAATATTATTTAAACGCTAATTTCAGTACTGTAAAATATTTTAATCAACATCAACATAATTTGATATAAAGGGATATGTCATCGATGAGTACATCATCTGTGAATATATTATGAATGAAGGTGCGAGTCGAACAAATTTAATAATATCTACTGTTTTTAAGGTCAGGACAATTTATGACAGTGGTTTATTAAATAAATAAATAAATGAAATGCATTGGCCTATGAATGTTGTTTATTAAAGGAGGTCTGCAATGTGTAGGTATTGCTTTTTTCTTGATCATTGTAGCATATTTTATATTTAATTGCCGTTCTTTGCAGATTCTGATATAGCCGTTCAAACAGCTTTTCAGCATCCATGCTTTCTTCAGGAAAGGCGAGGAAATGGAAGGAAAAAGAAGGAAGACTACAATAAGGTATTTTTTTTTATTTTCACGACATAGACAAATAAATATATATGTATATGTATATCATTTGTGTATATATATTGAAATAAGATGCTTTAAAATATCACAAATATGTTGAAAATAAAGGATGTCAATGATAACATTACATTGAAAATTGTCTTTTGTACAACTGAATTTTCTTTCAGGGGCCAAGCATGGTATATGGATGTTCCTTGTGGTGTCCTCTCCTCTGCCTGATGACATAGCACTTAAGAAATGTGCGATGGATTTTGAGAGAGGAACTATTATAAAAAAAAGTATTATAAAAAAAATTGTTATGAGCAATATCAGTTTAAAATAGATATGACATTTTATATAACTTTATATTACAACGAATCCAATGTCCTTTATATTGTCAGTAACCATCATTCAGTATACTTGCTCTTTACGATAATAACGCAGCTCTTTATTTTTAGCCACATGGTCAGCCTTACGCCGGGTTTATCCGGACGTGCCCATGCATCGCTGCCCATTTCATTGGAGCCAAGCCATCTTCCGCAGGGTCCAGAAACTGGGTATAAAGGCAGCTTACAACAAGTCAAGCAAGGTCCATAAGCACATCGGGAGACTACTGGTGCTACCTTTCCTCCCCCATAAGCTGATACCGGAGACCCTGAATGCCATGAGGGAGAAGTCCAACTTCTCGCTGCTGGTACAGTTGATTATGTTCAGAAGAGATGGATGTAGTCAATTGTTTGGCCGCCAGTAGCATGGTATATGTTCATGCTAGCCACTTGCTCTAACAACGAGCTCAAAATTTGGTGAAATTCTTTTGTAACATGATGCTAATTAAGAATATGCATTACTTTTGACGTTGATATTTTTACCAATAAAATGTATTTCCGGTGATGAATGGTTATGGAGCGCTGCAAGGATGCCCTACAAATCGTTAATATAGTACAATATTAATTAATCTAGTCATAAAACTGATACATTTTCCATAATAAAATACTAAAGCAAAGTAAAATGTTCTATCGCAGGGCCATCTGTCGACAGATCTAACAAGGACTTCTATGGTAAAAACAACGGCAAGGTTATACACTATCGAATTGGCAATTAGATTTCAGCATATACATTGTGAGAACAAATAAACTATTATCTTAAAATACAGGCCATCATGTGCTCCGTCAAGGTTCAAAACAATTCACAGTATACAGGGTTTATTGTGAGACAGACTACATCTTAATTTTGTTTTAACACTTTTTATCATTATCATTTCAGGGTGGCACAACCGCATGCATAACAGAATGGGGTGATCAAACGGTAATCTGAACATGAACGTCTTGGTTCCACTCCTCCGTCCAGAGGCCAAAGGAGTGACAATACAACACACGCTGATGTTGGAAAACAACTGAAGAGACAGCAGCGTCAAACACCCGGGCCATGCAGAGAATTCTTTGTTCAAGTTCTGGGACAGCTATGCGGGAAGAGATCTGTCTGTGGGAAAGTCAGTTAAGGAAGTGGCCCAGGTTTACAACCCGTCTGCGAACTTTACCAGGGTTTGATCTGAGGATATTAGGATACTGTTTGAAAATTGAATTGCCTCTTCTTGAAAGCTAGAATACCATGTGATGTAAGATGATTTGTTGTATGTAGTGAAAAGTAATATATGTTCATATGAAACTTGTATTTATGTGAATATGTAACTTGTTTATGTGTTATTTTTTTTTATTTTGTACAAAAAAAACATTTAGTGACTAACTTTCATGGTTTCTTTTGATCATTTACCTATATTAAAGAATAAGCTTTTTGCTTACTCTTTGTATTATGAACTCCATATTGACCCATGTAGTGTGTTCTTTTTTTGCATATTTGTGGAGGTTGAAAGTCAATATGTAAAATATGTATATATGTTATTAGTAAAATTGTAATTTAAATTTTTTTTATTCGGTTGATTTTCTGTAAGAGTATCTCTCACAGGGTACACATTTCTGTGATATATCTATTCATACGGGGAAATTTTATTTTGTTATAGATTCTTTTATTTGGTTCGGAAAGTTTTTAAAAAATATTTTATAATATGTCAAAATTCAGTATAAATTAACACATTTCTACGTATAGAAAAAAAATATTAACGTATACAATAATTAAAGTAAAACGTATTTTTTCTTGAATGAGCTCGATTTGTGTATATGGGCTATAAACCGATTGTATGATTTTAATAGTTGTAATCAGGAGCTTCATATTTTACAAGTGTCTCCTTGGCCGGGTGTCTCTGGGGCCTAGACTCGCTTTGGCCGAGTGTCCCTCCGCCGAATGTCTCAGGGGCCGAGTGTTCCTGTTACCCTATATCCCTTTTAATATCCAATGTTTTCCAAACTGCAGCTCTGATAGAACGCTATCGAATACATGTCCCTGTCACCCACTTACTACCAGGCGATACATTGGACTTGCAACACTCTGGTAGATCACAATGAAAGATTAATCTGCTCACTTGAAAGATATATTTACTTAAAATAAACGTTTCATCAGTGTTTTAATTTAATTTGAAATCACTGGAAAACTTACATACTATCATTCCTCATACATTTCCAGGTTTAAAACATAACGTTTCAGTGTGTGCATGTAGATATTTATGAATTTGTAAAAATTACTTATATTTCTTTTGAAACCAATATCTCGTAACCAATACATGTTAAATATATTGGATAGTACTTTCGATGATAGTGTAGTTGTAAGCTCTGGGAATGCGTCAAAGTAATATATGCAATAAAATACTGCAACCTTCAGACTCATTCCTCCCCTTTTGTAAACATGAAAAAAAAACATTATTAAAGAATTTACATAACCAAGCATAGGAGACCAACCATAGAATATATTAATACTAACCTGTGAGCAAAGCTACTTTCTGCTCAGCATGCATGTGAAGAAGTGTTTAGTATTCGTAACACGTCAATAAGGAACTGGTAATGAGTTGCTTAACGAATGTATTTGTGTCCATAAAGTAGGCCAAGTGCACAAGTGTTTGTGGTAACTGGACTCTTCGTCCTTGGCATGACAGACTCAACAAATGCTTTGTTCGACACCAAACGATTGGTAGCCAAATGGTGTATGCAATGACGGTATATTGAATATCCCATATATAAGACCTGCTATCCTCATTTATGTCAGATTAGGGCTGCCTAGGTCATATTTTGTCAATTCTATCTTGCTATTTAGGTTGTTTCTTCGTCTTTGTATATAAACTTTATTGATATTGTCTGTCGTCCTATGATCTTGTTAAGAAATGATGAGATTTTAGTGCCGCAACAAGTATGATTAAGTGATAATAAGGAGGAATCAGTATGTTAATTATTTATTACTCAGGTTAAGATCTGGTCTTGTTCTTTTTTTATCAGTATGACGGTAAGCATTAACTGTACATTCAGGTATCAGTTGGAACCTGTGATAAAATGGCATCTGCGTCGGATTTCCTATAGTAATTAATGTTGATGGACATACGAGGTTCACTTATGTTTCAAGAGAACCAAACTTGTGTGTGAATTTTAAATTCTTTTCTTGCCAATGCATGTTTAATGTCTACAGCAACATATAGATACACGGTATACATTTTCTCCAAACAAACGGTTTTTTTCTAAATTTCAAATTTACATGAATACATTATGTTTTACTCATCGTCCAAATTAAAGAAGATAATTTTTTTCTAAATTACCAGATTAAGATGTTAAGATGTTAAGAAGTAACTGCAAGATAACAAATGTTGACATACCACACGTTTTATTTCACAACACATTCTTATATATTGTGTAATCTTAAACATCGATTAAACGAAAACCGCTAACGGATAGTATAATGACACGATTCCTCTGTATCAAAGGTTTCCAAGAATTACCAGGAGCAGGTTTTAGGATTCATTTGTAAAATATCATAGGCACAGAATGACATATTTCTAATCAACAAATTTTCAAACCAATAACTTAATTTTTGTGTGTTTAGAGTTAAGTATACATGTGTCAGACCTGCAATCTTCAATGCATATTGATAACTAAAACACTCCAGAATAATAAAGCCTTCCAGTTCCTTCCAAGATTTATTTCCATTGTAATATGACTTGTCACCATGTCATTTTCTGTTTGGTTTATATATAATATATAGCAACAAGCTTTCTCTATCTCGACGTTTGCTTAAGCTACTTGTACGTTAATATGATTAAAACCCTACGATGTGTTATTTCTTCAGCTAAAATATTCAGTAACGATGTGAAGGTACTGTAGAAGAAGCATAAGAATCAAATTTTAATTTCACCAAAGCTTTATAAACATGCGTTTACTTTACATTACCATAACAGAAACCAATAAGCCTATATGCTCGGCAAAGAAAAAAGAATATTATGACTGGAATAAATAAGATAAAACGCGGATTGACAACAAATGATAAACGCTGGAAGTAGATACTAAATAAAATCACTCTTTTTCTATGCTTACTTCCATTTTTGTGCGTTTTCTAACTTTAATTGTCGCCAGTACTTGGGACAGGAACAAGATTACTGACACCAGCGTCTACAACGAGAGTTGTTCCGGTGATGAACCTCGCATCATCAGAAACAAGGAAATAAATCGATTTGGCCAAGTCTTCAGGTATGGCATTCTCCTTCAGTGGTGTAAGCTCTTTAGTGCCACCAAAAAACTAAAAAAAAATGTAAAACAAATACTGTCATGTGACTTTTTTTTCGAATATAATAAAATTAAGAGGTCACAAGAGAAAATGTCATCAGATCAGATTGCCCGAAAGAATACTTTATTTATACAATTCTTTACCTGCGACTGTTCACACTTGTCTGTATACGCAGGGTCCCAAACAAAACAGAGAAAAAAATTTGTGTAAAACTAATGCTTTGTCCAGTATAAAACAATGTAAGTACTTCTGCAGATTTCCATTTCGTTAAGGGCCTCCTTAACTGGGAGGTACTACGCGCTTCTTGTAAGTATGTATCTTAATATCACCAAGATCGGGCACCTCCTTGGTTTGTATTCAACCCATTGTTTCGGCAGAAGATCCAGGAACTCCAAAATTACACTCATTCCTTGGCCATAAGCATTAAGTTGGTGGGTCGCTGACTCTAGAATTTGACCGATCTGTCCATTACTGCTTTGAAAACTTAAAAATCGTGCATTGTGTCCTGCGTTCTAACTCGAACCCAAAATGGTAAACCGGTGAAGACTCGATTTCAAATGTCCTCGTTTACACAATTTTTTGTAGAAATAACAAATGGTAACATATGGCAAATGCATGGAGTGGAGTGAATTTTTGATCAATTACAAATGACCCATTATAAAAATTGCAATGTGAAACAAATATACTACAACTCACAGTACCGCATTTATTCTGATGCCTCTTGGAGCCAATTCTGTAAAAGAATCATACAAATACGTTACACATAGATACTCCATAACAAGAGTGCGACTTATGCAACTGATATATGCAAAATCAAAACCCACAGCTAATAAAGCAAATTAAAGTTTGAGAGTTTATTAAATTCTAACTGATTCAAGTTTCTGATTATGGTTTAATGAATCAGCTGGCTGAGTATGACGAACAAGTTCTTACCTGTGGACGTGCACTTTGCCAGCTGGTCAAGTCCGGCTTTACTTAGACAAGAGAACAAGTAAGCGTAGTGCTGAAAAACATTAACATGCACACGTAATTATTCCGTGCTCACTTATTCTGAGAGCTACAAAAGTATATGCTGAAATCAGAAGAACGCTCTGAAATTCCATTTTTTTCAGGGTACATGCTGCCCTACAGAAAAACAAATGACTTAAATGAAAGAGGAATAATGATTACATTTTTCAATCGTAAAGCGTTTTCAACGACAACTGTGGTAATTGACAGAGAGTGAATAGTCAAAGAGAAGTTTTGACAGACAGTGAATAGTCAAAGAGAAGTTGCGACACCCCAGATAAGGACATGAACTGATTAATGTGTTGAGAAAGGATAGACATAGATAAAGAAAGGGAGAATGTGTGAGGCAAAATGATCAGAAATCAGTTGCTGAAGATGAAGGGAAAACGTATCTGAAAAACAAACAGGAATGAACCAGTGGCTCATGTGCCATGACACTAAACTCATTGGCTCCAGTCATAATGATTTAACTGTGGCTTTTCAATAATAATTTATACTTTAGCAAGTATGTCTGTAATTTTGCAGTTTTAATGGTCTGAGTGGCTCTGCCATTAAAGCTAGCATCTTTGTCTATAACTTTGGAATACATGTCCGAGCGCATCAAACTAGGTGAAACTTGTATTTATCAGTTGATCATGACAGTCATTCAGGTAAACAAGACTTGTAGCAACCTGTCGGTATATTAAGCTGGAACTTCCTTGCCTTTTTCCGCCACGGTTAAAACAGTCCAGTTAAATAACGGATACCATGGCTGATGGGCGATTATTAAAGCTCAGGCAACTTATCAAAAGTTGAGCTAAAACACAAGTATAAAATACATAACACATGACGATTGCAATAAAGTACACTTACCGGCTTAATTGCACAGAGTGACGTCACATTTATAATACACCCTGGAAAATAAAACATTCATTATATTTTACTTCTTCATTGTTATATATATATATATATATATATATATATATATATATATATATTATTATTATTATCGCGTCACGTACTGAGATAACATCACGATAACCGATATTTCAGTTATTTCACCGGGGGCCTTATATTCTCTTCTTAAAGATGTTGTTTGCAAAAGGTGAAGAAAACCGTTGCTGTTAACATATTTGACCTTTTGTTTTCTCAAGGTGTGGCACCGTGCCCTCAAGTTAGTCCTCATCACCTTGTCATACAATTCCAGTGTTCCGCCAATTACACCAAGTGGAGGTTGGAACATTCCCGCGTTGTTAACCTGAAGTATTGAATAAATGACATAACCTAATTTAAAATAACTTCTTAACATAAAGACCATGCATTGTTAATGCATTTATAAAACCAAGTTCACCTGAAAGGGATACCTTCATTTAATGGATATTATGTTAAAATACAACACAAGTCATACTTGATGATTTAGCATAAGGAACAACAAGGGAACAATACTTTATTTTCCAGAACAGTTTCCCTGATAGCTGAGAATATGTCAATCACACCTATATCAGTCAAAGTAATTAGAAAAATAAAAAGTACAAAATAAATCGTACAAATTATGAACACTGACAATGTTACCGTATAAAAATAGGAAGTCTTCGTTATATATGTACTTGCAATTCCCGGAGAAAAGCTTCAAAACTGTTTAAGAGTGTATCTACCGTATGATGATCCATTCAAACCTACCAAACGAAACAGTTGAGATACTTGTCACATAGACACATGTAAAATGTGTTTATTTTTATCAGTGCAAAGTGGAGCAGTATCGGTCCTGGATTCGAACCAATGTCGGTGAAACACAGGTCAAGCGGTCCAACCGTTTCGCCTAAGTAAGTTTCAAATGCAACACCGTTTTATATCCACTCCGTTATATGTTACCAGATTAATTTTTGTAGAACCTATCAAATGCATAGTAAATCGCATTCGCTTTTAAAATGTCTGAGTTTATGCAATATCAATTTTTATTTGAACACAAATAGGGGATATGTGAAGTGACATGGGAAATAAAGACTTAAAGCTTATCAAGTCTCCTCTTGGAGCAGGAAACTAGACTTTTCTACCTCGTGATCCAGGTTAAGCATTTGTGAAAAGTAACGTTTATTTCTGGTTCACGAAACCTACCGAAACCATTATGTAATGGTTACGTCACTGATAGTTCATCATTAACGTTTCTCGTTTGAGCAAACTGGTCTATCTTAAAGGTGATAAAATCATATGATATTACGCTTTATTTATTCAATCTTGGTTGAACTGAATGCCAAAGAAAACATTCTACACTAATGAAGCATGAAAATGAATCATATCATGGCAGATTCTCGAATTGTAGCGTATTCTTGGTTGAAGGCAAACGATGCAAGATTAAAGCAGGTACACAACCGTGTAGCTGAAGGCCGATTAAAGGTAAACATAAAACAGAACCAGAGTCTTCTAACGTAATGAATGACCAAGTTAATTTCTCATAATCTCCTTTGAGCGAACGTTTAGCGGGATTGTACAACACTTGCATTTGTGTCACGAAAAGATTTTCCAATGTAACTCATGCAGAAAAAAACTAAGAATCCTATTGCAACCTAATTGCATTTCATATTTTTGCATTTCATATTTTTCAGTCTCGTTGAAACAGTAGGGCTTAGTGTGATCAATGTATAATATAATGACAGAGTTTGGCATTTGATGGGAAATCAATGGACTGACAAAGGCACAAACATATACACTCAATCGTGACAATCGACAAAAATACACAATGCTTTCAGAAATTCAGTAACAGAGTAGAGGTTGGAAAAGGATAGTGAAACACACAATATACTGAAATATCTGACTAAATCTCACTGTATTCAAATACGAATATTATAAATGCTTGTCAGGTAAGTGTATGCTTTGATCAAGAGTGCATTTTGATAAAATAAAAAGTTTAAAACATGATTTGACCGAAAGTCTAAAACACAATCGTAAATTGAAGATATGTATAACATGTCGCTAGGGGTGACAAATTATAAAAAATCTTCTTGTATAAATTGATCAGGTTGTTCTTTATGTGCATACAAAGATATACTTCAAGGATAAAGTGTAAATCGGTAATTATGACCCTTTCTATTTTTAATTTGCCATGGGGATTTATTCTTTTATCTGGATATGTTTTGACTTTATAAGCCAGGTTGATATCATACATTTTAAAATAAAAAATTCCAGTGTAAATCATTAAATCCCACATTCTTTTCTGAAGTTAAAATCCCACATTCTTTTCTGAAGTCAACAGAAAAATAACTCGTTATTCTGTCATGTCTTCAAATGCCACTCAAGCCGTTTCCTGAGCAATTGCAACAAACAGTGCACGCACATGCAAACAATTTTAAATTTAATTATCATATTAAACAGAACTGAACAAATCTCGACAAATCTAGATAGCTAAAATTTGTATCGCTTGTACTTACCAAGATATCCAATCGGCCAAATCTTGCAATTGTAGCTTGAACTATCGATTTGACGAAATCGTCGTCAGTAACATCACCTCTAACCATAAGTATCTGTAAAACGAAACGGCCATAACTTACTTATTATGTACAAATCGTGAGTGTGAGGGGCTTCTTTACCATTGCTAAACAAACCGTCCTACCTGGCATAACTCACACTACACGTGTCCCTCCCTCGACCTTCCTAAATTGTTACAAGGTGGGAAAATGCACCTCTGCTTTGGACTATATGTGATATTATCACACTCGCGACTTTCTGACACGTTTTATAGGTCACTAACGCGTTTCGGGGGTTTTGTAAAAAGACCATACGATCACCATACAATCCTTCACATAAGTAGTTTAAGTTCGCATGCTGATTTTGAATTATAATGTTTGAACTTACATCATCAGGTGTGAGCCCCGCTGCTTGACATTTTGCTGAGACCTCCTGAAGTCGGTCCAGGTTCCTTCCGGTTATTGTAACTCTTATCCCTTTACTGGCAAATTGTACAGCAGTTCCAGCACCAATGCCTGAACTGGAACCTATATTAAAACGGGACAAACGTCAGGTATCATATTAAAATTAACTCCAAGAAGTTCTGAATGAGAAACCAAAGTTCTTCTTTCTTTGTTTCCAATAATCTAGGTTTTTGCACAAAGAGTGGCATCTTGATTATTTATGCAACAATTATTCTTGTTAAATTTAAGTGTAATTTTTGATTGCTTACGAACTCAATGATCCAGTCCTTTATATTAGCCAATAATCAATATACGATAATTGTCTTTCAGGAGTAATATATGGTTTAACAATATTTCCAAGCGCCATTTGTCCAAATGGCTTCTTGATATATTTTATCCCGACAGCAGACACTCGGTCGCTCCTGCACATTCGCCCTAAAAAAGGCGTCCAATCATTGTAACTTGACAAATTTGAACATTATGAAGAAACAGGCTATGCTTAACCTGTATTCAAACAGATTGCTGGGTCATACCGCCAAAAGATCAGCCAGAGACGCACTTCTTTATGTGTAAGACACGGCCGCGGGGCACCGTCTTCCAATTAAGCATTAAGAATGCTAATCCTGGTCGGGTCCAACAGTAAAAAACCTCAAAATCTTACAATCTCCCTGCTCTCAGTGTCGTGATCTCCCGTTACACCACAGACGAGTATTATCATGGTGTATTGGAAGCCTTGACATCGTATCAATTGTTGAAAATAGTCTCCCATCTAATAATTTTGTGCATGAGAGAGAGACATTGGGGGGGGGGGGGCAGGGGGCGGGGTTGCTCAACCAAGATTCAAGAACATGTCTACACCACCGACAAAAAATAACTGTCCTGCCTTTGGTTAATAATGACCCGCAATTGAGACTTTTAATGCGAGTCAAGACAACCGGATTAATATATATATATAAAATTAAATATATATATATGTAAAATTCAAATTTATGATATTTTATTATAGGAATGATAGGTATATTGTCTTTACGTCAACCAGTATACTAACGGTTTTTTACATGCCGTGGACAAGCAATCGTTCATATAATAGGACACCTTATAAACGTATGCTTTTCGGATTTTCTGTATATAGCATATATATACAGCGCAAAATGCAACCTAATCTACTCAGGGGATAGGGTCTTTGTGGTCGTTCACGTTTAAAGGCACATAAATATATAAAAAAGTATTATTATATAATGTAGTGTCTAGGAAAAACATTTGTAACCAAACTCTCTGAACATACTTCCAGCATAAAATTACGCTGAAATATTCCAATATTTCATTCATTCAATGTATACTAGATAGAAATATTTAAACAAGTCATAGTTTTACGAGAAAATGAAGAGAATCATAAATCTTTGACTCTACATCTTTGACATTTGAACATAATTCACTTATAACGATAAATTTTCAGAAATGCATGTTAAATTAGGTGAAAGTGGGAACTCAAGGAAACGATTATTGTACTCTAACTTACCTGCAGGCTCAAGGGAAAGAATATTACTAATTTTCCATGGTCAATCTAAATAGCTCCTGTATTAATTAGTGACACCGATAATTTCAAGAGATTTATGTATGTAGAAATCAACCTATAATCCACCTTGGTCATATTTGCTTAACTCTTCCACTTTGTGAGCCCTATCAAGATGTGTTACAGAATATAACAATGTTACTTGATATAACTATGCTTAGATAAGTAATTTATTCGAAGCCTTGACATTGTGTCAACTAATGAAAATGTTCTCCTATATATTAATTTTGTTCCTCAGGGAGTTGCCTGTCTCAGTCAAGGTGGGAGAATTTATATAGACAATCCTACAAAATAATCTTGATTATGTTCGATAATAACCCGAAATGGAACTTTTTATTGAAAATGTGAAAGTACAATCGGGATCATCGATGATAGATACAATTGAAATTACTGATAATTTATAACAAATGAAACCAGTATACGAACGGGCTTTCTTTTAATGCAGTGGACAAACATTCGTTTACTTATTGGGAATCTTAGAGACGCATGTTTTTTTTTGTTTCTTCCAACTGTGAGCAAAATGGTCTCCCTGAGGTCAACCGTAAACCAATCTAGCTAGAACAACTGCATATAATATCACTTATCTTGCTAAGGGGTTGAGCCTATGTACATAACGGACATATAAAAGAGCGTATGTCTCCCTGTTGGTCGAAACAAATTTTTATCTGTGCTTTACCCTCAGTGAATCATGCTAAAGAGTATTCGTCAAATTTAATCTCATGGTTATACTTACCTGTAATCAATGCTACCTTTTTCTCTTCTTCCATATTTAGAGTTGACTATATCTGATGTTGGCGCAAACAGCGTGTACGTTACAGTGTGCACAGTGAATGTGGCTACTTACAAAAGAACCATGCACTGTTGGCGTAGAGCTTGTCGCTCGCTTCGAGTGTTTTATCAGTAATTGTATGCAATTACATGTTTATCACTCATTTGGGATCATCCAGGCCTAGTGATCTTTTGTTTATAAATTGAATGGAAACGTGTTTAATGTATTTCAGGGACTGTTAGTATTGTATTTATTCATTGAAATATTCCCTCCAAATGACCTTTCGGACATGTTTATGAATCTCTGATCAGATGCCACTTATTTGTTTAAGGGTTAGATTTACGTAACTATTTTTTTCAGGTTTCATAAAACCTTTCCAGACACTGCCGAATATAGGGCAACAGTAATACATATATAACTTTTTCTATTATTCTGCAAAAAAATATAATCATTTTAGCTATTGTCAGTTGTTGATCAATATAGCAATATATTCAGTTACACAGCATCTAACTGTATGCAGAAAAGTTATATAATGGGACTTTTCAATTATATTATGCATTTTTTTTTACCATAGCTTTATAACCAATTTCCAATTGCAGCAATTATTTCTTGGGCCGGGACGTGCTTTCAGTGATCGCTGGTCGATTACAAATATCTTGTTGTTTTATCTACTTTGGTGATCAAATTCTAATCAAGAAAAGAGTATCAGTATGAACATCTTATTACACAACACATGCATGTTCTTGGTCACATATCAGCGATTGCTAAGATAAATACAAAAACAGTACAAGCTTATTAGTCATGTATAATAGGTATTATGATTATTTCTATCACGCGTGTGCATTCATGTAGAATACTCTTTACTATTAACAGGAAAAAACATTCAACTGCAACTGATTTTTTTTTCTGTTTTTTTTTTTAAGTATTAGAAATATCATTCCCGCTATGAGACTTGGAATTAAACTATTAAGTCCCACTTGAATGTCTGCAGTCGTTAATCAAGAGATAAACAAAAAACGCGACATTGTTTATATATACGACAACTTCTTTGTGCCTTATATTTCTCTTCAATTTTACAAATCAGTAATAATTGGGATCGTCAACTTTCAATTTTTACAGTTTATGTGGGCTGTATTTTCGGACTTGGTATTATGTTTTAGAGCGTGTGGTTAAAATAGGGCAAAGAAGTTACCTTTGAGGAGAATAGGTCTGTGTGTGGGTATATGTGTTGGCTCTCGGAGTGTGATAATCGGACATTTCTTCCTAACATTTATCATTAAGTATACACAGAATATATTATTAAATTTGTATCATTATCTTTATTATTATTATTGCTACTCATAAATAGAACTGTTCCATCCAGCAACACAAGAAAAACGGAGTAAAACATTTTTGTGATGGAAAGCAAATTTTCTGAAGTGTTTTCCTTCAATGGTTGTAGTACTCAACGCCACACCACCTATAGACCTATCCGTAACAAATCGACTCAGTAGGCAATGAAAATTGGGCTGGTAAGCATATTTGGGTCATTATACAAACAATTTTGAATCGCAGTAGTCTAGTATCATGTTGCATTCATATTGTGGTAATCTGTTCATAATCTTAACATTAAGCTACGAATGATGAATTAACACAAGAGCATACAAAACCAAAACTGAAACTCTGTCTCTACGGTAACGAGTCATTTTCTTCATCGAGTACAAGTTGGCTACGCGATAACACATGCGTGCCGTAAATATGTTTTCCAGCTTTCAAGTTCTGTATCATCATTTCGATTATCACAAAGTAAGGCTCGCCCACGACCATCTGTCTAGATCCTAAACGTTGAATCATAATCATAATCCTACACCGCGAAATGTAACTTAGTGACTTGGAAATCCGACAGCCTTGTTATCCAACATAAATGGGGTTATAACATTTAGTGTCAGATTATCGAATCAGTAATGTGCAACTTTCTTATAAAAGTTTTTTTATGAAACGGATCAAAACTATCATATACTTATCAGACATATTGCTACCGTGCCAAACAAGGATATTTTTTATATGTGGCCCTAAAAGAAAAATAAGGAGCTGAGAGACCTTTTCTCTCGGCAAATAATAAGTTATTGACAAAGTATATTAACTCGAAATCATGCCGAGATCAAAGATACTTGGGTTCTTAGAATGTGACACTACACAAAAGGCAAATATACAGGAGTTGCTGTACTTAATTTTACCACTCACTTGTTACTGATTTTAGATTTATTAGGACCCTCAGTAATTAGATCAAGGCCACGACCTCGTGTTCTTTTAGGTTTAATTTTTTTTCAAAGCACATCTGTAGAAAACACAGGACAACCGATGAATTAGGCAATCATGGATGTGGTTTCAATGTAACTCCTTTTTATTATATCTCACTATGAATCGGAAGCTACCAAAACGAGAAACAGATCATATTTAATATTATTGATAATTTCCAGGACTCAATAGACTCACTAAGTTTTAAAGAATTCATCAAGTTACGTAAAACACACCATTGATCAATTCATATGTGATGCTGTTCGTAACATTTCAAATATCGGACGCCCAATCTTTACATTTGTGCCTACGAGTGTGATAACGTACACATATATGTAGTGTGATTTTCATCATCTTTTCCCTTATGAAAATATCTTAGTTTAACATTAAGCATAATAAATGTCATCATATGTCAGCATAATGAATGAAAATAATTAATCGGAAACATCGAAGTCGTAAAAAAATTCTTGATGTTTTAAGACGTACAGAGTTAATGTTAAGATAGCTGCAGTAAGTGTTTCCTTAGTGATAATTTATTATATAATTTTCTAATTGGTTTCAAATTCTGCTAATCTATAGCGTCTATGAAAACTTATTAAAACAATTATACAATGTGTGTACATCTTACAATCAGTACACTCTCTTCTGAAGTTTTATTGCACGAATAATTACAATTTTCAACATACATGCCAGCATTTTTATCATCAGTTCCTTTAAATCAACCACAGTGGGTCTGTAAACTAGGCTCCTCTATTTTGCTAACACTGCCAACATCCGAAGAAAAGCATCAGTAAAACTAAACGATCAACATTAAAATCCTTTAAAATTTATATTATCATAACTTAGCCACTTGAAATCATGGTTTAAAAATAGAACCAAAATCTAAAAAAATATGTGTTAATTAGTTCACTTCGAACTCTATATAATTGTGTCTTCCTCCAGTACTTTGATTTTACAATTTATGATCAAACTACATAATACCCGTACCTGATTGCGGGGATGGATCTATCAAGAACACTCATCTCAAAACATTTCATGATTAATGGAGTGAAGGATAGTGGCGTAAGTTATTTAGTCCAATTGGATTGGAATTTAAAGTATTTTAGCCTTGTTGACGACTTCAATGTAATCCTTCAGAAGAATGGCATTTTGACGACTTTAATCTTTCCTTCACAATGCAATAAAATCAACCATATTTATTTTTACTTTTCTGGACACATGCCTTTTATCACATTCACTTATTTTGTTACATATTGAGCCTGCCTTGCATCTTCTTATTTTGTTTAATCAATAAATCTTGTACAAAGAGAGAGCTCACAAAAGTTTATTTTTTATTTTATAAATTGCTTTACTATTATTATACTGTTTTTTTTAAATTGTTCTTTTAAAATAAATTATGCACCTTTGAATGAATTGAAGGGTAGTATATGACAGATCGACCTTTGGCACAAAACATGAGCTACTATATAGACCAAGTTATACTTGATGAAGAGTTATAAATTCCAGACGGTATTTCTCAGATCATAAAGAAATACAATAAGGAAGATTAAATGGCCGACTTTGACTACTTCGAGCCAGAGATCAAGTTACTCGATGACGGAAAGAGCGCTTACAGATGGCACAGGTTCAATCTTATAAATCAGTGGCGAAGATTATTATGTCTAGAAAGTATGTCTACTAAATTCGTTTATGTTAAGGAAAAAGAGATCATATATACGAACATTTATAAGAGACTTTCATGTTATTATTCTCGACAATGAGTAAAGAGAACAATGTGTTTGGCATTAAATCATGTCAAATATCACATTAAACATGTGAGAGTTGCATCTTTTCATATCTTATTTTAACATTCAGCATAATAAATGTCATCATATGTCAGCATAATGAATGAAAATAATTAATTGGAAACATCGAAGTCGTAAAAAAATTCTTGATGTTTTAAGACGTACAGAGTTAATGTTAAGATAGCTGCAGTAAGTGTTTCCTTAGTGATAATTTATTATATAATTTTCTAATTGGTTTCAAATTCTGCTAATCTATAGCGTCTATGAAAACTTATTTAAACAATTATACAATGTGTGTACATCTTACAATCAGTACACTCTCTTCTGAAGTTTTATTGCACGAATAATTACAATTTTCAACATACATGCCAGCATTTTTATCATCAGTTCCTTTAAATCAACCACAGTGGGTCTGTAAACTAGGCTCCTCTATTTTGCTAACACTGCCAACATCCGAAGAAAAGCATCAGTAAAACTAAACGATCAACATTAAAATCCTTTAAAATTTATATTATCATAACTTAGCCACTTGAAATCATGGTTTAAAAATAGAACCAAAATTTAAAAAAATATGTGTTAATTAGTTCACTTCGAACTCTATATAATTGTGTCTTCCTCCAGTACTTTGATTTTACAATTTATGATCAAACTACATAATACCCGTACCTGATTGCGGGGATGGATCTATCAAGAACAATCATCTCAAAACATTTCATGATTAATGGAGTGAAGGATAGTGGCGTAAGTTATTTAGTCCAATTGGATTGGAATTTAAAGTATTTTAGCCTTGTTGACGACTCCAATGTAATCCTTCAGAAGAATGGCATTTTGACGACTTTAATCTTTCCTTCACAATGCAATAAAATCAACCATATTTATTTTTACTTTTCTGGACACATGCCTTTTATCACATTCACTTATTTTGTTACATATTGAGCCTGCCTTGCATCTTCTTATTTTGTTTAATCAATAAATCTTGTACAAAGAGAGAGCTCACAAAAGTTTATTTTTTATTTTATAAATTGCTTTACTATTATTATACTGTTTTTTATTTTAAATTGTTCTTTTAAAATAAATTATGCACCTTTGAATGAATTGAAGGGTAGTATATGACAGATCGACCTTTGGCACAAAACATGAGCTACTATATAGACCACGTTATACTTGATGAAGAGTTATAAATTCCAGACGGTATTTCTCAGATCATAAAGAAATACAATAAGGAAGATTAAATGGCCGACTTTGACTACTTCGAGCCAGAGATCAAGTTACTCGATGACGGAAAGAGCGCTTACAGATGGCACAGGTTCAATCTTATAAATCAGTGGCGAAGATTATTATGTCTAGAAAGTATGTCTACTAAATTCGTTTATGTTAAGGAAAAAGAGATCATATATACGAACATTTATAAGAGACTTTCATGTTATTATTCTCGACAATGAGTAAAGAGAACAATGTGTTTGGCATTAAATCATGTCAAATATCACATTAAACATGTGAGAGTTGCATCTTTTCATATCTTATTTTAACATTCAGCATAATAAATGTCATCATATGTCAGCATAATGAATGAAAATAATTAATTGGAAACATCGAAGTCGTAAAAAAATTCTTGATGTTTTAAGACGTACAGAGTTAATGTTAAGATAGCTGCAGTAAGTGTTTCCTTAGTGATAATTTATTATATAATTTTCTAATTGGTTTCAAATTCTGCTAATCTATAGCGTCTATGAAAACTTATTAAAACAATTATACAATGTGTGTACATCTTACAATCAGTACACTCTCTTCTGAAGTTTTATTGCACGAATAATTACAATTTTCAACATACATGCCAGCATTTTTATCATCAGTTCCTTTAAATCAACCACAGTGGGTCTGTAAACTAGGCTCCTCTATTTTGCTAACACTGCCAACATCCGAAGAAAAGCATCAGTAAAACTAAACGATCAACATTAAAATCCTTTAAAATTTATATTATCATAACTTAGCCACTTGAAATCATGGTTTAAAAATAGAACCAAAATTTAAAAAAAATATGTGTTAATTAGTTCACTTCGAACTCTATATAATTGTGTCTTCCTCCAGTACTTTGATTTTACAATTTATGATCAAACTACATAATACCCGTACCTGATTGCGGGGATGGATCTATCAAGAACAATCATCTCAAAACATTTCATGATTAATGGAGTGAAGGATAGTGGCGTAAGTTATTTAGTCCAATTGGATTGGAATTTAAAGTATTTTAGCCTTGTTGACGACTCCAATGTAATCCTTCAGAAGAATGGCATTTTGACGACTTTAATCTTTCCTTCACAATGCAATAAAATCAACCATATTTATTTTTACTTTTCTGGACACATGCCTTTTATCACATTCACTTATTTTGTTACATATTGAGCCTGCCTTGCATCTTCTTATTTTGTTTAATCAATAAATCTTGTACAAAGAGAGAGCTCACAAAAGTTTATTTTTTATTTTATAAATTGCTTTACTATTATTATACTGTTTTTTATTTTAAATTGTTCTTTTAAAATAAATTATGCACCTTTGAATGAATTGAAGGGTAGTATATGACAGATCGACCTTTGGCACAAAACATGAGCTACTATATAGACCACGTTATACTTGATGAAGAGTTATAAATTCCAGACGGTATTTCTCAGATCATAAAGAAATACAATAAGGAAGATTAAATGGCCGACTTTGACTACTTCGAGCCAGAGATCAAGTTACTCGATGACGGAAAGAGCGCTTACAGATGGCACAGGTTCAATCTTATAAATCAGTGGCGAAGATTATTATGTCTAGAAAGTATGTCTACTAAATTCGTTTATGTTAAGGAAAAAGAGATCATATATACGAACATTTATAAGAGACTTTCATGTTATTATTCTCGACAATGAGTAAAGAGAACAATGTGTTTGGCATTAAATCATGTCAAATATCACATTAAACATGTGAGAGTTGCATCTTTTCATATCTTATTTTAACATTCAGCATAATAAATGTCATCATATGTCAGCATAATGAATGAAAATAATTAATTGGAAACATCGAAGTCGTAAAAAAATTCTTGATGTTTTAAGACGTACAGAGTTAATGTTAAGATAGCTGCAGTAAGTGTTTCCTTAGTGATAATTTATTATATAATTTTCTAATTGGTTTCAAATTCTGCTAATCTATAGCGTCTATGAAAACTTATTAAAACAATTATACAATGTGTGTACATCTTACAATCAGTACACTCTCTTCTGAAGTTTTATTGCACGAATAATTACAATTTTCAACATACATGCCAGCATTTTTATCATCAGTTCCTTTAAATCAACCACAGTGGGTCTGTAAACTAGGCTCCTCTATTTTGCTAACACTGCCAACATCCGAAGAAAAGCATCAGTAAAACTAAACGATCAACATTAAAATCCTTTAAAATTTATATTATCATAACTTAGCCACTTGAAATCATGGTTTAAAAATAGAACCAAAATTTAAAAAAATATGTGTTAATTAGTTCACTTCGAACTCTATATAATTGTGTCTTCCTCCAGTACTTTGATTTTACAATTTATGATCAAACTACATAATACCCGTACCTGATTGCGGGGATGGATCTATCAAGAACAATCATCTTAAAACATTTCATGATTAATGGAGTGAAGGATAGTGGCGTAAGTTATTTAGTCCAATTGGATTGGAATTTAAAGTATTTTAGCCTTGTTGACGACTCAAATGTAATCCTTTAGAAGAATGGCATTTTGACGACTTTAATCTTTCCTTCACAATGCAATAAAATCAACCATATTTATTTTTACTTTTCTGGACACATGCCTTTTATCACATTCACTTATTTTGTTACATATTGAGCCTGCCTTGCATCTTCTTATTTTGTTTAATCAATAAATCTTGTACAAAGAGAGAGCTCACAAAAGTTTATTTTTTATTTTATAAATTGCTTTACTATTATTATACTGTTTTTTTTTAAATTGTTCTTTTAAAATAAATTATGCACCTTTGAATGAATTGAAGGGTAGTATATGACAGATCGACCTTTGGCACAAAACATGAGCTACTATATAGACCACGTTATACTTGATGAAGAGTTATAAATTCCAGACGGTATTTCTCAGATCATAAAGAAATACAATAAGGAAGATTAAATGGCCGACTTTGACTACTTCGAGCCAGAGATCAAGTTACTCGATGACGGAAAGAACGCTTACAGATGGCACAGGTTCAATCTTATAAATCAGTGGCGAAGATTATTATGTCTAGAAAGTATGTCTACTAAATTCGTTTATGTTAAGGAAAAAGAGATCATATATACGAACATTTATAAGAGACTTTCATGTTATTATTCTCGACAATGAGTAAAGAGAACAATGTGTTTGGCATTAAATCATGTCCAATATCACATTAAACATGTGAGAGTTGCATCTTTTCATATCTTATTTTAACATTCAGCATAATAAATGTCATCATATGTCAGCATAATGAATGAAAATAATTAATTGGAAACATCGAAGTCGTAAAAAAATTCTTGATGTTTTAAGACGTACAGAGTTAATGTTAAGATAGCTGCAGTAAGTGTTTCCTTAGTGATAATTTATTTTATAATTTTCTAATTGGTTTCAAATTCTGCTAATCTATAGCGTCTATGAAAACTTATTAAAACAATTATACAATGTGTGTACATCTTACAATCAGTACACTCTCTTTTGAAGTTTTATTGCACGAATAATTACAATTTTCAACATACATGCCAGCATTTTTATCATCAGTTCCTTTAAATCAACCACAGTGGGTCTGTAAACTAGGCTCCTCTATTTTGCTAACACTGCCAACATCCGAAGAAAAGCATCAGTAAAACTAAACGATCAACATTAAAATCCTTTAAAATTTATATTATCATAACTTAGCCACTTGAAATCATGGTTTAAAAATAGAACCAAAATTTAAAAAAATATGTGTTAATTAGTTCACTTCGAACTCTATATAATTGTGTCTTCCTCCAGTACTTTGATTTTACAATTTATGATCAAACTACATAATACCCGTACCTGATTGCGGGGATGGATCTATCAAGAACAATCATCTCAAAACATTTCATGATTAATGGAGTGAAGGATAGTGGCGTAAGTTATTTAGTCCAATTGGATTGGAATTTAAAGTATTTTAGCCTTGTTGACGACTCCAATGTAATCCTTCAGAAGAATGGCATTTTGACGACTTTGATCTTTCCTTCACAATGCAATAAAATCAACCATATTTATTTTTACTTTTCTGGACACATGCCTTTTATCACATTCACTTATTTTGTTACATATTGAGCCTGCCTTGCATCTTCTTATTTTGTTTAATCAATAAATCTTGTACAAAGAGAGAGCTCACAAAAGTTTATTTTTTATTTTATAAATTGCTTTACTATTATTATACTGTTTTTTTTTAAATTGTTCTTTTAAAATAAATTATGCACCTTTGAATGAATTGAAGGGTAGTATATGACAGATCGACCTTTGGCACAAAACATGAGCTACTATATAGACCACGTTATACTTGATGAAGAGTTATAAATTCCAGACGGTATTTCTCAGATCATAAAGAAATACAATAAGGAAGATTAAATGGCCGACTTTGACTACTTCGAGCCAGAGATCAAGTTACTCGATGACGGAAAGAGCGCTTACAGATGGCACAGGTTCAATCTTATAAATCAGTGGCGAAGATTATTATGTCTAGAAAGTATGTCTACTAAATTCGTTTATGTTAAGGAAAAAGAGATCATATATACGAACATTTATAAGAGACTTTCATGTTATTATTCTCGACAATGAGTAAAGAGAACAATGTGTTTGGCATTAAATCATGTCCAATATCACATTAAACATGTGAGAGTTGCATCTTTTCATATCTTATTTTAACATTCAGCATAATAAATGTCATCATATGTCAGCATAATGAATGAAAATGATTTATTGGAAACATCGAAGTCGTAAAAAAATTCTTGATGTTTTAAGACGTACAGAGTTAATGTTAAGATAGCTGCAGTAAGTGTTTCCTTAGTGATAATTTATTATATAATTTTCTAATTGGTTTCAAATTCTGCTAATCTATAGCGTCTATGAAAACTTATTAAAACAATTATACAATGTGTGTACATCTTACAATCAGTACACTCTCTTCTGAAGTTTTATTGCACGAATAATTACAATTTTCAACATACATGCCAGCATTTTTATCATCATTTCCTTTAAATCAACCACAGTGGGTCTGTAAACTAGGCTCCTCTATTTTGCTAACACTGCCAACATCGGAAGAAAAGCATCAGTAAAACTAAACGATCAACATTAAAATCCTTTAAAATTTATATTATCATAACTTAGCCACTTGAAATCATGGTTTAAAAATAGAACCAAAATTTAAAAAAATATGTGTTAATTAGTTCACTTCGAACTCTATATAATTGTGTCTTCCTCCAGTACTTTGATTTTACATTTTATGATCAAACTACATAATACCCGTACCTGATTGCGGGGATGGATCTATCAAGAACAATCATCTCAAAACATTTCATGATTAATGGAGTGAAGGATAGTGGCGTAAGTTATTTAGTCCAATTGGATTGGAATTTAAAGTATTTTAGCCTTGTTGACGACTCCAATGTAATCCTTCAGAAGAATGGCATTTTGACGACTTTAATCTTTCCTTCACAATGCAATAAAATCAACCATATTTATTTTTACTTTTCTGGACACATGCCTTTTATCACATTCACTTATTTTATTACATATTGAGCCTGCCTTGCATCTTCTTATTTTGTTTAATCAATAAATCTTGTACAAAGAGAGAGCTCACAAAAGTTTATTTTTTATTTTATAAATTGCTTTACTATTATTATACTGTTTTTTTTTTAAATTGTTCTTTTAAAATAAATTATGCACCTTTGAATGAATTGAAGGGTAGTATATGACAGATCGACCTTTGGCACAAAACATGAGCTACTATATAGACCACGTTATACTTGATGAAGAGTTATAAATTCCAGACGGTATTTCTCAGATCATAAAGAAATACAATAAGGAAGATTAAATGGACTACTTCGAGCCAGAGATCAAGTTACTCGATGACGGAAAGAGCGCTTACAGATGGCACAGGTTCAATCTTATAAATCAGTGGCGAAGATTATTATGTCTACAAAGTATGTCTACTAAATTCGTTTATGTTAAGGAAAAAGAGATCATATATACGAACATTTATAAGAGACTTTCATGTTATTATTCTCGACAATGAGTAAAGAGAACAATGTGTTTGGCATTAAATCATGTCAAATATCACATCAAACATGTGAGAGTTGCATCTTTTCATATCTTATTTTAACATTCAGCATAATAAATGTCATCATATGTCAGCATAATGAATGAAAATAATTAATCGGAAACATCGAAGTCGTAAAAAAATTCTTGATGTTTTAAGACGTACAGAGTTAATGTTAAGATAGCTGCAGTAAGTGTTTCCTTAGTGATAATTTATTATATAATTTTCTAATTGGTTTCAAATTCTGCTAATCTATAGCGTCTATGAAAACTTATTAAAACAATTATACAATGTGTGTACATCTTACAATCAGTACACTCTCTTCTGAAGTTTTATTGCACGAATAATTACAATTTTCAACATACATGCCAGCATTTTTATCATCAGTTCCTTTAAATCAACCACAGTGGGTCTGTAAACTAGGCTCCTCTATTTTGCTAACACTGCCAACATCGGAAGAAAAGCATCAGTAAAACTAAACGATCAACATTAAAATCCTTTAAAATTTATATTATCATAACTTAGCCACTTGAAATCATGGTTTAAAAATAGAACCAAAATTTAAAAAAATATGTGTTAATTAGTTCACTTCGAACTCTATATAATTGTGTCTTCCTCCAGTACTTTGATTTTACAATTTATGATCAAACTACATAATACCCGTACCTGATTGCGGGGATGGATCTATCAAGAACAATCATCTCAAAACATTTCATGATTAATGGAGTGAAGGATAGTGGCGTAAGTTATTTAGTCCAATTGGATTGGAATTTAAAGTATTTTAGCCTTGTTGACGACTCCAATGTAATCCTTCAGAAGAATGGCATTTTGACGACTTTGATCTTTCCTTCACAATGCAATAAAATCAACCATATTTATTTTTACTTTTCTGGACACATGCCTTATATCACATTCACTTATTTTGTTACATATTGAGCCTGCCTTGCATCTTCTTATTTTGTTTAATCAATAAATCTTGTACAAAGAGAGAGCTCACAAAAGTTTATTTTTTATTTTATAAATTGCTTTACTATTATTATACTGTTTTTTTTAAAATTGTTCTTTTAAAATAAATTATGCACCTTTGAATGAATTGAAGGGTAGTATATGACAGATCGACCTTTGGCACAAAACATGAGCTACTATATAGACCACGTTATACTTGATGAAGAGTTATAAATTCCAGACGGTATTTCTCAGATCATAAAGAAATACAATAAGGAAGATTAAATGGCCGACTTTGACTACTTCGAGCCAGAGATCAAGTTACTCGATGACGGAAAGAGCGCTTACAGATGGCACAGGTTCAATCTTATAAATCAGTGGCGAAGATTATTATGTCTAGAAAGTATGTCTACTAAATTCGTTTATGTTAAGGAAAAAGAGATCATATATACGAACATTTATAAGAGACTTTCATGTTATTATTCTCGACAATGAGTAAAGAGAACAATGTGTTTGGCATTAAATCATGTCCAATATCACATTAAACATGTGAGAGTTGCATCTTTTCATATCTTATTTTAACATTCAGCATAATAAATGTCATCATATGTCAGCATAATGAATGAAAATAATTAATTGGAAACATCGAAGTCGTAAAAAAATTCTTGATGTTTTAAGACGTACAGAGTTAATGTAAAGATAGCTGCAGTAAGTGTTTCCTTAGTGATAATTTATTATATAATTTTCTAATTGGTTTCAAATTCTGCTAATCTATAGCGTCTATGAAAACTTATTAAAACAATTATACAATGTGTGTACATCTTACAATCAGTACACTCTCTTCTGAAGTTTTATTGCACGAATAATTACAATTTTCAACATACATGCCAGCATTTTTATCATCAGTTCCTTTAAATCAACCACAGTGGGTCTGTAAACTAGGCTCCTCTATTTTGCTAACACTGCCAACATCGGAAGAAAAGCATCAGTAAAACTAAACGATCAACACTAAAATCCTTTAAAATTTATATTATCATAACTTAGCCACTTGAAATCATGGTTTAAAAATAGAACCAAAATTTAAAAAAATATGTGTTAATTAGTTCACTTCGAACTCTATATAATTGTGTCTTCCTCCAGTACTTTGATTTTACAATTTATGATCAAACTACATAATACCCGTACCTGATTGCGGGGATGGATCTATCAAGAACAATCATCTCAAAACATGTCATGATTAATGGAGTGAAGGATAGTGGCGTAAGTTATTTAGTCCAATTGGATTGGAATTTAAAGTATTTTAGCCTTGTTGACGACTCCAATGTAATCCTTCAGAAGAATGGCATTTTGACGACTTTAATCTTTCCTTCACAATGCAATAAAATCAACCATATTTATTTTTACTTTTCTGGACACATGCCTTTTATCACATTCACTTATTTTATTACATATTGAGCCTGCCTTGCATCTTCTTATTTTGTTTAATCAATAAATCTTGTACAAAGAGAGAGCTCACAAAAGTTTATTTTTTATTTTATAAATTGCTTTACTATTATTATACTGTTTTTTTTTAAATTGTTCTTTTAAAATAAATTATGCACCTTTGAATGAATTGAAGGGTAGTATATGACAGATCGACCTTTGGCACAAAACATGAGCTACTATATAGACCACGTTATACTTGATGAAGAGTTATAAATTCCAGACGGTATTTCTCAGATCATAAAGAAATACAATAAGGAAGATTAAATGGCCGACTTTGACTACTTCGAGCCAGAGATCAAGTTACTCGATGACGGAAAGAGCGCTTACAGATGGCACAGGTTCAATCTTATAAATCAGTGGCGAAGATTATTATGTCTACAAAGTATGTCTACTAAATTCGTTTATGTTAAGGAAAAAGAGATCATATATACGAACATTTATAAGAGACTTTCATGTTATTATTCTCGACAATGAGTAAAGAGAACAATGTGTTTGGCATTAAATCATGTCAAATATCACATCAAACATGTGAGAGTTGCATCTTTTCATATCTTATTTTAACATTCAGCATAATAAATGTCATCATATGTCAGCATAATGAATGAAAATAATTAATCGGAAACATCGAAGTCGTAAAAAAATTCTTGATGTTTTAAGACGTACAGAGTTAATGTTAAGATAGCTGCAGTAAGTGTTTCCTTAGTGATAATTTATTATATAATTTTCTAATTGGTTACAAATTTTGCTAATCTATAGCGTCTATGAAAACTTATTAAAACAATTATACAATGTGTGTACATCTTACAATCAGTACACTCTCTTCTGAAGTTTTATTGCACGAATAATTACAATTTTCAACATACATGCCAGCATTTTTATCATCAGTTCCTTTAAATCAACCACAGTGGGTCTGTAAACTAGGCTCCTCTATTTTGCTAACACTGCCAACATCGGAAGAAAAGCATCAGTAAAACTAAACGATCAACATTAAAATCCTTTAAAATTTATATTATCATAACTTAGCCACTTGAAATCATGGTTTAAAAATAGAACCAAAATTTAAAAAAATATGTGTTAATTAGTTCACTTCGAACTCTATATAATTGTGTCTTCCTCCAGTACTTTGATTTTACAATTTATGATCAAACTACATAATACCCGTACCTGATTGCGGGGATGGATCTATCAAGAACAATCATCTCAAAACATTTCATGATTAATGGAGTGAAGGATAGTGGCGTAAGTTATTTAGTCCAATTGGATTGGAATTTAAAGTATTTTAGCCTTGTTGACGACTCCAATGTAATCCTTCAGAAGAATGGCATTTTGACGACTTTGATCTTTCCTTCACAATGCAATAAAATCAACCATATTTATTTTTACTTTTCTGGACACATGCCTTATATCACATTCACTTATTTTGTTACATATTGAGCCTGCCTTGCATCTTCTTATTTTGTTTAATCAATAAATCTTGTACAAAGAGAGAGCTCACAAAAGTTTATTTTTTATTTTATAAATTGCTTTACTATTATTATACTGTTTTTTTTTAAATTGTTCTTTTAAAATAAATTATGCACCTTTGAATGAATTGAAGGGTAGTATATGACAGATCGACCTTTGGCACAAAACATGAGCTACTATATAGACCACGTTATACTTGATGAAGAGTTATAAATTCCAGACGGTATTTCTCAGATCATAAAGAAATACAATAAGGAAGATTAAATGGCCGACTTTGACTACTTCGAGCCAGAGATCAAGTTACTCGATGACGGAAAGAGCGCTTACAGATGGCACAGGTTCAATCTTATAAATCAGTGGCGAAGATTATTATGTCTAGAAAGTATGTCTACTAAATTCGTTTATGTTAAGGAAAAAGAGATCATATATACGAACATTTATAAGAGACTTTCATGTTATTATTCTCGACAATGAGTAAAGAGAACAATGTGTTTGGCATTAAATCATGTCCAATATCACATTAAACATGTGAGAGTTGCATCTTTTCATATCTTATTTTAACATTCAGCATAATAAATGTCATCATATGTCAGCATAATGAATGAAAATAATTAATTGGAAACATCGAAGTCGTAAAAAAATTCTTGATGTTTTAAGACGTACAGAGTTAATGTAAAGATAGCTGCAGTAAGTGTTTCCTTAGTGATAATTTATTATATAATTTTCTAATTGGTTTCAAATTCTGCTAATCTATAGCGTCTATGAAAACTTATTAAAACAATTATACAATGTGTGTACATCTTACAATCAGTACACTCTCTTCTGAAGTTTTATTGCACGAATAATTACAATTTTCAACATACATGCCAGCATTTTTATCATCAGTTCCTTTAAATCAACCACAGTGGGTCTGTAAACTAGGCTCCTCTATTTTGCTAACACTGCCAACATCGGAAGAAAAGCATCAGTAAAACTAAACGATCAACACTAAAATCCTTTAAAATTTATATTATCATAACTTAGCCACTTGAAATCATGGTTTAAAAATAGAACCAAAATTTAAAAAAATATGTGTTAATTAGTTCACTTCGAACTCTATATAATTGTGTCTTCCTCCAGTACTTTGATTTTACAATTTATGATCAAACTACATAATACCCGTACCTGATTGCGGGGATGGATCTATCAAGAACAATCATCTCAAAACATGTCATGATTAATGGAGTGAAGGATAGTGGCGTAAGTTATTTAGTCCAATTGGATTGGAATTTAAAGTATTTTAGCCTTGTTGACGACTCCAATGTAATCCTTCAGAAGAATGGCATTTTGACGACTTTAATCTTTCCTTCACAATGCAATAAAATCAACCATATTTATTTTTACTTTTCTGGACACATGCCTTTTATCACATTCACTTATTTTATTACATATTGAGCCTGCCTTGCATCTTCTTATTTTGTTTAATCAATAAATCTTGTACAAAGAGAGAGCTCACAAAAGTTTATTTTTTATTTTATAAATTGCTTTACTATTATTATACTGTTTTTTTTTAAATTGTTCTTTTAAAATAAATTATGCACCTTTGAATGAATTGAAGGGTAGTATATGACAGATCGACCTTTGGCACAAAACATGAGCTACTATATAGACCACGTTATACTTGATGAAGAGTTATAAATTCTAGACGGTATTTCTCAGATCATAAAGAAATACAATAAGGAAGATTAAATGGCCGACTTTGACTACTTCGAGCCAGAGATCAAGTTACTCGATGACGGAAAGAGCGCTTACAGATGGCACAGGTTCAATCTTATAAATCAGTGGCGAAGATTATTATGTCTAGAAAGTATGTCTACTAAATTCGTTTATGTTAAGGAAAAAGAGATCATATATACGAACATTTATAAGAGACTTTCATGTTATTATTCTCGACAATGAGTAAAGAGAACAATGTGTTTGGCATTAAATCATGTCAAATATCACATTAAACATGTGAGAGTTGCATCTTTTCATATCTTATTTTAACATTCAGCATAATAAATGTCATCATATGTCAGCATAATGAATGAAAATAATTAATTGGAAACATCGAAGTCGTAAAAAAATTCTTGATGTTTTAAGACGTACAGAGTTAATGTTAAGATAGCTGCAGTAAGTGTTTCCTTAGTGATAATTTATTATATAATTTTCTAATTGGTTACAAATTCTGCTAATCTATAGCGTCTATGAAAACTTATTAAAACAATTATACAATGTGTGTACATCTTACAATCAGTACACTCTCTTCTGAAGTTTTATTGCACGAATAATTACAATTTTCAACATACATGCCAGCATTTTTATCATCAGTTCCTTTAAATCAACCACAGTGGGTCTGTAAACTAGGCTCCTCTATTTTGCTAACACTGCCAACATCGGAAGAAAAGCATCAGTAAAACTAAACGATCAACATTAAAATCCTTTAAAATTTATATTATCATAACTTAGCCACTTGAAATCATGGTTTAAAAATAGAACCAAAATTTAAAAAAATATGTGTTAATTAGTTCACTTCGAACTCTATATAATTGTGTCTTCCTCCAGTACTTTGATTTTACAATTTATGATCAAACTACATAATACCCGTACCTGATTGCGGGGATGGATCTATCAAGAACAATCATCTCAAAACATTTCATGATTAATGGAGTGAAGGATAGTGGCGTAAGTTATTTAGTCCAATTGGATTGGAATTTAAAGTATTTTAGCCTTGTTGACGACTCCAATGTAATCCTTCAGAAGAATGGCATTTTGACGACTTTGATCTTTCCTTCACAATGCAATAAAATCAACCATATTTATTTTTACTTTTCTGGACACATGCCTTATATCACATTCACTTATTTTGTTACATATTGAGCCTGCCTTGCATCTTCTTATTTTGTTTAATCAATAAATCTTGTACAAAGAGAGAGCTCACAAAAGTTTATTTTTTATTTTATAAATTGCTTTACTATTATTATACTGTTTTTTTTTTAAATTGTTCTTTTAAAATAAATTATGCACCTTTGAATGAATTGAAGGGTAGTATATGACAGATCGACCTTTGGCACAAAACATGAGCTACTATATAGACCACGTTATACTTGATGAAGAGTTATAAATTCCAGACGGTATTTCTCAGATCATAAAGAAATACAATAAGGAAGATTAAATGGCCGACTTTGACTACTTCGAGCCAGAGATCAAGTTACTCGATGACGGAAAGAGCGCTTACAGATGGCACAGGTTCAATCTTATAAATCAGTGGCGAAGATTATTATGTCTAGAAAGTATGTCTACTAAATTCGTTTATGTTAAGGAAAAAGAGATCATATATACGAACATTTATAAGAGACTTTCATGTTATTATTCTCGACAATGAGTAAAGAGAACAATGTGTTTGGCATTAAATCATGTCCAATATCACATTAAACATGTGAGAGTTGCATCTTTTCATATCTTATTTTAACATTCAGCATAATAAATGTCATCATATGTCAGCATAATGAATGAAAATAATTAATTGGAAACATCGAAGTCGTAAAAAAATTCTTGATGTTTTAAGACGTACAGAGTTAATGTAAAGATAGCTGCAGTAAGTGTTTCCTTAGTGATAATTTATTATATAATTTTCTAATTGGTTTCAAATTCTGCTAATCTATAGCGTCTATGAAAACTTATTAAAACAATTATACAATGTGTGTACATCTTACAATCAGTACACTCTCTTCTGAAGTTTTATTGCACGAATAATTACAATTTTCAACATACATGCCAGCATTTTTATCATCAGTTCCTTTAAATCAACCACAGTGGGTCTGTAAACTAGGCTCCTCTATTTTGCTAACACTGCCAACATCGGAAGAAAAGCATCAGTAAAACTAAACGATCAACATTAAAATCCTTTAAAATTTATATTATCATAACTTAGCCACTTGAAATCATGGTTTAAAAATAGAACCAAAATTTAAAAAAATATGTGTTAATTAGTTCACTTCGAACTCTATATAATTGTGTCTTCCTCCAGTACTTTGATTTTACAATTTATGATCAAACTACATAATACCCGTACCTGATTGCGGGGATGGATCTATCAAGAACAATCATCTCAAAACATTTCATGATTAATGGAGTGAAGGATAGTGGCGTAAGTTATTTAGTCCAATTGGATTGGAATTTAAAGTATTTTAGCCTTGTTGGCGACTCCAATGTAATCCTTCAGAAGAATGGCATTTTGACGACTTTAATCTTTCCTTCACAATGCAATAAAATCAACCATATTTATTTTTACTTTTCTGGACACATGCCTTTTATCACATTCACTTATTTTATTACATATTGAGCCTGCCTTGCATCTTCTTATTTTGTTAAATCAATAAATCTTGTACAAAGAGAGAGCTCACAAAAGTTTATTTTTTATTTTATAAATTGCTTTACTATTATTATACTGTTTTTTTTTAAATTGTTCTTTTAAAATAAATTATGCACCTTTGAATGAATTGAAGGGTAGTATATGACAGATCGACCTTTGGCACAAAACATGAGCTACTATATAGACCACGTTATACTTGATGAAGAGTTATAAATTCCAGACGGTATTTCTCAGATCATAAAGAAATACAATAAGGAAGATTAAATGGCCGACTTTGACTACTTCGAGCCAGAGATCAAGTTACTCGATGACGGAAAGAGCGCTTACAGATGGCACAGGTTCAATCTTATAAATCAGTGGCGAAGATTATTATGTCTAGAAAGTATGTCTACTTAATTCGTTTATGTTAAGGAAAAAGAGATCATATATACGAACATTTATAAGAGACTTTCATGTTATTATTCTCGACAATGAGTAAAGAGAACAATGTGTTTGGCATTAAATCATGTCAAATATCACATCAAACATGTGAGAGTTGCATCTTTTCATATCTTATTTTAACATTAAGCATAATAAATGTCATCATATGTCAGCATAATGAATGAAAATAATTAATCGGAAACATCGAAGTCGTAAAAAAATTCTTGATGTTTTAAGACGTACAGAGTTAATGTTAAGATAGCTGCAGTAAGTGTTTCCGTAGTGATAGTTTATTATATAATTTTCTAATTGGTTACAAATTCTGCTAATCTATAGCGTCTATGAAAACTTATTAAAACAATTATACAATGTGTGTACATCTTACAATCAGTACACTCTCTTCTGAAGTTTTTTTGCACGAATAATTACAATTTTCAACATACATGCCAGCATTTTTATCATCAGTTCCTTTAAATCAACCACAGTGGGTCTGTAAACTAGGCTCCTCTATTTTGCTAACACTGCCAACATCGGAAGAAAAGCATCAGTAAAACTAAACGATCAACATTAAAATCCTTTAAAATTTATATTATCATAACTTAGCCACTTGAAATCATGGTTTAAAAATAGAACCAAAATTTAAAAAAATATGTGTTAATTAGTTCACTTCGAACTCTATATAATTGTGTCTTCCTCCAGTACTTTGATTTTACAATTTATGATCAAACTACATAATACCCGTACCTGATTGCGGGGATGGATCTATCAAGAACAATCATCTCAAAACATTTCATGATTAATGGAGTGAAGGATAGTGGCGTAAGTTATTTAGTCCAATTGGATTGGAATTTAAAGTATTTTAGCCTTGTTGACGACTCCAATGTAATCCTTCAGAAGAATGGCATTTTGACGACTTTAATCTTTCCTTCACAATGCAATAAAATCAACCATATTTATTTTTACTTTTCTGGACACATGCCTTTTATCACATTCACTTATTTTATTACATATTGAGCCTGCCTTGCATCTTCTTATTTTGTTTAATCAATAAATCTTGTACAAAGAGAGAGCTCCCAAAATTTTTTTTTTATTTTATAAATTGCTTTACTATTATTATACTGTTTTTTTTTTTAAATTGTTCTTTTAAAATAAATTATGCACCTTTTAATGAATTGAAGGGTAGTATATGACAGATCGACCTTTGGCACAAAACATGAGCTACTATATAGACCACGTTATACTTGATGAAGAGTTATAAATTCCAGACGGTATTTCTCAGATCATAAAGAAATACAATAAGGAAGATTAAATGGCCGACTTTGACTACTTCGAGCCAGAGATCAAGTTACTCGATGACGGAAAGAGCGCTTACAGATGGCACAGGTTCAATCTTATAAATCAGTGGCGAAGATTATTATGTCTAGAAAGTATGTCTACTAAATTCGTTTATGTTAAGGAAAAAGAGATCATATATACGAACATTTATAAGAGACTTTCATGTTATTATTCTCGACAATGAGTAAAGAGAACAATGTGTTTGGCATTAAATCATGTCAAATATCACATTAAACATGTGAGAGTTGCATCTTTTCATATCTTATTTTAACATTCAGCATAATAAATGTCATCATATGTCAGCATAATGAATGAAAATAATTAATTGGAAACATCGAAGTCGTAAAAAAATTCTTGATGTTTTAAGACGTACAGAGTTAATGTTAAGATAGCTGCAGTAAGTGTTTCCTTAGTGATAATTTATTATATAATTTTTTAATTGGTTACAAATTCTGCTAATCTATAGCGTCTATGAAAACTTATTAAAACAATTATACAATGTGTGTACATCTTACAATCAGTACACTCTCTTCTGAAGTTTTATTGCACGAATAATTACAATTTTCAACATACATGCCAGCATTTTTATCATCAGTTCCTTTAAATCAACCACAGTGGGTCTGTAAACTAGGCTCCTCTATTTTGCTAACACTGCCAACATCCGAAGAAAAGCATCAGTAAAACTAAACGATCAACATTAAAATCCTTTAAAATTTATATTATCATACTTTAGCCACTTGAAATCATGGTTTAAAATTGAACCAAAATCTAAAAAAATATGTGTTAATTAGTTCACTTCGAACTCTATATAATTGTGTCTTCCTCCAGTACTTTGATTTTACAATTTATGATCAAACTACATAATACCCGTACCTGATTGCGGGGATGGATCTATCAAGAACAATCATCTCAAAACATTTCATGATTAATGGAGTGAAGGATAGTGGCGTAAGTTATTTAGTCCAATAGGATTGGAATTTAAAGTATTTTAGCCTTGTTGACGACTCCAATGTAATCCTTCAGAAGAATGGCATTTTGACGACTTTAATCTTTCCTTCACAATGCAATAAAATCAACCATATTTATTTTTACTTTTCTGGACACATGCCTTTTATCACATTCACTTATTTTGTTACATATTGAGCCTGCCTTGCATCTTCTTATTTTGTTTAATCAATAAATCTTGTACAAAGAGAGAGCTCACAAAAGTTTATTTTTTATTTTATAAATTGCTTTACTATTATTATACTGTTTTTTTTTAAATTGTTCTTTTAAAATAAATTATGCACCTTTGAATGAATTGAAGGTTAGTATATGACAGATCGACCTTTGGCACAAAACATGAGCTACTATATAGACCACGTTATACTTGATGAAGAGTTATAAATTCCAGACGGTATTTCTCAGATCATAAAGAAATACAATAAGGAAGATTAAATGGCCGACTTTGACTACTTCGAGCCAGAGATCAAGTTACTCGATGACGGAAAGAGCGCTTACAGATGGCACAGGTTCAATCTTATAAATCAGTGGCGAAGATTATTATGTCTAGAAAGTATGTCTACTAAATTCGTTTATGTTAAGGAAAAAGAGATCATATATACGAACATTTATAAGAGACTTTCATGTTATTATTCTCGACAATGAGTAAAGAGAACAATGTGTTTGGCATTAAATCATGTCAAATATCACATTAAACATGTGAGAGTTGCATCTTTTCATATAGAAAATAAAAAAAGCCTTTTAAGTTAACACAGATGAAACCAACTGATCACTCGGCAGCAATTCTCTTGCCAGAAAAAAAGTAGTCGCTGAAGGATCCATGGTTTTACAAACCAGATAATAACTATATTATACTTAAAACATTCAGTAAAAGGTAACTACTTCAGCTTCGCTCTCTATATATATACTCAATCATTGCAGTGGAAAGTGTCAAATTATAATTATGGGAGTTATTACTTATTAGTAAATGCCGATTTTTCCGGTCTAAAATGTTTAAAGGACCGTTTAATTTGCATAGTAGTTTCCAAGGTATAATTTTGTTATAGTAATGGTATGTAATTTAATTCAAACATCATGGTTCAATCCCAAAATATGAAGGCTTCAGTTTAAGTTTACATGACACTTCGAATTCCTATTAACACAGCAAAACTTATACAACGTATGCTTGTGCGAACCAAATCAAAATAACATTGTTTCAATAAAATATCCCCATAGATAAATGTTCTGCTTTACTAATGTTAATATATATATATATATATATATATACATATATATATATATATATATATATATATATATATATATATAGAAGGTAGTTATACCCTCCGATGTAAAGTGCTCTATGGCCTACAGACTATATATATATATATATAGTTTGTACCTGAATTTTGTGCCAGTTTGTACCTGAAGAGTGAGCCGGCTTGACTGATGCTCTCACAAAACAGATCTGTCGCACAAACTGATGAAATCAAACTCACCGCACATTTATTAATTAAAAACGCTCCAATATGGTAGAACATTATCACCACGATGTATTGAATTCATGTTATGAGAACAATACAAATTATTTATATATTTAAACCTATACTTATTTATATTTATATATATTTGCTTTAATTTAATCTTTAGACACATTAAACCTGAAGGCAGGGAAAATCCCTGGGCTAGATACTGAAATTTGGGGTAACCAATACCTTAAAAACACTGAACATTGTAACTATAAAGGAATCTATAGCAGTAATTATTCATTTTTTACATTTGCCTCAGGGCCCAATCTTTCTGTAATTTAAGGGTAACAATGAATTACGACTAAAATACTTATGACAATAAATATGCAATTAGTAACAACAGATTTTGGATAGCTCATACTTCAGTTCGAAATCGAGAGAACCATGAAAGTTCGTAAGAATGCAGTTTTAGTTAGCGCCAAAAACAGACAAGGGGCAGGATTACGATCATTCAGTCGAGTAGTTAATCGAAAAAATGGAATTTATTTATGGTTGGTATATCGATTCAATGATGTAGGAATGATAGAGAAAAAAAACTTGGAATATAAGTTAGGTATAAAGGATGGTTTCGTTATTTAGCGTCTATCAATTGGCATTTTTGATTTGTAAGATTTCAGGTATGTTTAAATTTGGAAAAAGAATAGCTGGTGGCCCATGAAATGTTAAACGAACCCACTAAAACATGTTTACAGGAAAGTCTGATGAACCATTTATTTCTATTTGATTTCGTTTAATTTTTATGAAAGCCCTTCTGCGTTAGTTATATATGAAATTTCGTCATTTCTGATTTTGTGTTATTTCACTGATAAACGTCGAAGGCCATCTTATCAAGTGGCATATTTAAAAAAATTTTGCCAATTAAATTTGTGTTTCTATCTGAGGGGGTATTTAAATTAAATATATACATTGATTACCTAATTAATTTCGTAATCGGGTATCAGGTGGCGCTTTAATATTTAGGTCAAATTAATTCGGATCCCATAGCTTAGTCAGTTAGGTGTTAGACTAATGCTCATCAGGTTCCACGTTAAACCCGAATGGTGCCGTAATGACATTCATCATTTGTTGGCATGTACAAGACCTGGAAAGAACTCCGATTTAGTAAAATAGTAAAGTAGAAGAGAGGACCCCTCCATATGCCTACGTAGGACTGCACTAGTAGAGGCCTCTGATCACTGGTAACTGTTTGTAACACCAGCAGTCACGAGTAATCTTACACGAAGTTTTGAATGACATAATTCGCAAAATAAATATAGACCTTTTTGTCTACAAAAGTAGATATTTGTCGGTGTTAACACAAACCAAAAAGCCTATTTTGAGAACCGAGACAGTGTACATATTAGATATATTTTCCTTTAGTTCTTTTAACATATTATCCAGGGAAGTCTTGGACGGATCTCCTTCAAAACCTGAAATTAGGTAATGGTGACCTATAGTCTATGAGCTACTGGCAAACAACTTGAAGCTGAGCTTCTTAACAGTCACATATGGCACAAAACTTAACAGTTGAACCTAGGACCTTCTTACTTAAAATTCATGGAGGTCTTTGGCTAACCTCCTATAACACAAAACGTAATTGAAATGTATCCTTGGAAACCAAAATAAGGTCACTGTGACTATATTCTGTGAGCAATGTGAGAGAACATATGTTTTTTACCCAATCTGTCAAACGTGCACAGATGGTAGCATTGGGACACAGACACTTCTAAATTTAAAATTTATTGGAAACAATAAATAAGATCACTGTGGCCCATATTCTGTGAGCATACAGCACCAGAAAAGTTACATGGACACCAATCGTAGCAGGAGGACATAGACATTAGCATCTAGGAAGTTCTTGGTAAAATCTGTTGGAAACCCTAAATAGGGTCAATGTATCCTATTTTCCTATGGACAAGACGCCTGAGCAGTCGAATAATTTTTTTATCAATTGATCAATAAAGTTTCTTAAAAAATATTGATCACCATACATAACAATAAAGTTTCTTAAAAAATATTGTTCACCAAACATAACATTAATAATTTATAATTAAAAGGTGCATCACCTGTTTGTCAAATTTAGCTGAGCGCCATGGCCCATTTGCCACTTGTTTATTGCCCTTACAAGTAAGAGTAAACAAACGGCACTACCCTGTCACATCTTTGGAAATAATTGAAGCCATTGCCTGTATCGCTCACGCTTACTCTCGCACTAATATTCTCTCTCACAATCTCTCTCTCGATCCTACCACATATTCTTCCTTTATCCCTCAGTGTATTCCTCTCTGAGAGAGTTTCTAAGCAGATTCTATTGTTGTTGCTCCTCCTCTGCCAGATTTGACTCGAATAAGAAATAACACATCATTGACATACATAATTATACTTTGGGTATCCGAAAACTCATATTGCGGTACTAGTACAGTACTGCTTATATTTCAATTATAAGGTTACAAATGCTAGTCTTTTGATAATGGTATGTTTTATATTTAACAAAATAAATACATGAATATAAAGCTTAAGGCATGAACGAGAGTGTTTGTTAACAAGAACATTATAATGCTTATTACATTTATATCACTAAACTAGCAGCTTTTAACTAATTGAAAACAATGAATTCAAGGTTACATAAGCAGAGCATACAAATCGCTATCTAAATATAAATGCTTTAAGGGCCTCAACAAAACTATAGAAGCAGGTATACGTAGATTAAATATAGAGACATTCAGCCCAGAGACACTCGAAACAAGAGACACTCGGCCCGAGAGACACGCGGCCCCGGAGACAGTCGGCCCCTTAAAAAAAGTATAAGGCAATGCATAAGAGTGAACGGGTAATCCCCTTTTTTGTTCAATATTGACATAGGAGGGGAGTGATGACCTACGAGGGGAGAGTTGACCAGTTATCTCAACGGGGGTGTTGGGAGCGGAGTCCCCAATCCCCACAGTTAGGGGTGGGGGAGAAATACAAACACAGACTGGCAAGGGAGTATTAACTTGTTAATTCAATATTGATTTGTGAAAGGGGATGGTGGCTTGAAAAGGGAGTCTTGTCCGGTGAAGGGGAGAATTCAATCGATAAAAAGAGGGAGGAAGGTATTTTTTGAAGAGTTACAAGTTCGGATGTCGTCAAATAAGTTGGACGTATGTTGTAGGAAAGACAGGTTGGAGTTGATAAACTGGTCAATGAACGCTGATACCGGAGACCCTGAATGCCATGAGGGAGAAGTCCAACCACTCGCTGCTGATACAGTTGATGGATTATGTTCAGAAGAGATTTTGGTATACTATTTGTTAATTTATATTGCCTCTTCTTAAAAACTAGAATTACCATGTAATCTTATATGATTTGTTGTATATAGATAGCTAGATAATGATTATTTTTTTCAGACTCACGGTCCATATACATACGTGCATAGGTCAGTATACACATAATATGCATGCAAAAAAAATATACTCACATATATAAATATCAATACGTATATATACACATATATAACGTTATATAAACCAACATATCATACACGTACCTACGCATATAAATATATACATATGTACAAATATATACATACGTGCGCATAAACATATATACATATACACAATTACACATTTTAAATGCATGCATATATAAATTATATAGATATATACAAATTTGCACATATACTAATATAAACACACATACATCTCCATTCATATATGTACAAGGACGGAAGCGCGACTAATAATAATTAACCTCTCACTTGCACCGGCTGACCCGTCGAATTTGACGTGCCATGAATGTATATACATATATTTATTTCGCCAAATACATGCTGGTAATCTGTGAAAAACGCTCAATACTTTACAATACTCTGTGTTTTTCCTGTGCAAGAAAATCACCTATTATACACATCTACTTATATACTTGATTTCACAAAAACACACACATATATATATATATATACATACATATACCCACATATCTATACTGTAGTGAACTATAGTGTAAAATTTATATATTTTCATATGTAACTTGTATATACATATATATAAAGATATATATATATATATAAATTTATATATATGTATATATATATATATATATATATATATATATATATATATATATATATATATACACGTAGAAACCTTCTAGTGATTTACGCTCATGGTATCTTTTGGTCATTTACCTTAATTAAAGGATAAGCTTTTGGCTCACTCTTTGCATTGATGGACTCCATTTAAAGCTATGTAAAGTAGTGAGGTTTTTAGTACATTTGTGTAATTGTGACTGTAATTTGAAATTTGGTTTATTTTATTGTCAACATTCCGGGGATTATCTGTAAGTGTAACTTTCAGAGGGTTCACATTTCTGTGATATATATTTAATTTATACGGTGATATTTCTTTTTATAATGGATTTTAATATTTGGTTTGGAAAAGAATTGAAATACTTTTATATGTCAAAAGTAAGTATAAATGATCACATTTGAATGTAATTTAAAATACTAACGTCTACAATTATAAAAGTAAAACGTATTTTTTAAAAATCAGCTCGATTTGTGGATATGGCCTAAAAACCGGTTATATGTTTTTATTAATAATATTCAGGAGCTTCATATTTGGCCCGAGCGTCTCTGGGGCCGAGAGTCGCTTGGGCTTAGTGTCTCTGGGCCGAATGTCTCTGGGGCCGATTGTTCGTCACCTCACATCCCTTTAAATATCCACTGTTGTCCCAACTGCAGCTCTGATAGAACGCTATTAAATACATGTGCCTTACACCTTACTACGAGGCGGTACATTAGACTTGCAACACTCTGGTAGATCACTATGAAAGATTAATCTGCTCACTTGAAACGCATATTAATTCAAAATAAACGTTTTATCAGGGTTTGTTTTAATTCAAAATAAACAGAAAACATACATACTAACATTCCTCATACATTTCCAGGTTTAAAATATTACATGTGCATGTAGATATTTATGATTTTGTCAAACATACTTGTATTCCTTTTGATATGAGGTCGGCCTCATAACTAATATCTCTTAAAGATATTGGATACTACTTTCGATGTGATTGCAGTTGTAAGCTCAGTGTAATATATGTAATTTAATACTGCTACCTTCAGACTCAATTCCTCGTTTTTTTAAACATGAAAAAATATTATTATAAACTTTATATAAGCAAACATCAGGGACAAACCATAGAATAAATTAAAAATAACCTGTGACCAAGGCCACTTACTGCTCAGCATGCATGTGAAGAAGTGTTTAGTAATCCTAACACGTCAATAAGGATCTGGTAAAGAGTTGCTTTACCCTCTGATCATGACGAATGAATTTGGTCCATAATTCAGGCCAAGTGCAACGAGTGTTTGGGTTAAATGGACTCTTCGTCCTTGGCATAACTTACCCTACAAGTGCTCAGTCCGAAAGTAAACTATTGGTAGTCAATGGGTGCATGATATTACAAAATATTGAATACCCCATATATAAAACCTGCTATCCTCCTTTATGTCAGAATTGGCCTGCCTAGGTCATATTTTATCAATGCTTTCTTGCTATTGAGGTTGTTTTTTCATCTTTGTATATAAACTTCATTCATATTGTTAGTCGCCCTGTGTCTCGTTAAGAAATGATGAGGTTGTAGTGCCGCAAAAGAATGATTATTTGATAATTAGAAGGAATCAGTATGTTAATACCTTTTATTATTAATAACACAGAATAAGATTTGTATAGACGTTTCATGGTTTATTCTTTTTTTCGCAGTATGACGGTTAGCATAAACCTGGATCATTTAGGTTTCAGTTTGAACCTTTGTTAAAATGTGATAAACGTCGGATTTCTTACAGAAATTAATATTGACAGGACATACGAGGTTCAGTTATTTTACAAGAAAACCAAACTTATGTGTGGATTTGAAATTTCTTTCTAGTCAATCAATGTTCAATGACTAGTACAGCAACATCGAGATACACGGTATACATTTTCTCCAATCAAACGATTTTTCTCCATTTCTTATAAGATGAACCCATCACGTTTTACTCGTCGTCCAATTAAAAGGAGACAATTTAGTCTGACTTACCAAATTCTCTTTTACTTTACAGAATTGTAAATGATTTTGAGAAGTAACTGCAAGATTACCAATGTTGACAAAACCAAACGTTTTGTTTCACATCACATTCTTATATATGGTGTCATGTTAAACACATCTTCGAAAACTGCTAACGGATCGTATGAAGACGCAATTCCCCAGTATCAAAGATTTACACGAATGTTCGAGGCAGGTCTCATGATTCATTAATAAAACATCCTAGGGACGGAATGAAATTTTTCTTATCAACAATGTTTCAAACCATTCACATTTTATTCGTGTGTTTAGATTTAAGTATACAGTTGTTTGTCAGACATGCAAACTCCTATACATATTGATAATCTAAAATACACTCAAAAATAATCAGGCGTTCCAGTACCAAAGATTTATTTCCATTGCAAATTTAAATTTTACAAAAGCTTTCTGAACATACGTTATCTTTACATTTCCATAACAGAAAACAATAACCCCATAAGCTCATTAAATAAGAAAAAAAAACCGGAGTGGAATAAAGAAGGCAAAATGCGTATTGTCAACAGATGAATAACGCTGAAAGCAGGTACTAAATAAAGCCACTCTCTTCCCATGCTAAGTTCCATTTTTGTGCGTTTCCCAAGTTTAATTGTCGCCAGTACTTGGAACAGGAACAAGATTAGTGACACCACCATCTACAACGAGATTAGTTCCGGTGATGAACCTCGCATCATCAGAAGCAAGGAAATAAATTGCTTTGGCCAAGTCTTCAGGTATGGCATTGTCCTTTAGTGGTGCAAGCTCTTTTGTGCCATCAAGAAACTAAAATAAAAGTAAATAAAAAGCGAATGTGATATTTACTGTCATGTGACTTTCTATTTGGAGATGTTCGAAGACCATTAGTGCTATAGGTCATGAGGGAAAATGTCAACAGACAAGATTGCCATTTTACCATCATTTACCTGCGACTGTTTACACTTGTCTATATCCACAGGGTCTCAAACACAACAGAGAGAAAGATATAGAGGTAGAACAATATAAAAGCTAATATTTCAGTCAATCAGTGATAAAATCAACCGATGAAATAATATTTTCAAACCTCACTTTGTCAATACTTGTTTGGTCCATTCCAAGGTGTTCGAAGATATTCGTCACACAATATCCCGGACTGTAATAAAAAAAGTTGATAAATATTTAAACTGACAAGATAACATGGTAGGTGCTGAGGAACTTCCAAAACTAAACTGGTTCCTTGGCGATAAGCATTAAATCGGTGGACCGCTCACTCTAAACTTTTACCGAGCTACACTGATATTAAAATATACCATTATCGTGCATTTTGTCCTGCATTCTAACTCGAAACCAAAATGATGAACTGGTGAAGACAGTACTTCTACTACTCGATTTGTTAAGCAATTCAAATGTCCACTTTTACACAATTATTGTAGAAAACGAGTAAAATATGGTAAATGCATAGAGTGGAGTAAATTTGATATTGATTACAGGTGGCCCATTATAACTATTCCAATATGAAATACAAATATACAACAACTCACACTACTGCATTTACTCTGATGCCTCTTGGAGCAAGTTCTGTAAAAGAATCATACAACGTCGTTAGGCATAGAAAATTGATAACAATAGTTCCATTTATGCCATTAACATATGTCAAATCAAAACCCACACCTTATAAAGCAAATTTAATTTTTAAAATTTATTCATCTCTTACTGATTCATGTTCCTGATTATTGTTTAATCAGCTCAGCTGAGGAGAAGTATTAAGGACATGTTGAGTGTGGACGAAGAGACGGGAATATGTAATAAAACAAGTTCTTACCTGTGGACGTGCACTTCGTTAGCTGGTCAAGTCCAGCTTTACTAAGAGAACAGTACAGGAAAGCGTGAAACTGAAAAAGATCAACATTCACAGTAATTATTCAGTGCTCACTTATTCTGATAGATACAAAAATATGTGCTAAAATCAAAACAACGCTCTTGAATTCCGTACTTTCACGGCATATGTTGCCCTGCAGAAGGACAAATGCCTTAAATGAGACAGGAATAATGATTACATTTTTAATCGTAAACAGTTTTCATAAACAAACAGATATAGGCATTGAGATGGATATCTAAAGGGAGACACGCGATTCGATAGAAAAGCACAAGGACAGGAGATGGCAATTACATATGTAGAGATGGACATAGAAACAAAACTAGGAAGCGTTTGGGCAAGATTGGAGAAGCCAAGACTTGTGCGGTAAACTATATTTTTATGAAGCAATTTATCCTGTATAGAAAGTGAATTGAAGCATAGGACGAAAAGATGATCAATGAAGCATCAATTACTATGGGCAGTTTCGCCGCATTTGATAGATACGGGTGCTATCAGAGACAGTACTTGGACATACGGGACATGTCGAATAAATAGAAACTCGACAAACTCAGTAGGAGGCTCTTCAAGAATATTTTACACTACAGCTAGTCTCTGTGTAATTTTGCAATTTGAATGGTTTCAACTAATGCCAGGCCAAGGGACAGACGTCTGAGTTTCTCTGACATTAAACCTCGCGTCTTTATCTTTGACTTCGGAATTCATGTCCGAGCGCATCAAACTAGCTGGAAACTGGTGTAAGTTAAGCATAACAGTCATTAAGCCATCACAGGACCTGTAGCAACCTGTCAGTATATTAGCTCAGAACCTCCTGGCCATTACAGTCACGGTTTGTGTCCAGTTAAATAACGGATACCCTGTATGATGGGCCATTATTAACTTTCTATTAGTTGAGCATAAACAAAAGTATTAAACACACAACACATGGACACACTTACCGGCATAATTCCAGCGATTGACGTCACATTTACAATACACCCTAAAAAATAAAAAATTCATTGTATTTTACTTTTCCCTTGTTATAGTTATTCCTATCGTGTAACGTACTTAGATAACATCACGATAACCGATATTTCAGTTTTTTCACTAGGGACCTTTTATTCTATTTTTAAAGATATTGTTTGCGAAAGTGAAGAGAACCGCTGCTGTTAACATATTCGACCTTTTGTTTTCTCAAGGTGTGGTACCGTCTCCTTGGTAAACATGATAGGTGCCCTCAAGTTGGTCCTCATCACCTTGTCATACAGTTCCATCGTTCCGCCAACTAAACCAAGTGGAGGTTGGAACATTCCCGCGTTGTTAACCTGATGTATTGAATAAACGACATTAAATCACAACAATTAACTTCTAAACATAAAGACCATGCATATATTTACAAAACCAAGTTAACCTTAAAGGGTAACCTCCATTTTATGTAAAACTTGTTGAAATATATATAAGGCATATACTAAATGATTAAGCTGGGAAACAACAAGGGTACAGTACTGTTATCTTCAAGTACAGTTCCCTTGATCACACTTATACCAGTCAAAGTAATTGGTAAAATAAAAAGTACAAAATTTCAAAGTGCAACAAAATATGAACACTGATAGCGTTCCCGTAAAAAAAGATAGGAACCCATAGTTATATATACACTTGCAATATCCGAAGAAAAGCTTCAAAGCTGTATAAGGTTGTATCTACCATGTGGTGATTCATTAAATCATACAGAAAGAAATAGCTGAGATACTTGTCACAAAGACAGACCTGAAATATCAGGTTATTTTTATCAATGCAAAATTGAGCAAGATTGATCCCAGATTCGAAACTAAGTCGTTGAAATACAGGCCGAGCGTTCCAACCGTGTCGCTAAAGTAAGTTTCAAATGCAAGACCGTTTAGACCGCGTTTTATATCCACTCCGTACCATGTATACAGATAAATTTGGTAGAACCTATCAATGCCTATTTAAACTCATTTGCTTTAAATTGTCTGAGTTTGTGCACTATCTATTCTTTTTTACAACAAAAACGGCGAAATATGGAGAGACATGGAAAATAAGACTGAAAGCTAATCGAGTCTTTCTTAGAGCAGGAAACTAGGCCTTTCTGCCTTTATTGATCCAGGTGTTGCATTTGCGAGAAGTCACGCTTATTTACGATTCACGAGAAGAGGTCCCGAAACCTGTCGAAACCTACTGTAATGTTTACGCCACTTAAAGTACATGAATAAATCTTCTCGATTGAGCAAATTAGTCTAGTTTAAAATGATAAAATCGTAAAAAAAATTACGTTTTATTCATTCTTGGTTATCCTGAATGCCAAAACAATCTAGACCAATGAAGAATAAAAAAGGATCATTTTATGAGCTCGTTTTTGAATTGTAGCTTATTCTTGGTTGAAGGCAAACGTAGCGGATTTGAACAGGCATACAACTGTATCTAAAGGCACAATAAGGTTAATCATTAAAAGAACTAGACCTCTCTAACGTAATTAATGACCGACGTATAAAAGTTATTCTTTTATAATATCCTTTGAGCGAACCTTAAGCGAAATTGTACAAAACTTGCATTTGTCTCACTAAAAGATTGCCTTATGACAACCCATGCAAAAAAAAAAAGAACTTAGAATGCTATTGTCATCTCAACTGTATTTCATGTTTATGCATTTCATTTTTTTAAAAGTCTTATTGAAACAAAAGGGCTTCGTGTGACCCATGTATGATATCATGAAATAGTTTGGCATTTGATGGGAAGTCAATGGGCTGACAAACCCACAAACACATACACTCAAACATGACTATCGACCACGAAAATACAATGCATTCAGAAATTCAGTAACAGAGAAACAAATTAGCAAGGAATAGTTAAACACACAATAAACTGAAATATCTGAATGTAACTCACTGTATTCAAACAAGAATATTATTATTGCTAATGAGATAATAATTGTATGTTTTGATCAAGAGAATATATTGAAAAAAATGACCAGTCTAAAATTTGATTAAACCGAAAGTCTATAACACAATCCTACATAAAATATATATTTACGTGTCGTTTGCATTGACGAACTATAAGAAATATTTTTTATATAAAGTTATCGGGTTGTTCAACATGTGCATAAGAAATATGTTTCAGGTGTACATGGATATCAAAGATCATTCTCATTTAAATTTATCATGGAACATATTCCTTTCCTCCATATGTATTGACTTTATAAGCCAGGTTGATATCATACATTTTAAATAGAAAATGCCAGTGACAATAATTAAATACCACATTCTTCTCTGAACATTATCAATTTGTATTAACATCTTAATGTCAGAATATTAACAAGGTAGCAGACAAATAATGCGTTTCTCTGTCATCTATTGAAATGCTTCTGAACCCGTTTCATAAGGAACAATCGAAACAAAAAGTGCACATACACGAATGCACGTAAGTATACCTTTAATCGTCATATTAAACAAAATTTAAGAAATCTAGACAACAAGCCTAGATCGCTAGGCTTTGTATTGCTTGTACTTACCAAGATATCCAATCGACCAAATCTTGCAATTGTAGCCTGAACTATCGATTTAACGAAATCGTCGTCAGTAACATCACCTTTTACCACCAGTATCTGTTAAACGAAATGGCCATAACTTACTTATTATGTACAAATCGTGAATGTGACGAGCATTTTTTACCATTGCTTAACAAGCCGTCCTACCTGGCATAACTCACACTACATGTATCTCTCCCTCGACCTTCTTAAATAAGTTACAAGGTGCTTAGGACTATGTGTGATATTATAACACTCATGACTTTCTGACACGTTTTATAGGTCACTAATGCGTTCCGATGGTTAAGTAAAAAGACCATACGATCACCATACAATCCTACATATGAGTAGTTTAAGTTCGTATGCTGATTTTGAATTATCATGTTTGAACTTACATCATCAGGTGTGAGCCCCGCTGTTTGACATTTTTCTGAGACCTCCTGAAGTCGGTCCAGTTTTCTTCCGGTTATCGTAACCCTTATCCCTTTACTGGCAAATTGTACAGCAGTTCCAGCACCAATGCCTGAACTGGAACCTATATTAAAACGGGAATAATGTCATGTTTCATAGTGAAGTTAACTCCAAGAAGTAATGAGAGGTTCCCCTGCTCTGAATTAGAAACCCGAGATCTTCTTTCTTTGTTACAAATAATCTTGGTCTGGGCGCAAAGAGTGACCCCTTGATTATTAATGCATCAGTCATTCTTGTTAGAATATAAATGTTATTTTTTATTTATGACGGACTTTATAATCCAGTCCTTTACATTAGGCAATAATCAATATGCGATAATTATCTTTAAGGAGTAATATCTGGTTTAACAATATTTCCAAACACCAGTTGTCCAAAAGGCTTCATGATATATATAATCCTTACATCAGACACCCGGTCCCTCTTAAGGGTGCTTTTCCATACATGCAAGCCCCACATGTGGATCCAGCATTGTTTTATTTCTGCGGGGGCCCGCATGTGGATGCTATATGTATATATCAGTAGCAGGCATGTGTCCTTGTCTTTGAAAAAGGAAAAGTAGCTGATAAAGCTTTTTAGACTGCATAAAAAATACACGGCCAGTCTTCATTGAAATACGGCCTGGGGCCAACTCTAGTTAGACTGTGCCAGGAAATAGCCACCATTTTACCAGACTGGTGAGATACAATATTAATACGCTTCAATCGAGGGAGCCGGGGAACTGTCGGTTTTCCTGTATGCCCTGTACTTAAGCTTATGGGACTTTTTAGATTTCCGCTGAGACTTCCCCTCAGAAAAAAAAATGGCCGGGGGGGGGGGTTCAGCAAATTGCTAATAATTTGCTAGTCCTATCTGGTCTGTGACGGCAGGCAGAAGAGGGGGCTTTGCTGTCAAAGTAGCATTTTGCTAGCAATTTGCGGATTTACCAGAAAAAAAGAATAATTGGCCGGGGCGTCTCCTGTCTCCTGGTCGCCCAGGTCGAAAATTGCTTGCAATTTTCATTTATCCCCTGGCCATTTTTTTTCTGGTAAATCCGCAAATAACTAGCAAATTCCTACTTGGACAGGCGAGCCCCCTCTGTCCTGGGCGCCCAGATCGCAAATTGCTAGCAATTTGCGTATACCCCCCCCCCCCCCCCCCCAATGTCTACTGGTCGCCCCAGTCAGAAATCGCTAGCAATTTGCGGATAAACCCCGGCATTTTTTTTGGGGGGGGGGGTAAATACCCCCCCCCAGCTATTTTTTTTTCTGGTAAATCCGCAAATTGCTAGCAAATTGCTACTTTTACAGCCAGGCCCCCTCTCTCCTGGTTGCCCCGGACGTTAATTTCTAGCAATTTGCGGATACCACCCGGCCATTTTTTTTCTGGTAAATCCGCATATTACTAGCAAATTGCTACTTTGACAGCCAGGCCCCCTCTCCCTTGGGCGCCCAGGTCGCAAATTGCAAGCAATATGCGAATCCCCCCCCCCCCCCGGGTGAATTTTTTTTTTCTGGTTAATCCGCAAATTGCAAGCAAATTGCTACTTTGACAGCTAAGCCCCCTCTCTCCTGGCCGCCCGTCACAGACCAGATGGGACTAGCAAATTGCTAGCAATTTGCTGAACCCCCCCCCCCCCCCGGCCTTTTTTTTGTCATTGAAACGTCTCCGAGGAAATCCAAAAAGTCCCATAAGCTTAAAACGGGGCATACAGGAAAACCGACAGTTCCCCGCCTCCCAATTTGCGGATCTCATCCCCCCCCCCCCCCCGGCCAATTTTGTTTTCGGGTCAATCAGCAAATCGCTAGCAAATTGATACTTTGACAGCCAGGAACCCTCACTCCAAGTATCTATTTGTTTCTGATGCTTTACCCTCAATATAAAAAATTATGCCATTATACACTGTAATCAATGCTACCTGTTCAAAGCCCCCTTAGTTAGAGTGGTCTTTGCTGATTGTTACAAAAGCTTTTCTATAGTATGTGGACCTGTTCACAACACGTGGTACATAGAAATTCAGCTAAATTAATATCTTCATTTACATTAAAAAAAACACCATATATAAGTGGCTTGTCTTTATCTGGTTCATGTATGTCTAACACCAAACTGGTTATTCTTATCCGTTGCTTTTTGAACACTATTATAGTACAGAGTCCATTACATATATTGTTCTTGGTCAATTTGGTTGCTATCAGGAAAGTAAATATTCAGAATTTGATTGTTACATAGAGCAGATGTAGACCATTCCTTGTTGACGTGCAACTGTACTTTTGGCTTCCTGAGTTTTTTTTTTATCAGTAGCAGGAAACAGTTAGAATATTTAATTAAAATCTTTACCATATTGTAAAAAAAGCATGCAAGCCCATATAAATCACTCTTTCCATAGCAGTATACAGGATAAAGTCCAACCTCCCTTGGTGGTCACCTCCGTAAAGTTGGAACTTTTGGGGAGTCCATTACTTTTTTAAAATCTCCTTTATGTTTAGCCGAGAAATGTTGTGCTGCCGTGGCATGTTGAGCTATTCAAAATATTAAAATGTTTTAACTGGGTGTACAGATGTAATGCTTGTTATATCCATACGTATATGTAATGTCCTTATCGTTATGTCCATATATATAAGTTACATACACAGACACACAAACTCCGCTCTCTGAATTGTAATATTGGTTCCAATTTAATAATTTGCATCATTTTTGTTACATCAACCTGCTGTTCCATCCCTGTCATAATTGACTAGGTAATTGAAACTGTCATTTGTATAAGTCTGTTACCTAATATTCAGAAAAGAAAAGATTTAGCCCTCATCCGCATACTTAATCTACTTAGGGGATTGGAAAATGTGCCCGTTAACTTTCAAAGGCAAATTACTATCTAAAAGAGTATTAGTTTTCATCGAGTGTCTAGGAAACATATATAACCAAACTCTTTTAACATACTTTCAGCATAAAATGCAGTTTGAAATATACCAATATTTAATTCATTTAATATATACTGGAAAGAAATATTGAACCAAGTCAAACATTTTCCAGTGAATAAACAGAATCATATATCTGGACACGGTTTCTTTTACATTTGAACATAATGCACGTATTACTTTAATAATTTCAGGAATTCATGTTAAATAAGCCAAAAAAACCCAGCAAAATCAAGATTTGAAAATTTCTGCAATTCACTTAAGAAAGGATACAGTTACACAGCTATACAAAATATACACCAGTCAATTTCTTTAAATGATATGTTTAAGAAATTTAAAACTTCGAGAAGACAAAATGTTATAAAAATATCAAAAGACAAATGGGTTGAATATTCCAGGTTGTTGCCTATATAGCATTAGATGTTGATTTCGAACGATACATTGATGAAAATAACCAAAATATTGTTTACTCCTCTAGTAGTTTGGATCAAATTAATATGAATATGAGTCAAGAAGAAATTAAGAAAACTTTAATAAGTATGAAAAGTGGAAAAGCACCAGGACCAGATGGAATTACAGTGGATTTGATAAAAAAAATCAAGGTTTATTAATACATCTATTGGAACATTTGTTTAATGTTATATTACCACTGGTGAATTTCCAGTTGAATGGTCTAAAGCTATTATAATTCAAATGCATAAGAAGGGATCCATTAATGGTACAAATAACTATAGAGGCACATAAGTTTTAAATTATGGATGTAAATTATTCACAAAAATTCTGAATGAAAGATTAGTTAAATGGGCTGAAACCAATGATAAACTTCTGGAAGAGCAGGCAGAATACCGAAAGAATTACAGCGCAGTAGACAAAATGTTCACATAAATGGCTTTGATTTAGGCATATTTATCAAATAAAAAAGGAAGATTCTATGCTATTTTTTGTCGATTTCTCTAAAGCTTTTGATTGTTTGCAACATAAAATAGTATTCTATGTATTACATAAGTGTGGAATTAATAGAAAAGTGAATATACTGAAATCCTTGTATGCAAAATCTGTCTTGTTTTTTGACGAAAGAAGGTCTGTCTGAATAGTTTTATTGTAACATTGGAATAAGACAGGGCTGCATGATAAGCCCATTACTGTTAACATTATTATCTATTAATGAATTTTATCACATAATTCAGACATTAAATGAGGGTAAATTTGTACGTCAAGACGTACAGTTGACTTGTTTGTTTTGCAGACACTGTTGGTAGATAAGCCTGAACCCCCAAGCTTCATTAACATATTTAAATGAGATTTGGTTTTTAAAATTACACACGCGCCACCTTTTGATTAGGCGCGTACTAAGACCGTTGGGACGTTTTAGTACACGGCTTTATTTGGACAGGCAACCAGTTTGAAAGCTTTATTCTTTGAAATAAAACAAATATATACCAATCCTGAATAAATAGAAATTTTTAATAGACAAATTATTTTTTAATAGACACAAAATTTTAAAATATGATGCAAAGGGTACCCATGATCCATATTTTGAGCTCCCATCTCTGTGCTAATCATAGAAATTATTCTTTAGGCGTTAATTTGACTCACCGCTTCGGTGGCCATATTCACAGGGTAAACATGCACCCATTGACTCAGGTCGTGGGTCGTAACCATGGAGATGACACACTTCGCTAACCCGAAAACTAACTTCAGAGCGGCCAGGCTGTGTGCATGGGCAGTATAGGCTATATAGCATTGCCTTTTCATGGATAAGCTCATCGGATGCCTGCTCTGCACGTGATATGTAGCTGTTTTGCAGTTTACGTTCAGTTTAAAATCACTAAGGAAATTACAGACCTGTTTTCACTGTTTTGTTGATAAAATATATTTAAATACCGTCACGATAAAAAGCATTTCTGACAATATTTACAGGCTGAATATATAAGGCTCATCAGCGCTCAAGGGCTATCGATGTTGGTCAAAATTATGTTCTGGCCATGTGATAGGCTGTATCATCCCAGATGATTTATTTTTAAATTCTTCTCCTACTGTCACGTTCCATCATGTTCATTTGACTAAGCTATTTCATCACCTGTTTGTGTTGTATTCTCGTTTACATCCATCGGGGTTGACCTCATGAATGACGGCGCTCAGGAACCGGCCGAAGCTCACAAAAATGTGTACCCTGGCTTTGCTATACCACTTTTAAATTTATTTTTTTCCATAACCATATATTTGATTAGCTCTTTCCCTTTAGTATAGTCCGTTTGCTGCTGTCGGTAAATTTATCCACGATTCATGGATTTTTGAGCGGCCCCCTTCGTCGTGTTAGTAGGTCATAGACCTGTTGAAATAGGCCATTTTACAAGTAACATGACAATGGTCGAATGATTTAGCAATATCCATGGCCACCTATAGATGGCAGAACACAACTGTGTGTGGACGGATGATGTTGTCATACCAACATTGAAAAAAAACTGGCGTCTGAAAATGAACCGCATTGGAGTACATCCGTTGGCATTCATGTTTGTTTTTACCGCTAGGGGTCGGAGCAATCGCCCTTCAGGTAAACAAAGACCACATGCCGGCGCATGGGAGATAAGGCTGGATTACAAAAACAGATTAATAAATTAGAGTTTTCTGTAATTCGTATGGAATGAAAGTTAATTTAAACAAAACAAAGCTGTTGTATTCAGAAGTGGAGGACCCCTAAAAAGATATAAGAAATGTTATTTTTAAGTGAAAAACTTAAAGTAGCAAGCAGTTATGAATACTTGGGAGGCCATTTCACTTCTTTTCTAAAATGGTCTGAAATGTGGAACAGACTGTGACAGACAGTCAATTAAAACCAGGTATATGATGAAATGTATTTCTTATTAGATTAAAATATTAAGAATGCCAGAAAATATATTCCCGAAGCATTTTTTATATGAAATTAGCTGAAAAGGGTAAGGAAACTGGGCAACAAGAATAAAACGTCCATTATTTTCACTTGGTCTTGATTTGCATTGCTATCACAAGATGTAAGGGATATAAATTCATTTTGTCATGTTTTAAGCAAAGACTGCGGAATAATGAACGGCGAGAATGGTCAACAAGCAGAGAAGATAATGGAAGATTAAAAACTTATGTTATATTTAAAAATACATTAGGTATATAATTATATTTATCATTCATTCAAAATAAGAAATATCGGACTAGTTTGGCAAGACTAAGAACATCTTCCGATAAACTTAAGATAGAATGTGGTCGTCATAAGAAAATAAATTGGGAAGACGGACACCACAGATACTGTTAAAGTCATGAAGAAGCATATATAGAATATGAATAACATTATATTATGAAATGTCCTTTCTATGATAACCTGGGGGACTTTTTTAAAGTAAACAATCCACAATTCCACTTCCTTATGTCAAGTAAAAATCAATCCATAATAAACAGTCTTGCGGCATTCTTATATCATAAATTTGATAAAAGAAAAACTGCGTTAGACGGTATTCCATAGTAAAATTCTATGAACAGGGCGAGCTTGTAAATCAGAGACAATACTAAAAAATATGACGTATATTTCTTGGGTCATGTTAACTTTTATTATGTACTAGAAACGGGAACATGAATATTGTATATGTTAGATTGTGTGATCATTTAAATACATTATTATAAATGTCTAATAATAATATTTCATTTTGATCACTAAATATAAAAACCTGGATTGTATTGGATAAACTATAAAAACTGCTCTTATGTCTTGCACCGACTTTTAATTTAGTTAATATACCTGCATTTGCTGAATGTATATAAATAATGTTTCCTATGCAAGGTAAACAGGTATTGCTACATGGTAACTTTGTATATAGATGTGTGTACAACAGATGAATATATTGCAACTTTCTTGCATCAATTCAGCAATATGATATGAATGTTGTAGACTTAATGCAAGGTTATTTATGTATTATAATCATTTAAAGGTTTTCATTTTTACAAATGATGAATACCATTTATGAAAAGAGAGTTTTTCACTGAACCGCCCTTTTGGTGATTTTAGAACTTATATACACCATCTTACATTATAATCTTGCTTATGTTCGAGAATAACCCGAAATTGAAACTTTTAACGCAAATGTGATTGCACAATCGGGATCATAGATGATTATACAATTAAAATGTCTGATATTTTATGATAAATAAAACCAGTATACGAAAAGGCTTTCATTTGATGCAGTGGACAAAAAAAATAAACGTTTATCTATTGGGGATATTAGAAACGTATGTTTTCATAGTTTCTTCCAACCATGAGCAAAACCTTATCCCTGGGGCCAATCGTAAATCAATCTAGCTGAAACAACAGCCTTTATAATCAAGTATCCTGCTAAGATGTTTAGTCAATGTACATAACGGACATATAAAAGAGCGTCTGTCTCTTTGTTTGTCGAAACATATTTTGTCTTCTGCTTAATCCTACATGCATAACGCTTAATGGTAATTGACTAATTGTCAAATATAATCTTTTTATAATACTTACCTGTAATCAATGCTACCTTTTTCTCCTCTTCCATATTTAGGGTTGTCTGTATCTGATGTTTGCGCAAACTTCTATATGTGTATGTTACACTGGGCACAGAGAATGTTGCTACTTACAAAACCTGTCATGCACTGTTGGCGTTGAGGTGCTCGCTGGCTTCGGGTGTTTTTATCAGTAGTGGTATGCAATTACATGTGTACGTTAAACTTGGCACAGTGAATGTGGCTAATTATAAAACCTGCCATGCGTTGTTGGCGTGGAGCTGCTTGCTTGCTTCGGGTGTTTTTATCAGTAGTGGTATGCAATTACATGTTATTTTGTGTATACCTTTGACCATGTTTATGAATCTCAAGATCTGGCCAGATGCCGCTTATTTGTTTAGGGGTTTAATTAACGTAACTAACAGTTTTCCTTTTTCAGGTTTAAAATACTGTGGAACTGGTTAATTTGGCGTGTCTGAATTTTTGCGCATTTTTCATTTTATAGCATTAGCGCAGTTCGAATTTTAAAATCCGTATGTAAGGTAATAAATTGTGTATCCAATTATTAATATATTTATTTAAAAAACAGGTTTGTAACGTAACCTACCTCCCACCTAACAACCTTCGGGTGACCGCTTACATGCCACGGGCGAATGGTCAAGTACCGTGACCGCAAGGTGTGAACTTGTAATTAATCAGGACCAATCACGTTTGATGATGCAATGGGACTGCAGCCAGGTACGATGTTTGACATCTGAGTAAGTTGTAGAATTTCTCTACAACAACAACTGTGATTATACTAACCAGAAGCAGCTAACTATGTCCAAACAACAAACAGAACTGACAACAGTCGTAGGTCGCTTTCATCTCAGTCGTACTTCAAAGCTATGGGAAGGGCTAGGGCTGTCTTAAAAGGCTACTTATTGTTTCACAGTTGTTTCTACAAATCACCGTAAATCAGAGTGGTCTCTCTCGAGAAATCACTTGCTATGAACTCTAATGACAACATGACTACTCTATCATTCTGGTTAAAGAAGCCACAACTCAAGCGACCATGCATGGAGAGATTGCCAGGCCCACATGACTGTGTGTTAGGCGAGAACGCTCTAATCTTCTGAACGGTCACATCGAATTTACGCGTGTTCTTATTTTAGCGTAAATCTGGCTCCGGCTTAAAGCGCGAAAATTAAAACTCAGCTAACAAAACCACTTCCACAGTACCTGTTCAGACATTTCCGATATAGAGCATTCTCATTATGTTAGCACCAATCCGAGAATTGCCTACAGGTATTGCCATATGTAGAGTAGTGATTTTGATAAACCATATATTAATGTAAAACTATTATTTGTTTGAGCCAGCGTCAGACTTAATTCGTTTTTTTAATTTCTCCCATTTTGTTTCCTTCTTTATATAAATTAATGTTTCTTATACGTTGTACTGTCGGGACATGGTAATCGTCTCCGACTCTTATAACCATTTTACCTAAATTAAAAACATGTTATTAATTAACTATAACTGGTCCCTAGACAGCTGAGAAAAGATGAAAGGACAAGGGAATAGTTTAAGCGAGGTAAAGTTGTACGTAAGAAAAAGCTTGTTTATCCGTTGTAACAACCAGATAACTTGAACATCCCTTTAATAATCGTGTCACATGATTCTGAGGTCTAGAGGGTAGAGCAAAGGACTCGCTGAGACATAATCTCAGGCAAGGAATTATGATATACTGTTCATCATAGACAAACACAAAGTTAACGTTCGCTGGGCTTCGTTGGAAAGTCATGGCGAAAGCCAGTAGGGCGCGTGTCTGGTGACCGCATGTTAATGGTTTGCGTCCCGTTCTGGCCGCCGTTAGTGTTAAGACTCCTAATCAAAGTCTTTAATTATCGCATGGGTGCGCTCTTTAGACCCAGGGGTGAATGGGTGCTGGTTATGGGCGGTACGCACACGTAACGAATAACCTTTTGGCGCCTGATATGGCTTCTTTTGTTGTACGCTCCACAGCTACAAGAATGAACAGAGAGAAAGACTAAATGGACAACGTGTAAAGTCGGATGATACTGACATTGTCGGTGATATTAGACTATAAACCCCCACTATATGTAAGGGAATTCATGACTTTATCAAAATGGTGTCAAGGATGATCAAAATAAACATGCTACTAAGTCAGACGTTCAATTGATCAATGTTGGAACTTTACCTGGTATTCCCTTTCTGAGTGTACTTTTGGATATGGTGCTCAACCTGTACGTTGAAGAAGAAGAAGTTACCCAGCACACAAAAAAAAAAACAGCTTGAAGTCCTATTTCGGAGTATTTGCTAACGTCAGAATATCTTGTTATAATTCTGTTGTAAGAAATGTCAGCACAGATTTTCATATATCTATTGGGACCACAGCGAGGAAATAAGCAAATCGGTTACTGAAAGCTCAAGAGAAAGACGAAAAAGAAAAAAAAAAAATAAGAATATAAAATAAGTGAAAAGGTTATATTATTTTGGCATATTTTCCAACTTTATTTGTCGTCAACGCTTATCACAGGAACAAAATAACTGATACCACTATAAAAAAGGGGGTCATTCCGATAAAATGAACCTCGGAAGCCAGGATATAAATTAATATGTCGAATTTCTGAGACGCACCATTATCATATGGCGGGCTGAACTGATTAGTACCATCTTGGGATTAAAATATAAATACCATTCATAGATACTATTAGAAATGAGAGGAAGCTCTAAATTGGCAAATGAGTGGAAAGTTAAGATTTTTTCCCTAGCGATGACTTGTGACGTTTGGGAGCACAGCAAGAAAATAAGCCGTACATAAACCAGAGAATCGGTAAATTAACAATTTGGAAAACGCCTTGTTAGTACTTGATTGGTCTACTCCGCCTTGTTTGAAAATTTTGATCACAACAACTCCAGACCGAAAAGCAAGAGATAACTTTTTTATTTGCAAATTATTGATTTGTTGATGTTTTGTTATTATGGAACACCAAGTTCATATTTGGACACATGAATAAAATTAAATATCAAAGGGAATGACAATGAACATATGCAGTATCACTTGAACTATATATTTTACTTACAGCAATACATATAATAGGCCCTTGGTTGAATAACCGACTAGCAGATGGTACACAGATTGATTTGACTATTTAGTATACTAATAATAATGATAATGGTGATAATAAAAAAAATAATTTGCAGGACGGAGTGTACTCTAAATCCTCATGGATCCAGTTCCAGTTAATCAGATGTTATGAAAAGACATAAGAACATGGTAGAAAAAATGTATGCACAACAATGATTTAACAGTAAGGGGTATCTGTATCCTTTCAGATTACTTCAAAATAACATATTTGAAACATGAAAGTCATTTTCATTAGACGTATCCTTCGTGAGAAAAATGCTTGCCTATAACAAAAGCCACTTATTTCTCAGCGTTCATGATAACAAGGCGTTTGAATTCCTTCTCCACCATGCTCTCCCGATGCAGCAGTAAAATTGCGCTTCTAAGGAAGCAACTGATTTTCCCGCTGCCTGATTGACCGTTTAAGATACACTAAGACACCAGGTGGTGGGTCTGTCTGCTGAAAAAAAACACTGTGTGTATGATGTTGTCATGGACTCTGCTACAACGCGCCTGTGTACACAGTCATAGGCACCTGTCATACGTGCTGCGGTTGCACCGCGCAGTGATTTCATGTATGTAGTTCCAGTAAAGCCCGTCATGGCAGCTTGTAATTATTCTTTATGAATGGACATATACAACGGCCCAATACCATCACATAACATGGTGGCAGCGGAAACACAACCTGCAGACAACACGAGTGATAAGTATTGTTTCAAACTGTCATAATCATGACCAGCCCTATTACGCTGATATGTAAACTCGCTACGCTCAAGCTCATAACAGTTCAGGTGAGAGCGGCACCGCGTGAACGGTGACGATAATAAGTGCATTTACAAGTGCTTACAGCAATACTTAGAGAGACTCGCTAATCGACGCTCAGATTTTGTTTAATTCACTTTTAACCAAAATGGATAGTGTCCCAAGGATGGACTGGGCAGTGCCCAACCCTGCAGAGTCATTTAAAATGTTTCGACAACGCATGGAACTGTATTTTATAGCAAAGAAAATCGCATCAGCTGATCAGGTGGCTCATATCCTATTGCAAGTCGGCAACGAAGGTCTACGCAGATATAATTCGTGGTCACTCTCTGAAGATGATAAAAAAGACCCTAGCAAAATATTTGCAAACTTTGAAGAACAACTAGAGCCATCAGAAAATTATAGAGTTAGCCGTCTTAAGCTAATGTACTACAGACAGAAGCCAGATGAAAGTCTAGACGACTTTATCAACAGATGCCGTTTGCTAGCATTAAAGTGTGATTTCACTGATAGTGAAATGAATGAAAGGCTCATTGAACTGATAATAGCCAGCACTCAGATTCCAGAGTACCAGAAAGAATTGCTGGAGAAAGATAAACATTATACATTAGAAGAAGCTGTTAGGCTAGGACGTACATATGAAGCAGCAGCTTCTCATGTGATGCAGCTTAAACACATAGGAGCTACAAGCTCAACCACAGTGCATAGTATATCCAAGGTTCGTACCAATAATTGCAAGTGTCTCAACTGTGCCCAGCAGCATCCCTTTCGTCCCAGAGAACTTTGTCCTGCTTATGGATCAGAGTGTAGACGTTGTGGAAAGTATAACCATTGGGCTAAATGCTGCATGTCAAAACAAGCACATACATATAGACAAAACAGAGGGACCCCTGGCCAAGGTCACGGGAATACCCCTGGCCAAGGTCATAGGAGAAAGCCAGAAGAGCACAAGTCCGATCAGTCGAGGTCAAGTAACAGAAATGCCACTTACAAACAAGGCCAGTATAGACAGGCAAACCCTAGGAATGTTCATACTATACAGACAGAGCAACAAGATGCAGATGCGCTTACACAGTCATTTGAAACTTTAACATTCAATGAAGTGAAAGTTTCGGCATGGTGTTTAGAAACTTCTGATCGTGATGAGGCCTACGCACAGATAAATGTGAAATTAAATAACAGGCCTGGAACACACAATCTACAGCTCAAGGTAGATACCGGTGCTCAAGGGAATACCTTGCCATTACGGATATTCAGAAATATGTATCCTGAACTAACAAACAATAAGTGCCTTCCAGTGAATACACTAGCTACTACCGCAGGTGACACACGACTTACTGCATACAATGGTACAGCCATTACTTGTCATGGGATTGTAGATATAGACTGTAGTTACAACAAATCCCCATGGGCAACAACTAAGTTTTATATTGTTGATGTAGCAGGTCCTGCAGTATTAGGACTACCTTCGTGTGAAAAGCTAAGGTTGGTGACTTTACACTGCACTGTCACATCACAGCCACAAACACATACAAATCAGTCTACTGTGCAGAAAACACACGACAACACACGTACAGTCAATACTATTGACGAACTGAAACAAATGTACCCAGAACAGTTTGATCGCATAGGATGTCTTCCAGGTGAGGTTAAATTAGTCGTTGATCCGGAGGTTCCTCCACATATCAATCCACCAAGAAAAAAACGCCAATAGCGCTCAAAGATGCTATTAAGACCAGTCTTGATTACATGGTGGTAAATGACATTATTCGCAAAGTTCAAGAGAACGAACCAACAGAATGGGTTTCTAGTCTCGCCTACTCGAAGAAAAAGGATGGCAGTCTGAGGGTCTGCCTAGATCCTAAATTCTTGAATCGTGCATTGAAACGACCACATCACAAGATTCCTACATTAGAGGAACTTAACCACAAATTTGCAGGAGCAAGATATTTGTCGAAACTAGACGCAAAATCCGGGTACTGGAGTATCCAACTTCACAAAGACTCACAGCTGCTTACAACATTCCAGTCTCCATATGGTAGATACGCATTCAAGAGACTACCTTTTGGCCTATCTGCTTCACAAGACATATTCCATTGTAAAATGGACATGATTCTTGAACAGTGTGATGGAGCAGAAGGAATAGCTGTAGTTGTTTATGGTGCTACAGAGGCAGAGCACGACAAAAATCTTCACCAGCTAATGAACGTATCTGCTAGAAATGGACTTGTCTTCAATTCAGATAAGTGCCTGATCAAACAGAACAGTATTGGATTCTACGGTCTTGTTTATGGTGCTGATGGCATCAAACCTGATCCAGCCAAGATTCAAGATCTCAACGATATGCCAACTCCTTCTGACAAAAAAGAGCTACAACAATTCTTGGGTCTAGTGACATTCTTTAGTCCATTCATACCTAATCTAGCTGAGAAAACAGCTGTACTCAGAGATCTACTAAAAGAAGACAGTGCATACATATGGGAGCCACATCATCAGAGTTGTTTTGAATTCCTCAAGTGTATGGTGACCAAGGAGTCAAGGCTACAATACTTTGATGTTTCCAGTACACCTGTACTACAAACAGACGCAAGTCTTCGTGGACTTGGAGCTGCTTTGTTTCAAGAGCAAGCAACTGATGTTCTCCTACCAGTAGCATATGCATCTAAGACTCTCTCCGATGCAGAGAAACGCTATGCATGTATCGAAAGAGAACTACTGGCAATCGTGTTCGGCACACAACGCTTTCATACCTACCTGTATGGACGCCCATTCAAGGTCATAACAGACCACAAGCCACTAGTGTCAATCATTCAAAAAGGCTTAGTCAACTCGCCACCTCGCTTGCAGAGAATGCTTCTTAAGCTACAAGGTTATGATATGCAAGTAGAGTACAAACCTGGGAAGGAAATCGTAGTGGCAGATACCCTGTCTCGATTACCCAGTCAACACAACACTCAGATCATTGATTTAGACATTCGTGTTGATTTTGTCAGATTCTCCAATGAGAAAATACAACAGCTCAAACAAGAAACAAAATCCGATGCAGTGTTACAGGAGCTGACACAAACCATAATATCTGGATGGCCACAGACCATCAGAGATCTACCAGTCAATATCAGACCATACTGGTCCTTCAGGGATGAGCTTGCAGTGGAAGATAGCATAATCTTGAAAGGACCTAGAGTGCTCATACCGAGAAGTATGCAAAGTTCAATACTGGAGCAGTTACACTATGGTCACTTAGGAGTGGAAAAAACTAGGCTTCGAGCTAAAGACTCTGTCTATTGGATTAACATCAACCGAGATATTGAGAGAACAGTGAAGGAATGTGCTTTTTGTCAAGAGAATCGCCCAGCACAGCAAAATGAAACACTCCAGCCACACGAAGTACAAAGTAGACCGTGGGAAGTCGTTGGTACTAACATGTTTCATTTTGATGACTCAGAATGGTTGATTATCGCTGATTATTACTCAAAATACCCTGTGATACGTAGGATGCCAAAGCCGTGTTACAGTTCAACTGTTATCAGTACAAGCAAACAGATATTCAGTGAAATGGGTATCCCGTCATGTGTTATTTCCAGCAATGGTCCACATTTCGCAAGTGCACACTACAAGGAATTCGCTGATTTATGGTGCTTTACACACATTACCTCCTCACCAAGATATCCGCGTTCTAATGGTTTTGTTGAACGTCAGATACAGACTGTTAAACATGTTCTTCAGAAAGCTAAACAGAGTGATCAGGAACTTGAGCTCGCGATGCTGTGTCTCAGAACAACACCTCTCGACAGTCAACTGCCAAGCCCTACCGAGCTTTTGATGGGTAGGAAAGCTCAGTCGCTTCTACCTACAAAGATCACAGAACAACGTCGTGACCATGATGAGTTACAATCCAGACTCGTGGAACGACAAAATATGATGACAGAAATACATGACAAACATGCAAGAGATCTTGCACCTTTACATGTTGGTCAAGCCGTGTATTTACAAAATCCAAATAGCATATGGACACCAGCTACAGTAATAGATAAAGCCCCAGAGCCAAGGTCGTATATACTTCAAACTACAGATGGTCGAATTTTACGTCGAAATCTTGTTCATATCAGAGATGCTTCCGTGTCTACAGTACCAGTTACGCAATATCCATCTGTCCAACGGATTATCAGTCCACCTGTCCCTATGTCGCGTGAGCAAGTACAACCTCCTGATGTCAGTGATCCTAGTACACATGGTGAACCACAGATGGATAGTAACAGTCTTCGTTCCAATAACATTCAATCACACAACACATCATACACCACACGTTACGGTAGAGTGATAAAACGTCCACAGCGATACGAGGACTGAGTGATTTTTATGTTCACATGTTTGCATGCACCTTCATGCTATATCCTTAAGCACTACATTTTATTTTCCTGCATGTTACGTAAGCTTAGTAGAGACATTCCTGGTATATAACATTTTTTGACAAGGGGGATGTCATGGACTCTGTTACAACGCGCCTGTGTACACAGTCATAGGCACCTGTCATACATGCTGCGGTTGCACCGCGCAGTGATTTCATGTATGTAGTTCCAGTAAAGCCCGTCATGGCAGCTTATAATTATTCTTTATGAATGGACATAACAGATGTGACTAGCAGCCAACCAGATACCAATTAACAAACACACAACAGGCATCATGGCTCCGCCCAGACCTGCTCTTCAAGCGCGGCGTGGTGACAGTTTTATGGTAACTCTACGTAAAAAACAGTCGAGTGTTAATTGCTCCCTCTGCGTCCTTGCATCATCGACCGATTCGATTAAGACATTACGACTATGTTAGTGTTCCCATGTATCCGTTGTCTGCAAAACTGACACCAGCCAGCGAGGTGTACGGGGCCTATGTTGTTACGTTTCGTTTGAATTATACCGGCTTGGCATCCTATGTGTACAATTACCTGTGTAGACATAGGTAGTAGGCCTATAGGTAAAGCGCTGTTTAAAGAGCGTACCTCAACCAGAAAACCCTGTTGACGACAGGTGCAATGAACAGACCAAGGGGGATCCCAGCAGGCACTCAACATAATTGGGCTTCAAGACCTTCTAAAACAATACTCGTATTTCCTACTTTCTATTAACTACTATAGATCAATTCGACCAGTGGTTAGACACACACTTGCTGGTGTAATCTCAGTGCTAAACACGGTGCTATAAACCGAGGTAACGAGCAAATCAGATAGAAATGCTGTTAGACTTCTATGGTAATACCTTTTCCGCTCAAGGTTTAAACAAAACTAGTATTTCTTATGCAAACTAATGTATCTCTTAACAGTGATGATTAAGCAAACGTGTTCGAGTACATTAAGAATGTTACAGGTCTCATGTACTACTACTACAGTAGATTTTGTACCAGTGCTCTCTATTTTATCCAGGTGGCCTCGGATTTATAATCTGTATAAAACATTATCTATTGTCTGTAGCAAATACTACAGTGAACAATTAACCTGCTTCTCGCAATCCTCGTGGCTCAGTTGTAATGATAATACAAGTATATTTTACAAGGTTTTAAGGGGTACAGGGTATTTTTCTAGTCAAGTTATATCATTATTATATTATTATTATAAAATTTTCATCGATTTGACCAATTATTTTTTTTTTAGTTTTTATTTGGTACAAAGTGTTATCTGATATTCATATTAGATATATAATTTTCCTTTTTATGAACATAAGCTATGTCTGCACTTAGAGCTTGTATTTCCAAGAAAAAAATTATTATTCTAGTCATTCAATGATTGATTTTTAATATCTCTTCATTGTGTGATATTTGTTACGCATAAACTCATTAATTCAGTCAAATTTTGCTCTACATTTACAAGTTTGCAATTACATTAACCGATACAATACGGTCTATACTGCATAATTAATCTGACAATCTGACAAAGGCGGAAGAGTTTAATATTTATATTTCCCTAAAGCATAGCATTTCAATCTTCAGTTTTGCGTTTGTCGTTGATTTTTTTTTCGATACAGATGGAACCCTATGGTGTTAAAATTAAAACCTTGTGGGGTTAAACGCTCTTAAAATTATAAACGCAGAATTTTACTTGAATGTATCAATGCAAAATCTTAAGGAGTCTAAAATAGAGTCTCATTAAAAATATACGACCTAACTATTAGGAAGAAACATCAAAGATACAAACATTTGTGAATCTGTGGACCTGATCAAATCATAAAGAACTTCCGATAAACTGGACAGTAGAAATTACAATAAAGCAAAGTCTTTACGTTAGCCATGCGATAATGGCGAAAAAGGGAAAGGCAATTTTAATAATTATGCTTATTTGCCCATAGGACAACACACACGAGATACATACATACAAACACCAACCTTCTCATAAACTGACCGGTCCATTCCATGGATACCACTCGTGTATGATTGATTAAAAATATCCAGGGCTTTAAAAAGGATAACTTTTGTTAATATTACCATTGCTTTATCAATATAATCTGCAATTTATGAAGACACACATGTTACTTCTTACTCATTTTACAAATTAACCACGATCATGAGAGTATACATCTTACCTTTTTTTAATTTTGTAAAAATCAAATATTCGTTTGCTTTGACAACCATCCACGAGAAACGAGACGATATATAATAAACAAGGTGGTCGTCTGTTTTTAACAATGGGTCAGGTTCCTTCGCAATTTTCTACGAAGCTACTGCTTGATGATGCATCGAATATAAATTTGAATCGTTCGATGTTTGTTGTATGGGGTACTGAACTGATTATCAGACAGCAGGGGTCTTACACTTAGGAGGGCACTGTCTGTTGAAATGGTTTTGCATCTAGAAGGAACATTAGACTTATGAATTTTAGTTAAAGTCGATATAGATTGGTATAAGGGCATGAGAAAGCACGTGCACGCATGCTACAAAAGGTCCTTTTCGAACACTCCGATCAACAGGAACAATCGACATGAGGAAAACAGTTTGTTGCATTTGTTACATACGGGCCTGTGTGTTTCGGAAAATTAGTAAAATTTTTAATGACAAATACCACACGGCAAAACATATTGTTGCTTCCGGGAATCGGCAGAGAAAACTTTTTTCCTGAACCAGCCCATACAAGCTAGGACCAGAACCTGAAGCTGTGATCCCTCCAAACGCAAATCTAGCTGCTTTCAATGTACATATCAGGCGGCCCATGGGGACTTTCAAAAAGGATATGGATCTTCCGCCCCCATCAGCATTTAAGGCAACTGGGACGTGTCATTTCTGCAGTACCTTTACGGTTTCCCCTGATGCCTTTATTGGCAAGCTCTGAAACAATAATAATGATAATGATGATAATAATATTTGATTTATTCTTGATGATCACCATATTAAATATAATAAATGTGATTTATAAATATAAATACAAATATATGACATTTATATTAAAAAAGGACATATATATTATAGATATGTACGACAAGAAAAACCAACTCAACCTAACAAAAGATTTTTACTTGTAGATTAGCACTTTGTCAGATGATCCAAAGCTGTCTAAACAATTGAGTGGAAAACAATTCTTTCTTCTGGAAATTATTTATTATAAAGGAAATACGAAAATGAAAGGAAGGGAATTTGATATATTTCTTCAATGCAAAATTCCTGTTCATCATCATGCGCCTCATGATATTAGACATTATAATATTATAATGACATAGTTTTTTAAACTTCCGACTATCTGCTGTGAATCTGTGCGCCTGTTGACCTTCTCCCTATTTGATCAGAGACATGTAAATACAGCTTAGCGATGACAATGTTTAAATTACACTTCAAGGTTACGGCCGGATACCCATAATAAATGCCCCACTAGAGCAGGCGAGTAGCCCGTCATCTATTACCTTAAACCCGTACACTTTTTAGATAATAATTATATAACACGACAAGTACAACAAACAGTACCGTTCGCTTGGATGGTCACATATAGAGGTACCGTTAACAAAGGAGCAATGGACGAAATATTAGAAATGCTTCCTGAAATGAGAGAAACGAAATGGTTTAAATCACATTATCAAAAATGTTTTGTGTAGAACTAGTGTAAAAATACAATTACACACACGCGCCTTCCGTAATTTTATTCGTTTTAAATACCACTTAATTACTTTGTGAAATCTATTTGCCTTTTTGTGCGCAATTATGAGTACTTCAATGTTTCATTAATAAACGCTTCTTGAAGATTATTCAATAATACTTGAATTAAAAGAACTTTCTGGCATTTGGCCAAAGAACTTACTAATAAAGTAATGCAAATATATAAGTATTAAACAGTTTGTCATTACTACCTTATACTCATTTTATGAACCAAAGATCACTAAGCAAAACGTTCCGCCTCAATTTTATTTTTGATTTGATTTAAAGACGGACGGTATATTAAGTCAGTTGACAAAATTATAAGGAAGATGAACAGATATATAAATAATTGACTATGTTCTATACGGGAAACATAGGATTGTTTCGAGATGGAACACGTTTTTTTATCTATTTTAAGTAACCTCACTATGAACTTTTGGTGACTATTCAAATCCAAAACACACACGTTTTTGTTATTTGATACCTTTAAGATTAACTCTCATCAAAATCATATACCATTTGTTGTTCATAACAGAATATATATATATATATATATATATATATATATATATATATATATATATATATATTATTTCGTTTTTCGGAAATGTTTAATGGGCAACCGAAAACGTATCCGTTTTACGAAATAGTTCTCAAGCAAATAAATATTTGAAACGAAATTTTTTGTAATTACGTTTCCCGAGCACCAGGAGTCCGGTGTGTAAGCCCAGTGGTACTTTGTGGTCCTAATTACGTGTTTTTATTTCTTGGCTGATATATTGCATAAAGGCTATATTGCAAACCAAACAACTGAGGAGTTTACTCGTATGTGCATCAGTGAGGTATCATTCGTACTTCACTTGTGCTCGAGCAGGTTTAGCTGTGCGGCATTCGCGAGCCTGGCCATACCAATGAGCAGTTCGCTCCAGAGAGCAAATGTGTCATCTACGTAAACTGGCCTTTATTCTGATTCATCATTAATCATACTCTTTAACTCTCTTTGGCCCTTTTCTTGTTCCACTTCACTGGGGCTGCCTGTGGGCCATTAAAGAGATTAACCTGTCGTCAAAAATGGCGATGTCATTTGCCCTTTCGCTCCGGTTATTTTTTTAAAGGCACGACCCGTTCCTCAATGCAGGTTACGCGGAGTTTCACCAATCATGCTCCGCAATAGATATAAGGCCAAAAAATATAATAAAAGGTCTCGTTCTCAGGCACCGCCCACGTCAATTTTAACCCTCCGCATGAAACATTTTTATTTTGATCTCGGTCGTGAATTACGTCGGTCGAAAATAACAAAATGTTCCCGGGTAAAAGGTGTACGATCTCTAACAGTTTTTCCGAAAGACCGTTTTTCAGAATAACATGTTGCCCATGGGAAAGGACGCTCAGCTGAATTTGACTGAGTGCTCATTTCTTTTTATTAATAATAAATATTTGTCTGTGATAATAACATTTCGCTAATGTTAAATATGTTGTAAACTAACGAAAAATAATAATTTTAGGATTAAAAGGAGACTTGTCAAGCCCCCCCCCCCTGGATAATACAATTGAAGGTTCCAAAGAAAATGGATACAATTTGTACACTGTCTGTCTGGATGCTCAACATCATGTTTCAGGTCCATGACTCGTACAATATAGGTCACCATGATTTCATTTCATGTTGCCCATGAGATTTGCCCAGGTCTTCCCTGAATGTTATGTTTGAAGTGTCTAGGGTAATGGATACAATTTGTGCCCTGTCTGGCTGCTCATAATCATGCTTCTGGCAAAAGTTTAGAGAATATAGGTGACCATGATCTAACAGATACAAATTTTACCCATCTGACATTCAGGTTGCTCATGTGAAAATCTATAATCCTGTAGGTTGCAGAATTAAGGTCACAGTGACCTAATTTTGTGTTTCTAATGACATTTGTCTGGGACCTCAATGTTATGTGAGTAGGTTCTAGGTACAATTTTCGGTCTGTATGTCGCAAAATATAGGTCACCATGACCTAATTTCAGGTTTCCATTGAAATTTGCTTAAAACCTCCTTGGATATCGCGTTAGGAGATTCTAGGCCGAACAGATACGATTTGTGCCCGTCTGACATTCAGAGTGCTCATATGACATATTTCCCTATCGATCGCAGAATACATGTATAATCGATTATCTAATTTCATGTGCCAAAGGACATTTGCCCAGGATATTCCAGAATGATACATTAGAAGAGTCTAGGATTATGGATACAATTTGAGCCCCATCTGACTTTCTGGGTGCTCAAAATCATGTTTTCGGTCTGTAGGTCGCAAAATATAGGTCACCATGTCCTAATTTTATGTTTCATAAGACATTTGCCTATGACCCCCTAAGATGTTGAGTCTGAAGTTTCTAGGACTAACAGATAATATTTGTGCTCATCTAACATCCAAGGTGCTCATGTGACATATTTTTTCTTATAGGTCGCAGAATATGACCTAATTTCAGGTTTCAAAGAAGACGGACAACGGACAAAAGTTGATCGCTATAGCTCAGATGACTACTTATTTAGGAAAATGAAGGAACTGGAAAATGGATTTTTTATTACATAATTATTAATCATGGTCACTTTTTATCCTTGAATCTCTTAGTCACAGTATTTAATAGATGTAACTCACAGTTACATGAATGTCTTAGTCACTCTTATTTTTTTTTTTGTTTTTTTTTTTGTTATGAACACTCAGTCATTTTAAACTATACATGTAACTATTATTATCACTGTAATTTTTAAAATACTGTAGTCAATAGTTTTACATATATGTAACTGACTGACATATGTACATGAATAAGTGTTTCCATGTTCGATAGTCTCAGTCAGCATTTTGAAATCAACTAATATGATAAATTATCTAAATTGTATGGTTTGCCATCTTGTTAAATGTGTTTCAAGGTCCACTATGGAAATAAGTATACCTCACAAACGTAAGGTTACTTTTTAGTGCTCCTTTTTCATGGCTTTTAACACTTTCAGATTTTATGAATATAATTTTGATAGATATATGTATATTTTATATTTATCCATTTTATTGTGATCTGTATGTGTTTGTTGTTGTGAATAAAATATATCTATCTATCTATCAGCTTAGCTAAAAAGCTTATTCGACGACGACTTCGGAAAAATGGCGTTCTGGTTTATTTATATATATATATATATATATATATATATATATATATTTATATTTATATATATATATATATATATATATATATATATATATATACATACATATATATACATATATAACTCTGGAGAAAAACAACACTTTATTCACAACAGTCTGTTTCACGGGGTGCGACCCGATCATCAGGTGAATGTGGTTTGAATGAAGCTAACGGCGTGGTTTGAAAAGCCGAGACTTTACGAGATTACAAGATTATGCTTTGTGCGATTCGGGTCGGGGGGGGGGGGGCATGTGAAAGACTGACACTGATCCTATTGTCCTCGGGTGCACAATAGGATTGGTCGGGGTACACGTGCGAGACTGGAACAAAACAGGGCAGGGCAAAGGGGTTATTTAAGTTGCAAATTTTATATATAATACAAAGATAATACCAGGAAGCTCAATTAGCATATTGAACTGATTTCTAATAGGGTCTTGGAAGCAGTGAACATATCAGTAGTATACATATGATAAAAATATGATATGATAAAAATACACATATACTATGAAAATACACAATATACAAGGCAAATATACAAATATAAAATATAAAAGGCAAATATACTATACTATACTCATACCAAATGCAATCCACTCGGTAAACTCACCATGATGTAGTGGTAACGCCATGTCCCTCATCACTGCAGAGCAGTGAGAGAACAACTGCCTGAACAGGTAAGTCTGCCCAGCGGATCTTCGTTGGGATGGGGGGGGGGGGGGTTTAAGGGGGCACGCTGAAAATAGGTACGAATGCTAGGTTTTAAAATATTTCAGGGTGAATTTGTTTTGATGGCGGCACTTGGAGAGAATTTCAGCTCTTGAGTTCAACAATGATCCAGGGGGGGGGGGGGGTGTAGCTATAAGTAGCTTTTCAGACAAGCAGAGATCACACTTCCTAGTCCCACAGAAGTAAGGTGCTGCCTTGGCAGATATTTCCCAGGAGAGCTTGTAATTGATATTGTTGTCTTTTAGTGACCAAATATGTTTAGACAGTTCAGCATTTTTAGCGTGAGATCTGTTCCGAAAGGATTGCTTGTGGTTACTGTATCTTGTCTTGAAGTCACCTTCAGTACACCCTATGTAGTGTTTCACGTCATTGTCTGTTATAACTGTTGCCTTATAGACAATGCATTTCAGCTGACATTGACCATTCATAGGACATTCGTCTTTTTTACGGCAGTTACATTGTTTGTGAGGTACATTCACAGCATTGTCAGTATTTAAAACCTTCATATTATGTTTGCTGATCAGGTTAGACATGTTGGGTAGACAGCTATAGCTAATTTTCTAATTGTTCCTGTTGAATAACCTGTGGTACCTGTGATGTTGAGGGAAGTGTTTTTCAACTAGTTTCATGAATTGTCTGCCAATGTTGGTTTTTACATGACGGCTGTAGGGTGGATTAAACCATATTATTTTCCTTTTCCTGTTTCTTTTACTTTTCACTGTGGGTTCAACATATTTTAAGCTTTCTGAGAAACCGCTTTTCGCTAAAGCTTTGTCATACATGGGTTTGGCTTTCATAAATAGCTCTTTATTGCAGGAGTTGTCAGATACACGTTTGCTGATCATCATAGGTATCTGCCTAATGATAGCTGGGGGGTGATTGGATTGTGCGTGGATATGGAGAGGTTCATTGTTCGGTTTTCTGTAAGGGTAGAAGATGTCATTTTGGAGGTCAAATGTTACGTCTAAGAAATCTGTGCAGGTCAGGTTAGTTTCAATGATTATCTTTAACCCAACATTGGAAAAGAGTTTGATCATTTTCTTACGGGTGCTGTCTGCTTTGGGTCCAGACATGTTGGGGAAACAACCTAAACCGTCATCACGATACAGGCCTAGAGCATTTTCACCAAATTTCCCTTTTCAACATATCTAGGATGTATAAACCAACAATTTCGCATAATTCAGCGCCATCAAAGCTGCCCATGGTGACGTCAAAACTAGTATGATCTTATTTCACCCAGGTGTTACCGTTGCTAAACAGTAAGCTTTTCCTGCTGTGCAGGATGGTTTTGATAACATCCTCTGGAATGGAGACCATGGTTTTGGCAAATTTGAGGGCTTTCATGAGAAGATCTTCTGTGATCGAGGGGTAGAAGTCAACAATATCAAACTTTATGAACTTAGATTTTTTTTTCAGTTTCAATTTCTTGAACCAAGATATTACCTGTGCGGTATTTTGCCACTGGTTGAGTTTGGTTTTCAGTTTCAGTTGGCTATTATTTTTTTCAAGTGCTTTTTGCTAATGATACCTATTTCAGATTTTGCTGGATTAATCAATCTGCACTTGGGGTTTTGTTCAAAATTATCCTTGTGGTCTTTCAAAGTAATGTAAGCATTGCGCTCGGCCATGACTTCGATGCGGTCTGCTAGGTTAAGGGAACCGGCTATTTCTTTGGCTTCTGTATTGATATTTTTACAGATATTTTTGTCTGCTTTTTTGTATGTCTTAGTGATGTTTTCTGTAAGAAGTTTATTGTAATGATCTTTCGGCATACTGTACAGGTTGGTGGTCTTATCTGCCTGTACTAGGAGATTGTCTGATTGTCTGATTGTTTTGATGTCATTGGCCATTTGTCTCTGGAATGCATTGTGTGAGTGCTGAAATTCAATGTTCCGGACCATTTCATAGATATCACTTTCAAATGCCCTGAGGTGTTCGCTATGAGGGGGTGAATATGTGGTTTTGAATCCATAAGTTTGTTTATCTGAAGTTTGACCAGGGTTTTCGAAATGGAATGCCTTCCATCGCATTCTCCGAAGTAGACTTTCAACTTTACTTATCAGGGATTTGGTGTAGGACAGATTACTAGGGATGGGAATGTTTTCAAAGAGTAGTTGAAGTTAGCTTTGTTCATTCTGTAGATGTTGTAAGTTGAATTTCTGGACAGGGTGGGTTAACAAAAGTGCTCGACAACGTACCTGTCGCTGGAGCTGGAGTAGAAGGTAGTGTATATATATATATAGGTCGCAAAACAACTTGTTTGTATGTTTCGAGCTTTTTTATTAGCGAAGCACAAGTTAACACTTATGCAGCACCCTAATTTTTTAATCTCAGTGTTTAACATAGTGAGAACACATGTTAAAAGTATTGAGTGGGCTGCGTATGCCGTATTTATTCATAATAGACCATCAGACCTGTTCATGTGTTAAACATGTTTGTCTTCCATAAACATCCTTGAAGTAATACTCATCCGGTAGTGTTCGCGTGTTTTAAGTATATATATATATATATATATATATATACTTATAACGTGTGTATATATACACATATACACGTTATAAGTGTTGACTTGTCTTTCGCTAATAAAAAAAGCTCGAAAAATACAAACCAGTTGTTTAAAAAAAAACACAAATGGGACTCTCCGTTGATATAGGGCAGCAGAGCGAATTTACAATACTTGTGTGAGGCCGAGGCAAACGACCGTGTATGTGGTACAAGGATTACAATTACACGTCAGCACATGTTGTGTCTGTTTCATGTGGTATACAGGCCCTAAGCGTTCCCCAACAGGCCGTAAACGTTCCCGAACATGGAATTTGAGAAGAAAGTGGCTTTGGTAACAGGCAAGTCGTACTATTAATTTTTATTAACCGGCCATGCAAGTTACCACTCGAATACTGAGGCTCACACACATGTAATATGCTAGCATATTCATATGAAGCCCCTTGGGCGATATAGCTTATACATTATAGCACAGTGAGCTCATATCAGCCTTGCTCTGTGACGTAAAGGCCAGAACTCGAACTGACATCAAAATTATCTATGATAGTTTGGATACGCCGGCGCATGTGCGCTGTTTAAGTGTTTTATTTGAGTACTCTGTGAAATTAGTGTGACCTGACATGGTTGGTTGTACTGATGTCATGCGTGTCCGCTAGACAGAAATATTAGGAACAGGCTTGCTAGGTGTCGTTTTTCGAATTTTCTTTCGGACGGCCGCATCGTGCCCAGGCTGGGGTATACATACTATATAAATACATTATATATATATATATATATATATATATATATATATATATATATATATATATATATATATATATCGGCTTCAAATTTGGAAGTCTATGAAGATCTAGAAGGGCATTATTTTGAACACATGACTGACGGAGATAACTACATTAATCTTAAGTTTCACCCATCTCGGGATACTTGCAGTTTCACGCAGTTTCACAGCTGTGCCATCTGACAGCTCAGCGTTCCTGAGCGGAGATCAGACACGGTCAGTGACGCATGCCGTGGTTGCTGGTATTCATGTAGGTGCTAAGAGGCGTAACGCCGCCGGGTTAACTGCACCCACCCGGTCATAACATCCCCTCATCAACAAATATTTTAAACATAATTGGAGATATTAAAGTCTCTCTCTCTCTCTCTCTCTCTCTCTCTCTCTCCATATATACATGTTAATTATTCAGTTGTCCAGTAAGCACTAATTACAATCCCTGATAATAAATCCTATATACTTCTCTCTTTCTCTCAGCGCTACGCCAGCAAACCATGAATGAATGAACACACCATAAATCAGTTCTTCGTCGGACACCAGGAGTTTTAATATCTCCACAGGAACCTGACGTAAATCTTTTTGACATCTTGATTTGAAGTATTTCTTCGTCCTCTCTCTCTCTTTCATGAGTTTTTGCGGCGGCCCATGATGATGTGACGTGAAGCGGTCTAATGTTTGAATCGAAGCTGGAATTAAAGTTTTCACCATTTTTACAAGTATATTGGAAGATATATGACCTTATGGTACAACCATTAAAACCTTTTTCACCTTTTTACAAGTATACTGGAAAGTATATGACCTAATAGTACTACCATTAAAAAAAAGCGATAATTTTAGGGTATACAGACGACGTTGCCACTTAAAGATGTTCCGTTCTGCTCATCCTCAGAATTTTTAAGCGCAATACAACCTCATAATTTTTACGCGCCAAACAATGGAGCTTGTACATGCAATCGTGAATGTCCCCGATGCGAAGAAATAACTTTAATTCATTTTCAGAAAAAGTTTAAGATTAATGCATATTACTGATGTTCAACTGGCGTGTGTAACTTGTCGGACAACCAAGCATGACGCACTATGAATGTTGACCTCCTTTGGGAGAATAATGAGTAGGTGTGTCTTTTTGTTCACTAAATTATTCCCTAGCTTTTGATCAGCGAAAGAAAATGATGTCTTTGGGGTAAAAATCAACGGACATACAAAGTTAAACAAACCGATTAAAACCTCATCTTACGAATTCATTACATTTATATGAAATAAATAACAGTTTTTTTTTATAGCGGTGTTGTTTTTATGAACGATATTTCTTTTTAAAATATTTCTACCTTTTTTCGACGTTTTTGTCATTAATTTTGTTCCTGTATGTGACACGTAGTATAACAAAACTAATTATCAACAAAAATTCCGGATAACAAACTTAAATTTATTTTGTATATATAATGTGTATACTCACACACTTGTCTGTATTCGTGTCTTGTATCTCTTTGCACTCACTACACAGGTAAACGTTTGCTTCATAAGACAATATGAGTGTGACTACTAATCAGTAAAGATGCGGTAATTTTGTCCGCATGGAACAGGCTTTAACATAAGTGTGGCACTGTGTTACTATCTTCATTAACATAATATACGAAGGTATATTAAGATGTATACTACAAAGTAAAGTCAAAGTACCTTATTGGCAAAGGCAACACTATTCAAGTTCCTAATATATGACCTTAACTTAGGTTATTAGGTTGTTATGAAGATTGATAATTCGTTTATGGTAGATTCTTAACTCTTATAGATCAAAATGAATTCAGTAAGCTTACATGGTATCAAAACAGGGTGTTAATATGTTATAAATTTTAAACAGACTATCCTAATATAAAGTTGCACGTCCTCACAACACTCTCGCATCGCTTCTATTTATGTACGCATGATGAATCTCTGAGTACAGTTCCTGCTGAACTCATCATATTGAGTAGTCTTAGCCTCTCAGATGAGAAGTTTATGGACGGAGTGTGCGTAGGTATCTCATGACAAGTAGGTAATGATGACTTAAAACTTCCAATGTGTTTTCAGTATGCGAATTTGGTTACATAATAAAATATGTTTTAAATATATAATTCAATAAATAAATACAGGTGTTACGTGAGAGAACCATACCATTTTTACATTAATTGTGTTGAACCATATATTTAATTTGATATCCCATGCATTCTATAATGTATCACAAACAAGCTACCTTGAACATACATAGTATATCATTTCTCCGTAACATGTTGTATTTACCAATATTTCGTTCACATCCATTTTCTTGCACCTTTAACCAAGCAGGGGAAACTTTACAATGATAGCGATCTGCGTTGCACGCCATCTGGTAGCCATACCGCTGACTTCACAAATCAAGATTTATCAAGCTTTCAGCCGGTGCTTCTTATATGTGGTTCTCTTTCATGTAACTTCTTGTTTAGGAGTTGTCGCGCATGTTCGGACCCCTAGTCATACAGCCTTATTAATTATAAGCAGACACACGCAGTCTGTGTTTTTTAACAGTTCCCCTAACAATGCATAATACGTTAATTGATATACTGTAAAATAATATATTAATCTTTAAACCGCCAATGTTACAATGTCACAATATCTATCTGAAAGGGTTATACTCAAGGCTCGGCGTTCTTCGAAGCAGATGCTTTTATATCTTCATTGAGCCGGCCATTTATATCCTTTGAATATGGTATGGGTAAACAGTCAGGCAACTTTTTTATTGCAGGATCTAGCTCCGGTATTGGGGCTGCAACTGCGGTTGAATTTGCTGGGAAAGGAATCCGGGTGACAGTAACTGGAAGGAAACAAGACCGACTTCAACAGGTCTCCAAAAAATGTCAAGCAGCAGGACTGAAGCCTGATGAAGCAAGTTCAATTTATACATAATCCTTAAAAACAGCGTATGTATAAAAGGTTAGAACTAAAATAAATCTACTAAATAATAGTCATGCCAGCTGGAGATATCAGCATACCATCGCGTGTCTTTATGTGGCTATATGGCCGACCGTTTAGAGTAAACAACTAGAAACCGTTAAACCAATAAAAAAGTTTCTAAACGAACTGAAATTATGTCACCAAGGCCTATATTGTAAGAGGTGCTTGGTTTTTAAAGATGTAAAGCTCTATTATATATGAAAAGGATGTTCATCTAAATATATAGAGAATATCAGCATGCGCAGTCTTAACAATCAACCGATCCAATATATATATATATATATATATATATATATATATATATATATATATATATATATATAAAACTCTGAAGAAAAACAACACTGTATATTCACTACAGTCTGTTTCACGGGATGCGACCCGATCATCAGGTGAATGTTGTTAGAATGAAGCTAACGGCGTGGTTTGAAAAGCCAAGACTTTACGAGATTTCGAGATTATGTTTTGTGCGTATTCGGGGGAACATTTAAAGACTGACACTGATCCTATTGTCCTTGGGGACACGTGTGCCCCGCCCAATCCTATTGTGCCACCGAGGACAACAGGATCAGCATAGAGTCTCTAACGGTCTCTAGATCTCTAAGACTAGTGATTCTGGACCCCGGCTTGCAGCACTCAACTGCACCTAACTCGCTGGCAGAAATTCAATGGACACCTTTCTCGTCACTGGGCGACAGCATCCCTCTACCCTTGTGTGGACGGCACTGCGTTTCTCTGCAGGCTCCACTATGTGTCTCACCTCTAAATAATCATCTGCACATCCTTAAATACCCTTCTACCCCGGAGGTTTATTTACATGTAATGTCATAAGACGAAAACAATGTAACATTCCTACTATGGCCCATCTATATTCATGAGAACGCTGAATACTAACTTGGCCTGGAACTAATACGGTCATTCTAAAGCGATCGCTTTTAATAAAAGGCATAACAAGATCCCCAAAGCGTTGTAACAAATGCCTGCAGTGCACTCACTAAATGAAAGCGGCAATTGTTTTGGAACAATGCTAAAACCGGCGCGTCACATCTCGCTCAACAAATACAAATGTACAGCTAATTTGAAACACGATCCATTTCGTGACAGGCGTATAAAGGGGGATACCGCAGTCATCAGTCATGTTTACATCAGTCGTGTTTACGAGTTTCATTACTGTACACATTCTTCTGCAGCTAACGAATCGTTCATCTTGTTTCATATGGTAAAAGGAGATCGAAGTAGGCTGATTTTAATATATATATATATATATATATATATAAATATATATATATATATATATATATATATGTGCATATATGAACCCCCTGGCCAGCGGATATGCTATACAAACCTCCCTCCTCCCCAGCCCCACTTGAGGCCCCCCCCCCCCTTCCGTAAATCCTATCTAAGCCGTGGCCGCTTGCGTAACGGGAACTTGTATAGAATCTTCCATATACCCATAAACAGAAACAAATATCCTACATTCTAAATGAACTTTCCCATTAATACCCGTATAAAAAAAATAGCCAAAAGGGTCAGAGTGTGGTATAGAATGACTTGTCTGCACAATGCCTATTTAACGGTAGACGTGCTTGGGGTTATACCGTTTGCCATGCACACAAAGAAACCGAGAAGCATTACGGGCATATAAGGATGAACATTTAATCTAAATAAAATTTATTATTTTGTTTGCAAACACAGAAATAAACCGACCAGTATACTGACTGACAGACATTCAGTGATGAAGACTTTATTATTTTGTTTGCAAACACAGAAATAAACCGACCAGTATACTGACTGACAGACATTCAGTGATGAAGACTTTATTATTTTGTTTGCAAACACAGAAATAAACCGACCAGTATACTGACTGACAGACATTCAGTGATGAAGACTTTATTATTTTGTTTGCAAACACAGAAATAAACCGACCAGTATACTGACTGACAGACATTCAGTGATGAAGACTTTATTATTTTGTTTGCAAACACAGAAATAAACCGACCAGTATACTGACTGACAGACATTCAGTGATGAAGACTTTATTATTTTGTTTGCAAACACAGAAATAAACCGACCAGTATACTGACTGACAGACATTCAGTGATGAAGACTTTATTATTTTGTTTGCAAACACAGAAATAAACCGACCAGTATACTGACTGACAGACATTCAGTGATGAAGACTTTATTATTTTGTTTGCAAACACAGAAATAAACCGACCAGTATACTGACTGACAGACATTCAGTGATGAAGACTTTATTATTTTGTTTGCAAACACAGAAATAAACCGACCAGTATACTGACTGACAGACATTCAGTGATGAAGCTTTAACCGGCATCAACCTTTGCTGAAGACATATTGAAGTAACATGTATTATTCGTGTATTATTACCAGTTGGATCGCTATTGCTATTACTTGATAATTGGCATAGGATACTACTACCCGATATAAAAAAAACGTATCCTGTCTCTTAACTTTTTATCTTTACATAAAATACTGCACACAATAATAAAGTGGTGCACATCGACCTTTTTCATTATCCCTAGATACACTTAAGGTACTTAACGCATCCAGTGTAATGCATGTTTCCACTTCATCACAACGTTCACCCTGGCCGGGTAACCCCTGTGCGATTCAGTTTGCTGAAAAAGATGCAACGGGACGACATATCTCATTATAACTATTCCGTGATACGGACTCAGTATCTCGGGTCAAAATTCTTGTGTCCGATTGTTATTGTACGTTGCTGGTTGAGATTAACGACAATTTATTCAGCATCTGCAATCTTGGCATGCCAAAAATATGTTATATGATTAAAATGAACTTTTCTTACCTGTACCCAGGTATTGGTAGTGGCAGGAGATATCACTGACGATGATTTCATTAGATCGATAGTCCAAGCTACGGTGGCTAAATTTGGCCGCTTAGATATATTGGTATGTACAAAGAAACTTTTTTCAAGACTTTTTAATTTCATGTTTATCACAAAAAGAACATTTATATATCCTGTCTTTACCGGATTTAGCGAGTTGTGTTCTTTGCATAAACTGTTCATATGGAATTTGTGCAGTATGAGAAATATTTGGTTTATTTATCTTAGCATCCCGATGAGTAAGGTGACTGTGGTGAATAAACAGCATATGATTTTGGCATATAAACCCGTTTTTTTCACCTTTTTCTTTCTTTAGGTCAACAATGCGGCATATGTTACACCTTTAAATGGTGTGATGAATATGACAATGGAAATGTACGACAGCGTAATGAGAACGAACCTAAGGGCACCCATCGTGTTTACAAAGGAGACCGTACCACACCTTGAGAAAACAAGAGGTATAGTACATTCAGCGGATATTTATCACAGCTTTCTCAAATAAGTAAAAAAGTCTAAAGGGTAGCAGAAGACCCTTTAAAATATTCAATATATAAACTATGTGTTATGGCATTTATATTTTATGCTATTATCAGTTTTAAACATAGAGAACTACCTATATATTGTCATGATATTTAAATTATGAGGAAGTTTCCATACAGCTCATATTGTTATGATTCTTCAAGTAGGGTGAAACAATATGTAAAAAGAACTTTTTCAATATTTGTGCAGGCTGTATCATCAACGTATCGTCATTAGCAGGATTTATGGCGGTACGTGCGATTCATTCATTTTTTTTTCAAAGTAATGTGTATAAGTTTATATATTATTTGTATTCATATTTTGTTAAAATAATATGCATTATGTTTTGCTCCTGATATGAGAAAGAATAAGGTACGGTACTTCAATCATGGCACTCCTTCGGCTTTGCCATGTTCATCCTTGCGTAATTCTTAATATTTCACCTGGTTATGACCAATTCATATATCAATATATTCATATTATAATTCATATAACCAATCAGACATTTAGTTTAATTTATAACTGTACATGTTAGGTACTGTGTATGTACAATTTTCCAGTTCCATTTCGCGCTGTCCTACGCCCTTAGCAAAGCAGGACTCGACCAGTTGACAAAGTGTACATCAACAGGTAGGGGCTCCAAATTTAGACCTTAATTTTTCTTTTCATGATAGCATGTACGTCAATGTACAGCCGCACCCGAAGATCGTTAGACTTTTACAATGCTCCAATTGCATTAATCATGCGATATGATAACATTGACCACCCCCGTGTGAGATATATAACCCCCGATCCTCCCCTTGTATTGATGCCCCTGATAATAACTAGTGGAACTTACCCGTGTTTTTTTTTTAGACAACCATGTTTTTGTTTGTAAGGGAAATTTGGCAAGAGTTCGATGATGACTCGTAGACGCCACACGTAAGTAGTCGAAATACATAATCCAGGCGGGAATGTTTCTGCCCAAAGAATCGGGTGGTAATTGTATACGTGAATCGGCTTATAAAGTATAGAATAACGCGGTTTGCGACCACACTCAAATCCTCAAAGAGTATTACATCCGCCAAGCGGACTGGTTTTTTTTTTTTTTGACGGCGTTGGTTTGTTTGTTTATTATAATTTTGATGGATGATCTGGAACAATACGGTGGCTGATTAAGGACACAGAAGAAAAAATATTTATCTCGAGATAACATGTCGAGATCTCGACATAGAATTTCGCAAAAAAAAACAAAAATTAGGAAGCAAAAAAAAAAAAAAAAAATTTAGGAAGCAAAAAAAAAAATTTATAGGAAGCAAAAAAAAAATTAAGAAACAAAAAAAAAATGTTTGGAAGCAAAAAAAATGGGAAGCCAAAAAAATTTTTAGGAAGCAAAAAAAAAAATTTAGGAAGCAGAAAAAAAAATTTAAAAAGCCAAAAAAAATTTAGGAAGCAAAAAAAGGTAACCCTAGCTGTGAATGGGTCTTATAACGCCACTTTGACGTATAAACATTTTATCTACAGGCTACTTGTACACAAGGCACTTGAGCAAGTGTTAACATACAGATAAAAACATGTAACCGAGTTACTGAAAGATCACTTGTTGAAATTCGTTTGAGCATGTGAAGCAAGGCAGTATTTGTCATTTACAGAAGTCTGTACTCTCTGAATTGAAGCCAGATGTTTCTGCCGGACGTCTTTCTATAATGATCGGTGGCAATTTTTGCACCCCCCCCCCCCCCCCGGGACCCATGTTACGTGGATATAGACAAAGACACTGCCTTTACCCATGGAATTGGCTCATTTTAATGAAAGGTTTACTAGATTATGTATACCCATATTTTGTTTATGGTTACCTTCACTTCTTTAATATGTATATGCAGAGTTAGCCGGTATATATTACAAAGATTCTATAAATAAGGCAGGTGAATAGCGAATTTAAGACCAAAGCAGAGCATTTTGCTGAAGAAAAATCATGATGAGAAATTATCGAAATATTTAAACCGTTTATTTATGAATATAAATCATTTATAAAGATAGGATGACTAAAGGTAATCTGAGCTATTGTTATAGCTATAGCTGATGAAGACTAGGCCTTTAGGGGCTGAAGCACACCCCCCCCCCCAGTGTACCTACTTACATTTATAATGGTCTAATACATGTTCCATAAATAACACACCATTTCAATAAAAACAAAAGCTGCAAAAATTGTACAAAAAGCGTGTTTTTCTATAAGAAGCTTATATTTGTTTGTATTTTTTAAATAATAGGGTAACCACAATGCATGCATGCAGACCTAACCATTTCTATTTGAGTGAATTAACAGCATGGCTCCTAATCCGCCGTTTAGGTAGAATGTTTCAGTTTCTTTAGGCTTTGACATTTTCCTTACATATATGAATAATTAAATATTGAATTTATATTGAACTTTTCTTCAACTCGCCTTATCTTAGGGGATATACAAACTTGATTGGTTTAAAATTAATTATATTGTATTACCGTTCTGTTAAACACAGTATACATGGTCTTGTTTCATAATTGCAAAAGTTAGCACTCTTAATGTATACTGTCCCCTTAACGTTGCTTTGCTTTATGTCAATTCAGCTTCGAATGGTTCGTACAAGTGTAACATTTTATCTCGAGATCTCAAGATAAATATTTTTTTCTGTGTCCTAAATCAGCCACCGTAGGGACACTATCTGAATCCAGGATTTTTTAAAAAAAGGCAAAATACTGCATTTCTGACAATGACAAATGGGGATAATGACCTGCTTTTTCACATTGTTGCCCCGAGATGGCGCTCGAGGTTATCCTTCTAGGTGTATCACACATTTCTGACAAAGCCATATTTTGGAGTGAGTTGCCTTTGCCGATGTCTGCACTCTCTGGGTGCAAATATTCAGTTATTATCACGATTAATATTGTTGTCGTATTTTTTTCAACTTTTTCTTCTTCTTTTATTATATATATATTATTAATGTTGTTGTTGTTGTTGAAGTAATAGTAGTAGTTGTGGCATAAGGAGATTTTTTAATTATATTAAAAATAGAATTAAACGTTTTCTTTCAAAAGAATTCGTTGTTGTTGTTGAAGTAATAGTAGTAGTGGTGGCATAAGGAGAATTTTTAATTATATTAACAATATAAATAAACGTTTTCTTTCAAAAGAATATCCTGGTTTATGATAGAGAAGAACATCATGAGAGGAAAGTTAAGCCTTCGTTACATTTAAAATTATTGAAAAGGTTTTGACATTACAGTGATGACATTCATTCAATAAATGAATCATGACAAAATATTTCAATAAACAGCATGCGTGCATATGTGTTTACGATATTTTCCGCACAGCGATTCCTTAATGTTTTTATTATCTGACAAGGAATTTATTATTCTCTTTTCAGAACTGGCCCCAAGAGGTATCAGAGTTAATTCAATCAAGTGAGTTATTGATCCATGTGTATTGGCCTGTTTTAAGTCATTTTTTTCTATCAAGGTTATGTTTCATCGAAGCAGATTCTGCGTTTTATTGGTCTATCTGTTGTTATTCTCCGCCATTCGAAAAGTACTTTGACATAAAGCCAGGCCCTCATAAATTTACTTGTAACAGAACTGTATGAGCAGTAAAGAAAACAATGTTGACAAAAGGAAACACTTTATAACCTTCTGTCGATGATTTCAAATATACGGAAGTTGTATGGTCACTTTTGGTCACCCTTGTTCTTGTTGAATGTGTTTGGATACCACCCCCACCCCCCAAAAAATACACACATACACATCTTATAAAGACGTTTATAAATACAAACAAAAAATAATAAAATAAAAAACGTATAAAAAATACACGTTTTGAAATTATAAATGTGTTTGTCTTTTAGTCCAGGATATACTTGGACAAATGCATTTGAACAGACCGGGATGGACCGTGCGGTGTACAACAAGGTGAGTATCAAATATAATCATATATATATGCTGTCTGTTATAGCCACATCAATTTACATTAATTATTGCCGTCAAATTGTGCTGGTTTTGTGGAAAATGTCTCTTTTTCAGATATTGATTTATTTGAATTGCCAATATCGAGAATTATACCTCACTCATAGTTTTTTTTAATTATCACTCTAGTAATCATTGAGTGTTTTAAGTTCATATACCAATCTACTCATAACTACTTATTTTATAAGGAAAGTGCGGACAAGTTTGGCTTTATTTTGGTTCCATTTTTTTTATGACGAACATGCAAACTGTTTTGTGGTTTAAATTTTTCTCGCCATTGTTTGCTGAATAATTGGTTGTCTGGTTAGTTTTTATGTTAACAACTTTACTGAAATATCTATTCACGGATTTTGATGTTATATTGTGGAAAGCTGGACGATGACCTTAAGGAAAAATCCATTAATGTTTAGAAGTAATCTGGATCAATCACCATAAGTTCTTGAATGACCTTTATCATCACCGGATAGATCTTTTTTTCTGATTGCATTTTATCATCTTGTTTATTTTAGTTAATGGAAGCTTTTAAAAAACTGACGCCCCTAAATGACAATGCTTTGTCCGAGGACATCGCCAAATCAATATGTTTCTTGGCTTCTGAGGATGCGCGGTTCATCACCGGAACTAACCTGGTTGTAGATGGTGGTCACTCCAACATTGTTCCTCTGCCAAGCATGGAGTGAAACCCGTAAACTTGGTGTATGCTTATTGAGAAAGTGAACAAACTGAGAACATGTAATATTTATAGTTTTTAGGCCAATACCATTTTAATTTTCAAAAATTATCTGATGAAAACAAATTTCATATTCGAAAGGTTGAGCTAGTCGTTTCACGTTTTGAAGTGTGTTGGTCCACAGACACAATTATGCCCCATGTATATAGTAGTGGCAGGTCGGCTCCTAATATTGTTTTATTATTGGCTGGCAGAATACTTGCTTTAATTTTAGTATAAAGACCGTTTTTACGTAACGTGTTCTTGGTACCTATAGAAGAGCATTTGGTCAGCTGGTTCAACGCTGTCTTACTCATTGTGTAAAAAAAAACTATCGATGAAACAACAAATAAAAATTAAAAGCTTTGTCGATTTAAATCATGAATATATGTATATAAAACCGGAAATTAAATGTATAAATTTACAGTGAAAACAATCCAATGTATTATAATCATGTTCACAACAATTCTCGACAAGTGTGTTTAAAACATTCAAAACGTTGCTGTCAATCCAGTATGTGTAGTCTTCTTTCTTGTATGACTGGATACGTACGCTCTGTTTTTCAATTCAACAAGTAGTACGTCTTCACATATGAACATTTTAACATATATACAAATGTAAGGCTAGAGCTGACAATTATTTATCGAAAATATTTTAACCGTACAACTTTCAGTTAATATTGAACAAGATGTGTCCGTACACCGTAAACACAACAGTTCCCCTCTATTGTGAAAGCTTGATTGATGTCTATACATACCGATCGTTATACGTTTTAAACCCTTGTTTTAAACCCGAGAGGTATCCTCGAAACAACACTCGAAATAAAACACACACACACACACACATATATATATATATATATATATATATATATATATATGACATTTTTCGGACACTTCCTGATGTCGGTGTATTCTATGGTTTGTTATAATCAGTATTATTCCCTACTTTAAAGTCTAAAGCAGTTAGATTCCCCAAGCCGAACCAACAATAAAAATCAGCTTGTGGTTATATGAAAACGAATATAAAATAGGCATATGTAATATTATGTTCATAATATCAGGGTATTAACTTTTTTAAACAAGATATATTTTCTTAAACTTCATACATATTCTCCTTCATCGGCGGGTCAACGTTTGAATGAATGCAATGACAAAATATCACTGACATTTAAAAAGAATGCTTACTTCTTTTGAATATTGTCAAGATACATAGGGAGTCAAATTATTCATTATTAAAATTAATGTTGGTCACACGCATCTCCGTGACCAAACCTGGGATAAACACGTTTTTGTGTGGAAATGTCCTGAAAGATGCAATGGTTGTCCTAAGCGGGTTATATCCCATTTTTCACCCAAATCCTGAGATATTTAACTTTTCAAAGAGAGATTGCAGCGCCTCGATCATTTAGCACTACATCTAGAGCTGATATCCCCTTAATATGTACCTGTAATAATGTTATAACAAGATTGAAAGTACCAGATGCCGGCCCTCAACAAAGAAGGAAGACACCACACAGCTGTTCCTGACCCAAGTGACTTTACTCTAGCCTGCAATTGATATTCACAGCACTATTAGTCTACAACATCTGAAGAGTGCCACTCACTCTGAGCGTGTGGTAGAAAACTAATTAGTCATGAAATGCCTGCAGAAAACCCAGTTAAGTTTTTTCCATACAATATATATACATATATATATATATATATATATATATATATGTCTGTTTTATTGTGAGCTGTTGACATGTCTCTTTTATTGTGCGCTGGTGACCCTTCTGATTCGTGTTTGGCTCCAGCCCTGGGCATTGCTATGCTACAGCGTTCCTTGTTATAGGTGGCCGGGTGCGGCCCGCGTGTAAACACAGCGGCCATGCTAGTCTTGGGCTTTCTCGCCTGGCCGAACCGGGCCGGCCCACGTAGGAACCCTGACATGTAGAACACACCGTTCTTGTTCTAGATGTTTCCTGTAATGCGAGTGTACTGTGTATCATATTAGGTTCTTTGGATTGTTCTGAAAATGGAAAATTCTCGGCTTGAGGTGAAAAGTTATAAGGGGCTGTGTTTTAGAGCCGGGAGAGAGGAGAGAAATATTCTAGCAGACACAGAAGCGTGTAAGTAAGTTGTGGACCTATTCCGATAAGTGCGGCATAGATTTTCTTCTTAATTTGTGACGGATCTTATAAAGTCTTCAGTTTGCTTTTGATTATAACAGGAACTTCACTTTTGGATTACAACGGATTGATTTTATGAATGAACTGAAATGTATTTCTCTGAGGAGATTTATGTGAACTGTTCATCTGGGTTGTATTTTATAAAGGACTTGTTGTCGCTGTGACAGTGGTGGTATCCAGGTACTGTACCCATTTATATATATACTTGTATTGATTTAATATTGTACTGTTGTTATACTGTATAAATGTATTGATTTAGTGTATTGTAATGTTAGGGTTGTTTTAAAAATAAATAATAATTATTTATTAAAAAAACACTGTCTTCTATATTCATTCCCCTAGACATTTCACGCTGCCTGGTGTTACAGAATCTGATTTTTTTATCTCCATTACAAAATTCATGTTCATCACGACTACGTGATCTGTTGATATTAGGTTCCGTAACATAAAATTGGGGGCTCTTCCGGGAGGCTTAATAGTTTTGAAAATTTATTAGGCCTTGACCTGGACACATTGTTTTATCATACATTATTTACAAGATTACATATTGTTAACAATACATTGTTTACAGGATTTATCTCAGTGTTTTTCTGTTATTGTTTTAACATCTTAACATGGCAGATTTCAAACCTGAATCAATTACTGGGGATCCCGACCTTGATCAACCTGAACAGTTGACAAAGGAACAGTTGTTGCGTTTAGGACAACACTTAAGGCTAGGTGTGAAAAAAAGCTTTGAGAAAGCCTGATATCATTGCTAAAATCATGCAAGATCTTATTAGCAGAGGTTTAATTGAAGAGAGTGAAGTTGACACATAAAAAAATGAAAGCCTTGCTATGCAGTTGGAATTAAAAAAGTTAGAAATGCAACATGAGCTAGCATTAAAACAGTTAGAATTAGAAAAACAAAAAAGAAAAAGTACTGAGTTAAAACGAGAGGAGTTGGAAAGACTTAACTATAACACAGTCTACATGCTGCCCCAACTCACAGTTTTGATGTTGCTAAACATATTAGACTTGTACCACCTTTTCAAGAAAAAGAGGTTGATAAATATTTCTTACACTTTGAGGAGGTAGCTAAAAATTTAAAATGGCTTAAAAAGGCTATGGAAAATTGGACTATGCTATTACAAAGTGTATGGACTGGCAAGGCCAGGGAAATTTATACAGAGCTTCAGTAGAAACCGCTGCTGACTATGACCAGGTTAAACGGTTAATCTTAAAAGGTTACGAGTTAGTTCCGGAGGCTTACCGCCATAAATTCAGAAATTGGGAAAAGCGCAAAGAACAGACTTGTGTCGAATTTGCTCGGACAAAAGAGCAGTTGTTTGATCGCTGGTGAAGTTTAAAAATGTAATGAAAGATTATGACAATTTGCGCCAGTTGATTTTGCTTGAAGAATTCAAGCGCTGCATTAACACAGATGTTAAAACTTTTATTGATGAGAAGAGTCCTGAAACACTTGACATTGCTGCTCAATCAGCTGATAATTATTCATTAACACAAAAAATGTGCTTTAGTAACAAATCAAACCAGTCATTCACAAACAAGAATGTAAATCAGTATGGCCAAAAGAAGTTTAAAGCGCAGTCACCTAGTACTAGTAGTCCTGATAGATCAGCAAAGTCCATTGCTACACCTCAGTCCACGTCCACTGTGTCTGAATCCAACCAAGGCCAGTCATTTTCAACGAAATTCTGTAATAACTGCAAAAAGGAAGGTCATCTAAAATCTGACTGCTGGAAACTTTCGAATAAACCAAGAAGCAAACCTACTGGTTTTGTTTCAAAATCTATGCATAACATAGTACAAGAGCCAGGCTCTTTTCATGTAAATAAGGGGTACAACTCCTTTATTGCCTCTAATAAAGAGTTTGATTCTACGGAGGCCACTGTGCCGTCTGACTCCAGAAGAATCCGTAGCTTGCGGGATAAAAAACTCAGTTGATTCCTGCGAGGCTAGGTCCTTTCAAGACTCCTGCGAGGAGTATTCTTGACATAAGGCCAATTCCTTTTATGACTCTTGCGAGAGTATTTTAAATAAGGCCAGCTCCTCTTATGACAAACAGTAGTTTCTGCTGAGGAAAATTCCTCTGTTGACTCCCATGAGGAGTTTGATGGTAAAAAAGGATGTAGATTCCTTTAATGACTCTGAAAAAGAGTTTATGACTGACACTATCAGTGTCAGTTCTTTGTTTGATGAAATTGAGGTAGTAGATTCCTCTCCTGACTCTGAAATGGAGTTATTTGAGCCATTCATACATGATGGTTTTGTATTACTTCAAGCAATTTTTCAGATTCTACCTCTATTAGAATTTTGAGGGATACTGGTTCAGGCCAGACTCTCATGTTAGAAAACACTTTGTCAATGTCTAATAGGTCCTTTACTGGTGCCAATGCACTTGTTAATGGTGTATTTTCAGGCAAGCACACTTCAGTTCCGCTTCACAGTATTCATTTAAAGTCAGATTTGATTTCTGGGAATATTACTGTGGGCATAACAACTACTATATCTTTTAAGGGAATTCAGTTGCTGCTAGTCAATGATGTTGCAGATGACAAAGTACAGCCTGTACCAATAGTGACAGAAAAGCCGTCACTTGATCAGGACACTGATCCTGAAAGTCAGGAAATTCCTGGTTTGTATCCTTAATGTGCTGTAACTAGATCTGTGGCCATGAATACACACATGAGGATAATGGTCCAGATAATTACACTCTGAGAGTCACTAGTGACTCTTCTAACGACTCGCCGGTACAGGATGCATCATTTTCAAGGTCAGAACTTATCGCAAAACAGCATAAGGACCCTGATATATCCTTTTTGTTTCCCAGGGCAGTTTCTAAAGATGAACTGTCACAGAACCAAGTTTGTTTCTATGTTACAAATGGAGAGCTTATGCGTAAATGGCTACCGCCAGATGTATGTGCTGATGATGAGAGGGCCATTCAACATCAAATAGTAATGCCAAAAAGCTTTCGCAGTAATATTCTAAGCATCGCACATGAGCCTCCTTTGTCTGGCAATTTAGGTATAAATAAAACTTATCAGAAAGTTAATACACACTTCTATTGGCCTAACCTTAGGACTGATGTTGTACAATATTGTAAATCATGGCATACATGCCAGATGGTAGGCAAGCCAATCAGAATCCTCCTAAAGCTCCACTTAGGCCTATTCCTGCTTTCGAGGAAGCATTTAGTAGGATTATTGTTGATTCTGTTGGACCACTGTCCAAAACAAAATCTGGACATGAATACTTGCTGACGATTATGTGCTCATCTACCAGTTCCCTTAGGCAATATCGTTGCGCCAAAATTAATGCCAAAAATGTTGTCAAGGCTCTGACCAAGTATTTTTTTTACAACTTTTGGATTACCAAAATCCGTCCAGTCCGACAAAGGGTCTAATTTTATGTCTGGCTTATTCCAATAAGTTATGCTTGAGCTATGTATAAAACAGTATAGCTCTTCGTCATACCAATCTAAAAGTCAGGGCGCCATCGAGCGTTTTCACCAGACATTAAAAAACATGATTAGGAATTATTGTTATGACACACAGCAAGACTGGGATTAAAGAATCCATCTAGTGCTGTTTGCTGTCAGAGAATCATTTCAAGGGTCCTTGGGTTTCAGTCCCTTTGAACTAGTTCTCGGACACTCAGTTCGCGGTCCATTAAAACTGCTTAAAGAAAAACTCTTGTGTGAAAATCCTGATTCTATTAGTTTGTTATGTCTCAGGCTTTCGCACTAAACTACACAATGCTTGTGAGATTGCATAGTCAAATCTTAAACCTGCACAAAGTATAACAAGCACAGTGTAAGTAGGACGTTTGAGCCTGGTGAAAAGGTCCTTGCCTAACTACCTACCCTGGCAGACCTCTAAGCATTTTGGTCCTTACATTGTTGACAAAACAGTCAGGGATTTAAATTTCGTACTGTTGACTCCAGATAGGCGTGAGAAAAAAAAAACTGTGCCATGTTTACATGTTGAAACCATATTATGACAGAAATAGCACATCAAATGTTGTACATAATGTTACTGCTGTTAATTGTTTAAAAACTGACCCAGTTAAAGTAGATACTGATTGTAAGTGTGATGTAGACTTCAGTGTGGAACAGTACCACTAAAAATCTCAGACGTGCTTAACAACCTGGATACTCAACTTTCACTCCTTACCGCACAACAACAACAAGACCTAAAGTACTTGCTGCGGAATTATGACCATTTGTTTAGTGACATTCCAACGCTAACTAACATATTGTACCATGACGTCGATGTTGGCGAGGCAGTCAAGCAGCATCCTTATAGACTGAATCCAGAAAAGCAAAAGTACCTACAGGATGAGATTCAGGATTTGCTGGACAATGATTTTATTAAACCTAGTAACAGTTACTGGAGTTCACCATGTATTCTTGTGCCAAAACCTGATGGAAGTTACCGTATGTGCACAGATTATAAAAAACTGAAATCTTTCACCAGTTTTGGTAGCTCCAGACTTTTCTGTACCTTTTCAGTTAGCTGTAGATGTTAGTGATACTGCTGCTCGTGCTGTGTTGTTACAAGAAAGCAGTGATGGTATAGATAATCCAATTTGTTATCTTTTAAGAAAGTTTATTGCAAATCAGAAAAACCACTCCATAACTGAAAAAGAATGTTTGGCTTTGATTTTGGCATTGAAACATTTTCAAGTTTATGTTACTTCATCAGTCAAGCCTATCATTGTTTTCAGTGATCATAATCCCCTCACGGTCTTGAGCAAGTTTAAGTGTAAACTTAATTTAACCTGATTTCCACTGTTCGATGTTAGCTTATTTCCTCTATTTGACTGCACCATTCATTTTACTCAGAAAGACTAACCCGCGGATGTCGTATGTCGGATGTCAGGTCCGACGCCATACATCAGTAAGCAGTTATCACAATAAGCACAAGGATCCGATCTGATTCTGATACCACCATGAGGAATAAATCAATGTCTCAGTGGATTTCTTTTAGGTTTTATCTAAACAGATTAATTTATGATAGCCATTACAGAATGGGTGCTTCGTTTTATTTTTTCTCACATAATCCGCTATTGCAAATCTCCCAGAAGGTAGGCCTCATTAATCAAATAGATTAAAACAAATGAATTTCAAATACCACAGGTAATCAGGGTGAGAATTAGGCTGGCGCTTTGCAAATCTCTCACCATCATCTAATCCGCACACAAGTCAACTCGAATTAATCGTTCAAATTCCGAATGTCTATGGCAAGGGGTCAGCGAAGAATCAGCAGGTAAGGACAGACTGAAAACTCTTACCGCTCAGGTCTATAGATATATCAATAATGTTGCAGATGAGGAGAGTATGAAAAGAAATGTAGTTAAGAAGGTTTTTTTTCATTTGCATACAGACAATGGGAAATATAATTTAGGTATACGCATGACATAGAGTACTTGATTTCCTTTTTGTAACACATTGCCATATGTGGCACTCTAAGATTGTGTAAAATTTGATTTCTATTGGGGAGTCAAGGACAATATATAAGCAATCTGCAATAGAAAGGAACAAATTCACCCTGAGAAAAACTAATTGGACAAAAAGAGTAAAGTTTGTTTTATATTTTGAGCTACTCTGTAAAGGACACTTAACAGAATGACTAAATTAATCTTCTTACTTGTGTGACACTGAGTCCGTCGAATGGATTTCAAAATATTATACCAGTTCATTGCTCGCCCGGAAGAATCCGAAACCTTGAAAGTATGTCAAAGTAAGTTCTTGTTGTTATAATTAGTGCTTTGATAACTCAAGCTATAGTTAAACGTATTGAAGTAGGTCATCTTTCGGTTAAAGATTATGCTCACGTTCAAGTATTGCTATTCATTGATTTTTGGCTGCTCAATTGTATCCCGTACTGCACGGGTAATTACATTCCAAACCAGTCACTATCATCAATAGGTTTTCTCGCATGAGTTTTTATATTGGCAAAATATTAAAAATAATAGAAATTATTGCAACTTTCTGGGTCATTCTTCATGTTTTATTATACGGAATCAAAATCAGTATATATGTTTATCTACCAATTTTCATATATTGACAAAAAATAAGCTAACACAGTAAGCTTAACAGTATCCACTGTCATATAAAAGGAACAAATGTTAGTTACACTTGCCTATGTAATTACATCACAAACAAGATGTTTCAGCTTGTTTCCACGATCACTAAATATCGATGAGCATGGACGCTTCGAGATAGGTGATGACTTAACAAACAAGCAAAATAAATGTATTCGACAAATCAGAAATTCATAACTGCAGACATATCGAATATCATATCTACTAGTGGAATCTACGGGAAGCGAATGGAAGCATCCTAAAAAAATACCAGTGTATATAACAGGAAAACGATATCAAAAGCGATGTTGGAGTGTTGAGGACTTCAGTCAAATCCGGACTACTTGTCTCAAAAACGTAGAATCATTTTGTTGTTATTTAAATTATAAGAATCTGGAATATATATTCGTATCGTCTTGGTCCAAAGAATATCGGTATTAACTCCACTTTCACATCATGGTTAGTTTCCTTATATATTTGGAACGGGAACAACATTTGAGTGACCTCCATCCACAACGAGAGTAGTTCCAGTGATGAATCGCGCATCCTCCGAAGTAAGAAACACAATTGCCTTTGCGACATCCTCGGATTTGATGATATGTTGTAGAGGCTGAATTTTCGCAGCGCTTTCGAGGAACTAAATAAAATCAATGTAGTAAGAGTGAGACTATATTATTTATTAAACATTATACACTAAACACCACTAAATCAAACAAACTTCATTTGTTTATGAAAATTACACAGCACTAGCAAAATCCCTGTAATAAAAGGTACAACACCTTTGAATGTCGGCATAAAAAAATGCACACCCTTTTTTTATTGCATATATGCCATTTTATATATGAGCCTATAATACAAAAATATATATTCCCAATCGTGACATATTATTTTCAGTGACGAGTACTTTTACACCAACCTTTACATAGGTTGAACGGTCCACTCCCGCTTGTTCGTTCATTGTTGAATCAAAATATCCAGGGCTTTAACACAGAGAACATGTTAGTTTTACACTATTATGTGAACTCAAGAAGACGTTTGGCTGATTTGCACTCCCCGGTCAGATATTTACAATGTACATACTACTGATGTTTATCCTAGCAGTTCTGGGAAAACGGTATATATGGTTTTCTTAGAATGGATAACCAACAAGATTTAAAAGATGAAATACCATAAAACTTAAAAAAACAAAACAAACATTAATGCTGTTTCCATGGTTCCTGAAAATTGACAATCGATTGTACTCAGCCTATATTAGAACAATCTATAATTATGGTAGAACTCAGAGCAGTTTGTAAATTCAATGTCGGGAAAAACTTGATAAAACCTATTTCCGATGTGATTGCTTTTTTCTGCCTGTGTATTTGGTCATGCAAAAAATTTACTTTTTATTTATAGAGACGTCACTCCTTTGAAAGTAATGTTTCCTGTATACTTCAGTTCTGAAAAAAACGTAATTTATCCAATGGGTATTAGTCTAAATTTAATATTACAGCGTTATGATTATCCTCGTAAAGGTTACTGCATATTTTGCATAAGGTCGATTATGTAAATTAGTCTGGACCTATGAATGTATACGTTTAAATAGGGTTAGGTCGGTAACAGTGCAATGTAAGTGCAATCAGCCATCGAATCTTTATACATCTCTTGGGTAGATGACGCACCCCTTTTGAGATACAGCTGCCATGGGTAATGCAGGTCAATGCAAGGAACTCCTTGATCAGATGTTGATGATGCACATCTTTACATTGGGATTGATCGATGGAATATTCATTTTGTTAATAAATATCACACGTAAAGTGGTATTTTTACCGGGTACAAGTCTGAACAAATATAATAATCAACGAGTCAAACCCGACGAACACGGTAGGCCAATTAGAAACGTCCATCAAAAAGACTCGGACGGGCGGTACTCTACAATGACATCAGGACCTGTGTGTGATACCTGAAGCTTTTCAATTTACCCTTCCTTAACCACAGAACCGGATTCAATGTTCAGGCAAACAAAAAAAAAACAGTCAGGACTAACTACGTGAGAACAAGACCTGTGATACCCCCAACAGAGCGTAATACGGGAAATCGAGACCCCAAATGCCCACGATAGAACATCGATGCTTTTTTTTTGCTTTGCCACTTCGACTGCACTTTTTCCGATGAAAGAACATACTACTAAACTTACTTTACTGAATTTACCCGAATACCTTTTGCAGCAAGCTCTGAAAGAGAATAATGTTAAAATCAACTATTCTATGAAGTACTGTAACCAGATACAGAAAAATTAAATATAGGAAATTTGTACAAAACAAACAATAGGAGGAGCAATTTTACAGTAAAATGAAAAGGTGGAACAATCTCCTGACGAAGTAATTCTACATAAACAAACTTTTGCATAATCAAACCTCTGAGCAATTTCTGAATATGCTCTTTCTTGGTATTTCAATTGGGGAACAACAACTTAAATCAACAATGACCATTGCACTTACGTTTAGCTATGACTGCATTTTGATTAGTCATACTTATTTGTGCAATTTACAGAAAATTTTGTGATAAATTACACACCTGAAACCTGTTTAAACAGGAAATAAATAACCTTTGATCTCTATATTATTGAAGTGATATTTATTCCATGTGCTCTATTAATCGAGCACATGCAGTTAATTGACAGTTACGTGTCATTTGAGAATGAATGTTAGGCTGGCATATAATAAGCAGGAATGGTAGATCAAGAATAATAAAAAATATGTAAATACAATTATGTTTAATTATGTTGCGATAAAAATACAGTGAGACGCCTATAAAGCGGACAGTCACATGAATGACCATTTGTCCGTGATGGCGGGGTGTCCGCACGCGGGTCATCTATGATTTTTTTTCCTTTATCGCTAGGTTCAACGTACCTTTGATATGTGCATAAATTTTATTACAACTTTTATTCTTTTTTTTTATGTCATATCTATGAGGCCGCTACGTGAACGCTAACGCCTTTGTTTGTTACCTTGACTGACAGCGGCCGGACTCCTTGTCGCTACGCCCTGTGGTGTCTAGACGCATTTACCATAATTCCGTCAAACTTCATAAATACTCACTCTTTTCCTAAGCTTAAAGAATCAAAGATTGAATAAAACGATTTTCGAAATCTCTTTTAAGTTCTTATTTACTGCTTTTAACATCCTACTCGATCGCAAATTTAAAAGGGAATAATTAATTAATGACGAATGAATTTGTGATATTCTACGGGGCCTTCTGATTAGTCGGCGTGACTCATTATCATAAGCCGTCTGTTATATTATCGGTGAATGGTCCCTGTGAGGGCCATATTTTCATCCATGAATATTTGAAGTTCATCATTCTGAGCTATGACTGACCGCAACATTAGCCATACGAGTTAATAATTAACGACTTTAATCATCTTTGAAGCTAAATGCCCAAACGAGACTCGTCTCCGGCGATAGGTCATGACCGGTGACCCCATTTATTTAGACACCTGGTAACGAAGTCACGTCATTGTGCTAGGTTCCGTGCTTATGAGAGAATATTGTGTCCCGGAATCAGTATTGCAATATCACTTCTGTGAAAGTTTTAGCATAATGCAAACTCCGGACATACCTATAGTCACTATTTGGGCAACGATCTGAATAATAATTTAAACAAACGTTGAAATGGTGCAGAGACTTGAAGGTAGATCTTTTGTTTTTTTTTGCTATTGCTACATATTCAAATAGTGAGATTATTTTTGCGTGGCGAAAAGCATACCAGAAGCAAATCAAATTTCCAGTTACAACGTATTGTACTGACACCGATCATTTCGGCCGTTAGGTGTCCGTAAGCCGGTGTGATTTTAACTGTTGGGAGGACAAAAAGTGTCCGTTGAAGTGGGTGTCCGCCTGAGAGGGGTTCTTAAAAATATAAAAACGTGTGGTCGACAGTCAGTTACACTGGGTGTCCACCCCAGAGGATTGTTCGCAGCCCGGGGTTTCACAGTTTATATATATATATATATATATATATATATATATATATATATATATATATATATATATATATATATATATATATATATATAAGTGATATTTAAGTGATACGAGCTTTTTACCTGTAGAGGAGCACTTTGTCAGCTGATCCAGTGCTGCTTTACTAATCGAGTAGAACAACACTTTTTCAAACTGAAGAGAAAAAAAAATTATAAGTATTAAACGAATGCAAGAAAATATATGAGAAATCCAAAATTAGCTGAATAATTTAGGAAATATATCTGTATCTTATCATCATGTTCACTAACTTTTTGAGAAGAGTTTCTAAAACAATCACAATGTTTTTTTTAAACCAGAAAGCTTCCTGTCATTCTCGTTTTCCTGTTAGATATGGATGGGTATGCAGCTACGGGGGCATTCGCATCCTTTCAGCTTGAATTCTTGTTCGAAATCCATCAGTGTAAAAGCCATATCGCCAAGGGGCATTAATATGAATCTTGCATGACGAGTCCAAACAGGGCCCAGGTATCCGTGTGATAACATGCGTGGCCAGTTTACAAATATTAGAATTATAACTAGCTTAGGACCTCATTGCTACATAAAACCGACAACATTGCTGACGTGTAATCGTAACTTCTAAACCTTATAGCATATACAAGGTCGTTTGTCCCGCCCTTTGACACTTCATTCCGATTCACTCTGCTGCCCTACATCAATGGAGGGTCCCACTAAGGTATATTTTTAAACACCGGTTTTGCAAACTGTACACATATACTCACACACACAATTACACAGAGAGAGAAAGAGTGAAACAAGCAAACGCATGCAGATCAATAGATATATATATATATATTTATATATATATTCTTCTACGCTGATTGAAATTCATTGTTGATTTGAATTAAATTCCGATACCAATGGTATTGATTCAATATGTTATGTATTTAATATATAACATGTAAAGCGAGCATTAATATATACACAGAGGAAAACCATGTTGGTCAGTTATATGAAAATATCCAGGGTTATGAAAATGAATATTAGCTTTCTTCAAACATAATCTTATTCAATCTAAACCATGCAGACACTTTCATGTTTTATTAATTCAACTTTGGATAAACCACTTGTGTTTTTGTTACAACCGGTTTGTATGCTGCGACTTCATTTTCATCGGCGAAGCACAAGTCCAAGACTCAGGAGAGTGCCGCCGGTTTCCACTTTTATTGATCGTCTGTTCATAAATAGAGTGAAGCCAAGTGTTAAAAGTATTGTGCGGGATGCGGGTGTCGTGTTTATTCATAAGCGACCTCCAGATGGCTGAACGTGTTAAACATGTTTTAAAAAATTCTAAACATCCTTGAGGTTTATTACCTGTGGTATAATGTTTGCATTGTTTAATGAACAAAAAGGACAGGATAAAAATGTTGGCGGGTTTGAAAACATTAAGGAATGTTGCGCCAGCCTTACTTCCCACACTGTGCAGACTCGTCCTCATATGAGTACATCTATACTGTTAAATGACTGTTGGTTGATTAAAGTAAGTGTCCAAGGCAAATTAGATGAACAGCGTTTTGTGGTAAAAGCTTAAAGGGATTGATGCACAATGTATGAACGCACGCTTGTTGTACATAAATTATATCTAATACTTATAAAAGGAATTCGGTCCACCTCTGTTCGCAATGTTCTCAGTAACCGCGAAGCGTATGATGCTGTGCCTTACCTCATTTTAAAGGTTATTGTTCCCTCAGTGACATGGCCGATATTAGAATAAATAATTTTTTATGTACACATCATTTTGATTGATTTTTGCGTGTTTTCTTATATGAGTGGAGGCTAGCACCGAAAACAGCCAAACTGCCTTCGGCAAAGACTGGACTTTCTTTGTGGTCACCTCAGACCCAGAAATAAGCCGATTTCAGGACGTATACCGTGCATATTAATAACTTTGCTTTCAGTTACGGACTGATGCAGTGAAAAACACATGACCCTGGCTAGCTTTACGAAAAGAGGGGTTCAATCCAGGAGGATTAACGACAAAACCCAAATCAAGGTCCCCATTTCCGGCCATAAGTTGGGGTTGGGGTGGGGGCGAACCTTCCAGGCCTTAAAATTGGTCTGATACGATTAGAAAAGGTTGCAGCTGAAAAGGGGGACCGACCCCCTGGACTCCCCTTGGGTCCGCTTCTGCTACTAACGATGTATGTATATTTCCGTTTCTCAGGTTTCTCCAGGAACAGTTTCCTTGCCTTTAAACTTACATTTAATTCATCTTTAATGTCTTCCTACTCCGATTAAATTAAAGATTAATTAAAACTCTCTTGAATTAATGTCTTCCTCACATTTAACTGTACTTTAAACGTCCAAAAGTAGTAACCAGTCAAAGGTTTTCGAAAACCGGAGGGCCCCCGCGTCCCATTCCGATCCGCAAGTTAATGTAAAAATCACAGCTGACCAGTTCTTCAAGGTCATAATACCGGTTTGTGAATTCCTTGCAACGAGCACAGCGCCACAAAATAAATGATTACAAGATATTTGTACATATCTTATTGAGACTGTAAACCACTGAAAATCTATATTTTTCTTTTAATTTTAGAATTAAAAAAAATGATCCAACAATCCTGTGAATTAACATATTTCCTGAACCCGGTGAAAAGCCCGGTATACCGGGTTTATCAGCTAGTTCTAATCATAAACTCTAAATATATTATACATACCGCTAGCATTGAAGTTATGGACGACACATTGACAATGCATCCTGAAGAGAGAAATGTTAATTTTATAATCACACTTGAAGGAATCATTTGTAATATATCAATATACAATACAACCAAATATCTTTTAATGAATTTATGGAAGATATTATTCCTCTTCCCCATGTTGTCAGAGGAACTACAATTTCAGTCACTTTTCCGGAATGACCATAATGAACAGTTTGGATGGCGATACATAATTTTTCTTTATTTTAATATGCCTGCCCCCCCCCCCCTTGTCGTGACCTTTCGTTTACATATATTTTTACAGTTCCGTTAATACAATGCAGTTGTTATAACAGGAGACAATGAAGCGATCCCTAGCAATCACAAGAAGTATGAAATAAGTAGATTTACTATGAGAAGGCGGGGCGGTGTTGTTTTGTGACGAATGATCTGCACAACCGACATCTGTTTTGTCGCATTTTTACATTAATTATTTAGAATAAGAACAAGGGTAATTATTAAATTGCTAGATACATGCCCCATGTGTCTGCTTTGCAAATGGTGTCCTGAAAGGTAGACTTCAGTTCATTTTACCCAAATTAATCGGAAGATATGGGTAGTGATATTGAGTATAGTTTAGATAAATTAAGTGTAAACACATATCAAATCGAAAGATTCAAATTGAGTTATGCTTTATATTGGGGTATGATGTTACCAAACAAGGACATATTTAGGAAAACGTTCAGGCTGAAGAATTGAATTGACTAAATCACTTAAAGACTAAGTGCATGCAAGGAAAGATGACGATAGTTTCAAGACAATGAACAACAGGTATCATCCTGTACAGAATAAATATAATTTAATGTAAATTTTTTAATTCTTTTTCTTTTCTGCTGTGAAAATTAGCAAATTCAAGGAAATTATAATAACATTTGTAATTTTCACATAATTCTTCATTAATCATAAAATAATGTTTTGCTTGAGTATGTTTTATTAGGTCCTGAATATATATATTCCCATCATTGTAGAGCATTTTGGGAAAAAAAATGTTCTGTATTTATATTAGAGTATTAAGGTATTTCTTCAAAAATGTTTTGGATGATAAAAATTGTCACTACACAAATGATTCATGATCTCCTCATAAAAGGGATCTTTACAAAGCATTATATGTCACATTTTCTTTTATCAAGTTACAGCTGAATGAGTATTCTTCAAGGCTAATTCCTTCCATGCATGTTGAAATCTTTTTTTTAAAAGAAACGCTGTACCCATATTAATTTTAAGGCTGCATTTTTTAAGAAATATAAAACATGTTTAAGTCCCCCTTTTCTACAGATGCAGTTAATGTTTGTCTTTTATTATATCTGTGGGGAATTTATATTTACGAGTTTCAATTTGTTATATTTCAGCTTTGCAAGGAGTGGGTAAAACAAAAAAGTTATCTATCTGTTAACTGTGAGAGTACTATGGGTTAAAGTAAAGTTATTTTTCCAATTGAGGTTAAATTTCTAGCATATGGGCAAAATACTATTTATTTTATCACCAGCTCATCTAAAATTTTCATGAACTATGTTTTTTTCTAAGAGGGTGAAATTTGTTCTCCTAGCAATGTAATGTTGGCTACAGAATATGTCACACTCGAGTTTTTATGGTGTTTTTGCTGCATGGTTATGCTTTCTTAGAAGCATTGAAACGGCTTATCTTTATTTATCTTTTAACCTGAAATATATCTAAACTACTCAAATAGTTGTAAGGTCCTCTCTATACTACTTTAATCATTTAGAAGTGCTGTTGTATCATCTGCATACTGTATTATTTGTCTTTTCGCCATCAATTATTATACCTTAATTTTATACTTCTTCCGATCTTATGGCTTTGCCTTGTAATTCTATGCCTAAAATAAGCAGATATTGTCAAACACCTCTGGTAACTGAAAAAAAAGGGTGAAGTCCATCCATTGTTAATCATACATTTGGATACGTTTCTAATGACTATTTTTATCATAGATATCGTATTAGAATCAATATTCATTAAACTTAAAGTATTATAAATGTATTCACTCTGAATAATCGAACCCCTTATCAAAATCTATGGCCATTTATATCGTATTTAATTCATAATGATCCGCATGTCTTATATCACTTGTAATCTTATTTATATTTTCACCAATGTATCAATGTATCTAAAGTCTGTCTAGTTATCATGAATTAAATCTTGTTTTTTTTTTAATCCTGATAGCTAACCATTTAGTATTAATTTATACTCTGTATTTAACAAAGTTAATGGTCTCTAGTTTTTACATATGTTAGATCTTTGCCTTTTTGGTAGCGAGCTTATAATTCCTTATCTTTGTGTGATTGAAAATTGTTCTACTTTAAATGAATATTTCCTGGCCTTTATAAATAAATTTTAATGTCATTCCAAAAACATTTATGAAATTCTACTGTTAAGCCATCACTGCCATGGAATTTACCATTTTTCATGTTTTGCAAGCTGTCAAATATTCTGTCAGTTATAACCCTTACCCTTTTTTTTCTCAAGATGAGGTACGGCCTCCTTGGTGAACAAAATCGGTGCCCTTAAGTTGGTATTCATCAACTTGTCGTAAACTTCCATTGTTCCATCCATGACACCGTGAATAGGGGGAGCATATGCAGCGTTGTTTACCTAATATACATTTTATTTTCTATCAGTTTATATTTGGCTGATAATGGACAATATATGTGCAAAACACAAATTAGCAGATCGTCAAGATCTTTAATCTAGGATTTTTTTTAAAGGAACGTGATCACACACGGCGGTTTATTCACTAAATTGCACAATTGCTACGTATTATAAATAATTTTATTTGTTAAGTTTTCATAGCGTGAAAAAGAACACCAAAAAATACATTCCAAGGCTGATAATGATTGATATCGTAATAATTTATCATGATTGAGTTTAGAAGTTGTACGAGTCATTATTTTTTTAAAAAGGTATTTACTTTGCAGGCATGATATAAAGATATCTTAATAACTTCAATACCCTATTCAAACATCGAATTCAACGTTCAATATGTTTGCTTTAAAATATATGTATTTAATATGTGAAAGCATAAGGCCCACTTACCAGGATATCCAGGCGACCAAATTTGTCAACAGTAGCCTTCATTATTGATTTTACAAAAGCATCATCAGCCACATCGCCTGCCATGGCCAAGACCTTTATTTTTAAAAGGGATGAAAACATCTTGAAGTATAAGAAATTGCCTCAATTCATAATTTGTACTGAAGACAGTTCATAAGCCCTTTCCTTTCAATTTAAGTATCTCTCAATTTCGCCTCTTCCTTTGGATTGAAACTTCTGACAATATATATATGTATATATATATATATATATATATATATATATATATATATATATATATATATATATAATGTAAATGAATTATAAATGTATGTAAGTGTACGTGTAAAACACTTACCTCATCGACATGCAGTCCTGCCGCCTGGCATTTTTGTGAAACTTCCTGAAGTCGGGCTACTCTCCTGCCTGTTAAAGTCACTCTGATGCCCTTCTTTGCAAATTCTACAGCAGTTACAGCCCCCAAACCCGAGCTGGAACCTGCATTAATCATCAATGATACATAAATGTGCATTGAGTGTTATCACCAGAACAAGGGATACAATTTGTACAGAAAGTACACGATCTACCTGAAGAACATATTAATAGTACAACTTGCCTGTTACCAAAGCCACTTTTCTCTCAGGTTCCATGTTGGTTAATATTCTTTATCTGAACGCTACACGAAACAGAAGCTCATAATCCTCGACCGGCGTGTAACTGCATGTCATGTGTCAGATAATGGGTCGCAGGTGTGGGTTGTTTCTTTTATTATCAGTAGCGGCTCGCAACACACCGGCGAGCACACTTAATCTGTAGACACATGGATCATATAAAATATATATATATATATATATATTTATTTATTCTTATTCACCTGATGATCAGGTCGCATCACGTGAAACAGACTTTAGTGAATTTACAGTGTTGTTTTTCTTCAGAGTTATTTATTCTTTTATATATATAAATATATATATATATATATATATATATATATATATATATATATATATTTGTGAGTGGATAGCTTTACCTACGCTTTTATATATATATATATCTGTGTGTATATTTGTATGTGTACCAAATGAATTTAACTATATTAAAAAAAAAGACAGCTGACAGAGTGCTCAATAGTTAATCCAGAGCGTCTACTGATATATTATGTACGAGGAATCAAGATTTTGTTGTTGCGACCAACTAGTTACGTGCTTCGTGATTGGGGACCACAGCGATGCATTCCTCGGAATGGCTTGCATCATTACTCAGGCTTACCAGTTCAATATATGTGCATACTGAGTCATATAATCACGGCTAGAAACGATTTACAACTGCGCGGCATTGACACTGCATGTTCTTGCAAGAGATTTTTGGGTCAAACCGTATTCAGCAGATAACGCTTGTACCACTTGTGTGTTTCATGTGTGACAAATAAGGCAAGGTTGGTGTGATAGCCAAGCAATTATCAGATAAAAAGCACAGGTGAACAAGGAAATGGTGAAAAAGGTAGCTTAGATTAGGCCAAACAAAATTAAAGGTTTGCTTCTCAGGCACCGCCCGCATCAATTTTAAACCCCCGCATCAAAAATTTTTATTTTGATTTTTAATAGAAACTTTTGTGCTGCAGCCGCTCGGACATTTCTTTCAAGAAGATAAGTCATACAATTTCCTTTATTATGTAGTGCTTTTCCTTATTTAGCCAAATAAATATGTTATTATCATGCTTTTCCCTTATAATCTGACATTTTTATCGAAACATACCAAAAAATTTAATTAAAAAAACCGCCCGCCCGCATTGATTTTCTGAAAAAAGTGCCTGAGAACCATACCTTTTTTTATTTTGGCCTTACAGGTAAGTAAGAACAAGTGTGAACCTTGAGTGAGCATGCTGTGCCTGTTTTGCGAGTCGATGTGAAGCATCACACCTGATGTATATCAATAAATGAGCACAAGTAAGATTTTGTTTTATTCCCAATATCCATTTTGTTAGGTTGGGAGAGTATACTTACAAAGTTCACTAAACACTCGATGGATATCGGATCTGTGCATTCAACAGTGGAGGCCTTATCTTGTAGTATCACAACTACATTATGTAATTCGTGGCAACCTATAACGTGCCGTGGTAAGATACCACAGAAGACGTATTTGCCAGTGTGTGTGAGGCTGTGTGTGTGCCCATTTCTTCTGTGCTACCTACGCGTCTTTTTTTTTGCGTGATTAAAACCTTTCTTTAACTATATTGAGCCACATGCCAGATAGCAAAATGATTTTCTGTATTAAGTTTAAAAAGAACTAGCTGATAGATCCGGTATATCGGGCTTATTACCGGGGTTGGGGAGAATTATTAACTGAGATGTGAAATGTTGGCTCATTTGTTTATTCTAAAAGTAAACAGAAAAAATAAAGGTTTTCAATGGTAAACTGTCTCCATAAAATATCTATAAACATTTTGGCACGACTGCAGAGTAACTCACGCTCCTCTCTGAGGCACAACACTTCTGTGAACAGAAAACGTTTCTATGTCCAGCTGCTTTTATCTTAATTTTGCCACTTACTTTTAAATTGCATGAATCCTAGACATCACACCGTCCGTCCGTATAAACTCATAACAGTGGAGACATTGCGTGAGTGATCCTGCAGTCGCTCCAATATTTTTTACATTTATTTTTTGCGGCTGTCCTCGTAGCAAGAAATTTATACCCCGGTATGTTTACCTTGAAGACATGGTAAGTGATGGTGTTTACATTGCGAAGCGGAATGAGACGCGGGGGCATTCAGGTTTTCGATGATATTTGACTGGATTCTATCGTTGGACGTATAAAGATAAGTTGATGTGAGGAACACATGAAAGATTTATTAAATGTACGTTGCAAGGAAACTGTTCTTGAAGAAAGAAACAGAAATATGCATACCTCGTAAGTAGCAGAAGCGGACCTAACGGGAATCCATGCAGAGGGTCTGTATTCATTTTCAACTGCCGCAAGCTTTTTATCATATCAGACAAATTTTGAGGCCTGAAACCCCAAACACCACTCCACCCCACCCCACAACACGCCTGTTCGTGAAATTGGGACCTTGAATTAGGTTTTGTCATTATAGTGGGGATGGGGGGTATATACCCACTTTTTGGCAATGGGGGGATGGTCAATGTTTTCACCCCCCCCCCCCCCGCTTTTCAGAGATGATATTATAATATTGCAAATGAAATTAATAAATAAATAGAATTAAAGACTTTGGATCCATTTACTAAAAAATGTTATATCTAAACCTTGCTTAGAATTCACGAATACACTTATTTTCTAAAACATTATAATTATCTGAAATATGATTTAGTTTATATATATACATATATATATATATATATTATATATATATAGTTGAATATGACACTCAGAGACGCTGAAAAAAGGTATATATGTGTGTGTGTGTTTATACATATATATATATATATATATATATATATATATATATATATATATATACAAACTCATCCCCCCACCCTGGAAGAAAAATTGACGCCACTGTTATTCCTCCTGGGTTGAACTCTCTATTTTATAAAGCGAGAAACGTGTTTTACTCTTTTACTGACCACGCACGTGGGTAAGAGCCTCGTTCAAATGAAAGGACCGACAGGTTCAAATCTCTCACTGAAACCAAGCGTTATTCATATGAACAATAGTAGTGTTTGAGGTTGAAAGACCACGGTGCATGCGTTCCGGTTAATTGCCGAAGGCAGTTCGGCTTTGCTCGGTCTTACCTCTGTGCAAGCCAGTTAAAACGGAAAATTCACTCAAAATTATATGTACATTAAAAATTATTTATTCTCATATCGCCTAGGTCACTGCGGGCATAATAACCTTTAAAGTGATGTAAGGCACACTATTAAACACAAAGCGGTTTTAGAGAACATTGCGAACAGACATGAACCAAATTCCTTTTATAAGTATTAGCTTCCAGTAAAATATTGAAAAAGTATAATAATGTCTTATATTTTTTTGCTACCTTTATTATACAGGAAATGGCAATGTTCGCAAGACTGTGAGCACCATAAACAAAGTGATTTTATATTTACATTAACCTAAAATATTAGGATATATATATATATATATATATATATATATATATATAAACTAAAATATATATTTATAAACAGTTTTTATTTCAGGATCCAGCTCTGGCATTGGGGCTGCAACCGCGATAGAATTTGCAGGGAAAGGGGTCCGAGTATAGTACCTGGAAGGAAACAGGACCGACTTCAAGAGGTCTACCAAAAATATCAAGCAGCGGGACTGAAGCCTGATGAAGCAAGTTCAACGTATGTATAATACTTTGAAATAAAAAGTTAAAACTAAAACAAGAAAAGTCATATATTACTCCGGAATACTCTTCAAGATTATATTATTATTGATTATACAGATAACTTAACATCCACTTTTTTAAGGAAAGCGTACAATTATATCGCTTAAATAATAGGAAATATGCTGTCTTATATTTAATGTATTATTTTATCAATCTTAATACTGTGATTGTGTTTTAAATATACATGATTGGTGTTTATATATGATACTGTTAGTTCTAACCGTTAATTGCACCAAGAAACTGCTAGCTCGATGAAAATTTGGCACGGTGCCCTATATCCTACGAGCTACTGCCGATAACAAAACATTTGAGCTGAACCTAAGACGAAATGATCTGAATGATCGTTTCGTCTGAACAAATGATTTGTTGTGGATCGTAAACTCTTAATAATTTAATGTGCCTTCTCTAAACCTAGGAAAATATCAACATGTACAGTCTTAACGGAATTAACCGATCTATTTCATTTTATATGTCTATTTTGAATTGTCAACTTTTACCGGGATTTGTCCATTTTTAGTACAATTTCATAAAAATCTCTATGAAAAAGTTCACTGATCATGACCTTGATCAGCATTTCTATTATTAATATCAGAAACATTGGCCCTGGAAGTTTTGACATTTCTCCTTCATGTAGATTAAATATGAATTTTGGGGCGGCAACTTCGATGTACCAGTTTCTTAGCTATACATTCATGTGATGACCTGTGGCTTGATATGATGATTTATACGCATAGTGTTACAAATTTAAAAAGATATAAGGGGGTTCCTATATTTACCCTTTTAACTCATTTTCCTTTATGTCGAAGATAGGGAGTTGGGTCAATTTTAATAGATGTAGAACTACCTACATTGTCATGATTGTTTTAACTGTGAAGGATTTTACCATATGATAATCATTTTACGTGAAATAATGTACGTTTATATAAAACATGTAACATATTTTAGATAATCTTTAATGGGGCTTCTTATTTAAAATTATTAAGTCAATACTCGTGTATATCGTATTATGAATTTATTTGTATGTTATTATTTTTAACTATGTATGTAAAAACATTTTATTTTTATATGTACATATAAAAAAACATAATGCAACAACACGGCATCTCAAAGATTATTCTTTGAATCATTATTTAAAAAAATATGTTGTACTTTGGAGTTTTCAGTTCATGCTTAATTTTATTAAATAAATAAAAGATTTGGGAAATTTGATTAAAATTCCCTTTTCAAATTAGGTATACACACTGTTGATTGAGAAGGAAACAATATCATTACTATCTCATCTATAACTTAATACTGAAATTAATATTCAATTTCATGCGTTTTAAAAAATAACCAAAACTTTTTACTCTTCTGAAGTAAGCGATTCCTCTTACACTTTTATAGCAATACATCACTTTGTGGACACAATTAAATGTGCACTTAAATCGTTGTAACCGCTTGTAATACAATACAAAATCCAAAATGTAGCAAAAGGTTAGAAGAATAAAAATGAAATAATTAAAGAAAATTGTAACACTCATCGAGCTTATGCATCCTGTCGGGGTAGGGGGGGGGGCAAAGAATATGTCCAGCTCAGCTGAGTCATAACCTAGGTGAGGCTGCATCTCTCACTGCAGACCACTAGACTGGGTTTGCATGATGTAAACAAAACTTGACAGGGTGTAAGAAAACTAAAAAGGCTACCCTTTTGCAGTTTATGATATTATTGGCTTGAAACCTTATCTGTCCATCATGTGAAAATAAGCAAATGTACATACAAGGAGAAAACGTGCAAAATTCAAAGTTGAGCAAATTTTAAGGCAATGATTTAACATTTACCGTAATGACTTCAAAAATTTACAAAATTTTTATCTAATTTCTGGTATGCAACTAAAACTAAGTTAAATGTAGAAAAATTCTTGAAATTAGCTCTCAAGTTATACATATTATGATGATATTTCCTTATTTTTGACAAAGTCCATTATATTTGGGCCCATAACTTCAAAGATTTACGCATTATTGACCTAATTACTGGCATGTTCATAAGAATTATATGCAGGAATGATATATCAAATATGAATAGGTTAACAATAGTGGTCAGTTTTAAAGTGTAACAGTTGGTTTTCCTGGAAAACGTAGGTTTTCCCTTAATTTTTCGAAAGAACGAAGTCGCAGTGACTCCATGTGAAGTTTTGGTTGGAACACTTCGGGACATCTAACTCAATGAACGGTTTCTAATCGTGCCCTGTTAACGGACGGCCGGTCGCCGGACAGACCATGAATGTACCTCAGATGACTTATAGTCAGCTGAGCTAAATGACCAAATATTCCAACAAACAGCGGTCGTTTATATGTATGTAACCTTTTTCATACAGCCCTTCTAAAAGGTTTTTGTCATCTTTCGAGGAAATTATTATTCTCTTACAAAGCTGACTCCAAGAGGCATAAGAGTTAATTCAGTCATGTGAGTTCTTTAACATATATTCGATAACCATGTGAATGATTTCGTTTTACGTATGTGTTTTAACCTAAGCTTAGCAAGTTATGTCATTATCCAGTACGCTTATGCTTTCTCTGTTTCTGCCCTTCTTTCTGTCTGTCTATCGTCTGACATTCTCAGCCATACCGAACATTGCTTTATAGAGTCCTTGTAAAAAAAATAATAAAAAAAATAAATAATAACAAAAAAATGTAATAGGTGATGATTGTCAGCTCGGCGTCATGACCCAGGTGTCCCTTGTTTTAAACATAATACGTCAACATAACAATGGCTTCAGTTTGTTGATATCTTGTGGGAAGATTAGTTTTGAAATAAGGAAGAGTTTAATTTGATATTGATTAACTATATATCGACAGATCAAGTATAGGTCTATTCGGTTTGGCTTTAAGCTGTTTTGCGTGAACGTCCGTTTTACATTCGCATGCAGCAGTTTAAAATCTGACACTTGTTGAGATGAACGGTACCACTGAAATAATTAAAATTGGCTATTCACCTGCTTTTTCTATAGAATATATGCGAGTTCACGCTTGGGCCTACGTATTATTAATGAACTCTAGGTAATTCCTGTTGGGAAAAGTTCTTACAGCGCCTCTGTGACAGATGTATAAGCTTGTTTATATACAAGCTGTTAGTAAACACAACAATGTTGACAATCGAAAGAAAACCATGTAACCTAGGGTTAATTGTTGCAAATATTTGAAATTTGAAAGGTCACTTATTTCACTAAACCCTGTTACAGGTGCTCTTTCTATTATGTGACACGGGCGTAACTCGTGTTGTTGTTACATTTTATGTTTAATCCGTACTGGTTGAACTCTCGTTGTCATGTGAGCCTTGGGTTTTCACGCCTGGTCGTTGGTCACGTGACGGCCCTGGTATGTGGAGGTACGCACAGCGGTGTCTTCTCGATAATTCCTGAAACGCGGGTTGTGCAAGAACTTATAGACTGTTCGAGAAGTGGAAAATTCCCAGTTTGGGGTGTGAAGGTATATAAAGGGGATTTTTTTTTTAACCAGGGGGCAGACAGCAGAGCAGATACCAACGAACGCAGAAGCGTGTGTCAGATTCTAAGACTTTATCCGACGAATGCGGCAATTATACATTTTCAAAGACTTTCTCCTTGATTTTATACATTTGGACTTCAGTTTACTTTCTGGGTTGTTGCAAGAACTTTCCACAGGACTGTAATTCTCCGAGAGTTTAAAGGACTTATCGTGGTGACGGTATTGGTATTCAGGTACTGTACCATTATTTTCTGTGTGATTGTATTGACTTGTATTGATTTAGTGTATTGTATTGTTAGGGTTGTTTTAAGTTAAATTATAGTTATTTGTTAACAAAGAAAACACTGACTTCTTTATTCATTCCCCTAGACATTTCACGCTGCCTAGTGTTACAGAATCTGATTTTTTATCTCCGTTACAGAATTTGTATTCATCACGCATACGTGATCTGTTTATATTAGGTTCAGTAACATAAAATAAGGGGCTCGTCTGGATGATTAATAGTTTTATTAGGCCTTGACCTGGATACATTGTTTTATCATATATTGTTTACAAGATTACATATTGTTTACAGTACATTGTTTACAGGATTTATCCCAGTGTTTTTTTTGTTATTGTTTTAACATCTTAACATGGCAGATTTCAAACCTGTGACATTTGTTGACGATCCGGACCCTGATCAACTTGAACAGTTGTAAAAAAAAAACAGTTGTTGCGTTTGGGACAACACTTAGGGCTAAATGTGAAAAAAAAAGACGCTTTGAGAAAGCATGATATCATTGCTAAAATCATGCAAGACCTTATTAGGAAAGGTTTAATTGAAGAGACTGAAGTTGAAATATAAAAAAAAATGACAGCCTTGCTATGCAACTAGAATTGAAAAAGTAAGAAATGCGACATGAGCTAGCATTAAAACAGTTAGAATTAGAAAAAGAGAGAGAAGAGAGGGAAGAACATGAAAGGTTAGAAAGAGAAAGACTTGAGAAAGAAAAAGAAATCGAGTTAAAACGACTGGAGTTAGAAAGACTTAAAGTAGAACGTAGTCTAAGTGCTGCCCCAACTCACAGTTTTGATGTTACTAAACACAATAGACTAGTCCCACCTTTTCACGAAAAAGAGGTTGATAAATATTTCTTACACTTTGAGAAGGTAGCTGAAAATTTAAAATGGCCTAAGGAAAATTGGCTTATGCTGTTACAAAGTGCATTGACAGACAAGGCCAGAGAAATTTATACAGAGCTTTCAGTAGAAGCTGCTGCTGACTATGACCTGGTAAAACGGTTAATCCTAAAAGGTTATGAGTTAGTTCCAGAGGCTTACCGCTAGAAATTCAGAAATTGGGAAAAACGCAAAGAACAGACCAACGTCAAATTTGCTAGGACAAAAGAGCAGTTGTTTGATCGCTGATGTAGTTCTAAAAATGTAAGGAAAGATTATGACAATTTGCGCCAGTTGATTTTGCTTGAAGAGTTTAAGCGCTGCATTAAAGCAGATGTTAAAAACTTTTCTCGATGAGAAAAGTCCTGAAACACTTGACATTGCTTCTCAATCAGCTGATGATTATTCATTGATACACAAAATCAAACCAGTCATTTACACCAAAGTATGAAAAACAGTGTGGTCAAAAAAAGTTTAAAGCGCAGTCACCCAGTACTAGTAGTCCTGATAGTTCAACAAAGCCCATAGCTAAACCTCCGTCCACGTCCTCTGTGTCGAAGTCCAACAAAGACCAGTCATTTTCAAAGAAAATCTGTAATTACTGCAAGAAGGAAGGTCATCTAATAGCTGACTGCTGGAAACTTGCGAATAGACCAAATAGCAAACCTTCTGGTTTTGATCAAAATCTATGCATAGCATAGTACAAGAGTTCATGTAAATAAGAGGTAAAATTCCTTTGTTGACTCAAATAAAGCGTTTGATGCTACGGAGGCCCAAGTGCCTTCTGAGTCCAAACAAGTATCCGTAGCTTGCGGGGTAAAAACCTCAGTTGATTCCTGCGAGGAATTAAATAAGGCTAGGTCAAGACACCTGTGAGGAGTATTCTCTGGATAAGGCAAAGTCCTTTTATGACTCTTGCGAGAGTATTTCAAATGAGGCCAGGTCCTCTTATGACAAACAAAAGTTTGTTTCTGCTGAGGAAATTCCTCTGTTGACTCCCATGAGGAGTTTGATGATAAAAAGGATGTAGATTCTTTAGATGACTCTGAAACAGAGTTTATGACTGACACTGTCAATGTCAGTTCTTTGTTCGATGAGGTTGAGGTAGTAGATTCCTCTCTTGACTCTGAAATGGAGTTATATGAGCAATTCATACATGATGGTGTTGTATCATTTTCAAGTGATTTTTTTTTCAGATTCTACCCCTATTAGAATTTTGAGGGAGACTGGTTCAGGTCAGACTCTCATGTTAGCAAACACTTTGCCATTTTCTAATAGGTCCTTTACTGGTGCACATGCACTTGTCAGTTGTGTGTTTTCAGATAGGCACACTTCAGTTCCGCTCCACAGTATCCATTTAAAGTCAGATTTGATTTCTGGGAATATTTCTGTGGGCATAAGAACTACTTTACCCTTTAAGGGAATTCAGTTGCTACTAGGCAATGATGTTGCAGGGGATAAAGTACAACCTGTACCAATAGTGACAGAAAAGCCGTCACTTGATCAGGACACTGATCCGGAAAGTCAGGAAATTCCTGGTTTGTATCCTTCATGTGCTGTAACTAGAACTATGGCCAAGAAAAACACACATGAGGATAATTGTCCAGATAATAACACTCTGGGAGTCACTAGTCACTCGTCTAATGACTCACCCGTACAGGATGCAGCATTCTCAAAGTCAGAACTTATCGCGGAACAGCATAAGGACCCTGATATTTCATGTTTGTTTCCTAGGGCAGTTTCTAAAGATGAGCTGTCACAGAGCCCAGTTTGTTTCTATGTCAAAAATGGAGTGCTTATGCATAAATGGCGACCACCTGATGTATGCGCTGATGATGAGTGGGCCATCAAACATCAAATAGTAATGCCCAAAAGCTTTCGCAGTGAAGTTCTAAGCATGGCACATGAGGCTCCTTTGTCTGGCCATTTAGGTATAAATAAAACTTATCAGAAAGTTAGTACACACTTCTATTGGCCTAACCTCAGGAAAGATGTTGTACAATATTGTAGGTCATGCCATACATGCCAGATGGTAGGCAAGCCCGATCAGAATCCTCCTAAGGCCCCACTTAGGCCTATTCCTGTTTTCGAGGAACCATTCAGTAGGATTATTGTTGATTGTGTTGGACCACTGCCCGAAACAAAATCTGGACATGAATACTTGTTGACAATCATGTGCACATCTACCAGGTTCCCTGAGGCATACCATTGCGCAAAATTAATGCCAAAAGTGTTGTCAAAGCTCTGACCAAGTTTTTTACAACTTTTGGATTACCAAAATCCGTCCAGTCTGACCAAAGAGTCTAATTTTATGTCTGGCTTATTCCAACAAGTTATGCTTGAGCTAGGTATTAAACAGTACAGCTCTTCGCCATACCATCCTGAAAGTCAGGGCGCCCTCGAGCGTTTTCACCAGACATTAAAAAACATGATCAGAGCTTATTGCTGTGACACACAGAAAGACTGGGATGAAGGAATCCACCTATTGTTGTTTGCTGTCAGAGAATCCTTTCAAGAGTCCTGAAGTTTCAGTCCCTTTGAATTAGTTTTTGGACACTCCGTTCGCGGACCATTGAAACTGCTTAAAGAAAAACTCTTGTGTGAAAATCCTGATTCTCTTTGTTTACTGCAGTATGTTTCAGACATTCGCACTAAACTACACAATGCTTGTGAGATTGCAAAGTCAAATCTAAAATCTGCACAAAGTAAAATGAACATTAAGTATGACAAGCACACTGTAAGTAGGACGTTTGAGCCTGGTGGAAAGGTCCTTGCCTTACTTCCCATCCCTGGCAGACCTCTGCAAGCTAGGTATTTTGGTCCTTACATTATTGACAAGAATGTCAGTGATTTTAATTACATACTGTTGACAGCAGATAGACGTAAGAGGAAACAACTGTGCCATGTTAACATGTTGAAACCATATTACGACAGAAATAGCACATCAGATGTTGTACATAATGTTACTGCTATAAATTGTGTAAACACTGACCCTGACCCAGTTAAAGTAGATACTGATTGTAAGTGTGATGTAAACATTCAGTGTGGTACAGTACCATTAAAAAACTCAGACGTGCTGAACAACCTGGATGCCAAACTGTCACACCTTACCGCACAACAACAACAAGATCTCAAGAACCTGCTGCGGAATTATAAACATTTGTATAGTGACATTCCAATACGAACTAACATGTTGTGCCATGACGTCGATGTTGGCGAGGCAAGCGCAGTCAAGCAACATCCATATAGACTGAATCCAGAAAAGCAAAGGTATCTACAGGATGAGATTCAATATTTGCTGGACAATGATTTTATTGAACCTAGTAACAGTAACTGGAGTTCACCATGTATTCTTGTGCCAAAACCTGATGGAAGTTACCGTATGTGCACAGATTATCTAAAACTGAACCAAGCCTGACACGTTCCCGATTCCGAGGTTCAATGATTGTATTGATAGAGTCGGTAGCTCCAGATATGTCTCCAAGTTTGATTTGCTAAAAGTATTCTGGCAAGTTCCGCTGACAGAACGAGCGAAAGAAGTGTCCGCATTTGTGACGCCGCAAGAACTGTACCAGTATAAAGTTATGCCGTTTGGCTTGAAGAACTCGCCAGCCACATTCCAGCGCCTCATCCATATGGTTGTCAAGGACATTCAAGGCTGTGACGCATATATTGATGACTTTATCGTGTACAGTGACACCTGGGAGAAACATCTGCAAACTCTTCGCGACCTCTTCGAAAGACTCAGTGAAGCACGTCTGACCGTCAACTTAGTGAAACCGGATTTTTTATTATGCACAAGTAACATTTTTTGGGTCATATTGTAAGGCAGGGTCAGGTAAAACCTGTTGATGCTAAGATAAGTGCTATTTCTGCATTTCCTAGACCAGAAAACAAAAAGCAAATAATACGTTTTCTTGGCATGGTTGGATACTACAGGAAGTTTTGTCCAAATTTTTCTGCTGTAGCTGAACCTTTGGCTAATTTGTTAAAGAAGAAACAAAATTTTGTATGGAGTGTTCAGTTTGAAAATGCATATCAGAATTTGAAAGCAATTCTGCAAAGTTCACCAGTTTTAGCAGCTTCAGACTTTTCAGTACCTTTTAAGTTAGCTGTAGATGCTAGTGATACTGCTGTGGTGCTGTGATGTTACAAGAAGGCAATGATGGCATAGATCACCAAATTTGTTATTTCTCAAGAGAGTTTAATGCAAACCAGAAAACCTACTCCACTGTTGAAAAAGAATGTTTGGCTTTGATTTTGGCGTTGCAACATTTTGAAGTTTATGTTACTTCATCAGTCAGGCCTATCATTGTCTTCAGTGATCACAATCCCCTTACGTTCATGAACAAGTTGAAGTGTAAAAATTAAAGATTGTTAAGATGGAGTTTGTTCTTACAGGATTACAATCTTGATATCGTACACATTAAATGGAAAGATAATGTACTTGCTGATTGATTATCAAGATGTTTATGAAATGTTGTAAACAAGATGTTTCTGTAATATTGTAAATATGATGATTTTTGAGATGTTGTAAAATTTTAGTGATTGTGATCGCAAAAAGAAAGTTTTCCGATAAAACTTTCTTTTTTCTTACAGGAGGGGGAGTGTTACAGGTGCTCTTTTTATTATGTGACACGGGCGTAACTCGTGTTGTTGTTACACTTTATGTTTAATCCGTACTGGTTGAACTCTTGTTGTCATGTAAGCATTGGGTTTTCACGCCTGGTCGTGGGTCACGTTATGGCCCTGGTATGTGGAGGTACGCACAGCGGTCTTCTCGATAATTCCTGAAACGCGGGTTGTGCAAGAACTTATAGACTGTTCGAGAAGTGGAAAATTCCCGGTTTGGGGTGTGAAGGTATATAAAGGGGCTTTTAGAACCAGGGGGCAGACAGCAGAGCAGATACCTGCGAACGCAGAAGCGTGTGTCAGATTCTAAGACCTTATCCGACGAATGCGGCAATTATACATTTTCAAAGACTTTCTCCTGGATCTCATACATTTGGACTTCAGTTTACTTTCTGGGTTGTTGCAAGAACTTTCCACAGGACTGTCATTCTCCGAGAGTTTACATTTAAAGGACTTATCGTGGTGACGTTATTGGTATCCAGGTACTGTACTATTATCTTTCTGTTTGATTGTATTGACTTGTTGCTATAACGCTGTTTTACTGTATTGATTTAGTGTATTGTGTTGTTAAGGTTTTTTTTAAGAATTAATTATAGTTATTTGTTAACAAAAAAACACTGACTTCTTTATTCATTCCCCTAGACATTTCACGCTGCCTAGTGTTACAGAATCTGAATTTTTTTAACTCCGTTACAAAATTTGTGTTCATCACGCATACGTGATCTATTTATATTAGGTTCCGTAACAACCCCTAAGGTTCCTCTGACTTGCCGTATATTATAAAAACGTGGATATGAACAAAACGAACAGCTTGTGTACGGTGGGATCGGCATTTTATGATATTTTTGTCAATGGTTCAAGGGATTATCGTAATTTATAGACGTCGGATGTCGGGAATCGGCCGCTTTGAAAGTTCGGGTAATATCAGTAAGGAAGCTCCTCATAGACTGTGTGGTGTCTGTAGTCTGTTCCACCAGAGGGAGCCTCATTGATATTTGGCAATTTTATCTTACGCTTAAATATTACCTCACATGTTGACAACTAAATTTGAAGGGGACTAATATCAAGTAAGAAAGCAGCATGACAATCATTTATTGTCTTGTGGCTAGGCAACATGACGTCTGTCATGTAATGCCAAGCTCACTTCGGAAGTAATTATATTTGAATATTTATAACACAAAACAGCTGATTTATCCTAATTTTTCTTTATTTATATGATTACAAAAATAAACAGTTTTTCTTTTTAGACAGATGACTATGGACATTGACCTTCATTAATGGGACTGAGACAGATGACTATAGACATTGACCTTCATTAATGGGACTGAGACAGATGACTATGTACATTGATTTATTAATGGGACTGAGACAGATGACTATGGACATTGACCTTCATTAATGGGACTGAGACAGATGACTATGGACATTGACCTTAATTAATGGGACTGAGACAGATGACTATGGACAATGACCTTCATTAATGGGACTGAGATTACCATAAGAAAAGGAGTCTTTTTCCCCAGATATTGATCTTATTACATTTTTAAATACATAACAATGTATGATTTAAGCTTAGTTCTGGTTACTTCTGCATCTGTCTTTATTTGCAGCTAACATTTTAAAATGTATCTGTTAGTTTATAGGAACATTTACGATTTTTTTTTCATAAAAAAGCAACCGTTAAACCTACAAATACAACAGTAATTTGTTACATGTTTAAAATATAATATATGTTATGCAAAATGAATAAACGTTCTGTCTGTAAGTCCTGCGTATACTTGGTCAAATATATACGAACAAGCTTGGATGGACCGGGCGACGTACAAAAAGGTGAGTATCAAATCTAATATGCTTTCTCTCCTAGCCTCATCAACATTAGACTAGAACATTAGTCATTGCCGAAAATTAGTGCTATAGCTGTGGGGTAAATGCCTAGTTGGAACTACCTATTTGTATTCCCATTATCTTGACTTATTTCTCACTGCTATTTAATTTTTAAACATTACTTAATTGCCCTTAAAAAAATTACAATACTACTACTACTTCTATTAATAATAATAATAATAATAATAATAATAATAATAATAATAATAAAATTTTCTTCAGCGTGACTGAGGTATTTTGAGTTGCCTTGACAGGAATGCGTGCCACAAATAGATTCGATGATTACCAGACAGAATGCATTATTTGTCAAAGCTGCATTACACGGCAAATATTATACACATTAAAATTTCCTGTTGGTTCCCTCTATTCTAGTGATGAACAAATAAACTGTTTTATGAGTTTCCTACCGATGAACATCACGTTATCACAATGACTGGCATATCATTGCATTGACTATATAGAAACAGGGAAGATATTGATGAAAAAAATCCTCGTTAGCTAATCAGAAGATCTGTTTTTTTTCTCGTCATTGGTTACTTTGCTGGTTGGTTGTTCTGTTTTTGTATTAGCAACTTTACACAAATGTCTGATCATGGATGTTGATGATATGTTGTGGTGGATTGGGACCAGACCTTCGGGAACAACCCATTAGTGTTTAGAGGTAATCTGGATCTTAATAAAAGGAGTTAAATGACATTTACCAGCACAAGAGTAGATTTTGTTTATCATAGCAAGGATCGAGACCGTCTTTGTTCTATCAAGCCGAGTTGACCATTGATGCAGCCAGAGTTGCAGATCGTGACATGCATTACTCGGCGCTTGGATTCTTAGATTCCCTTCCCTTTTTCACAGCGAAAACAAAATAAATTTTGATCAGGATCTTAGTAATTTTTCGGGGATGTTTGTAAGAGGTCTTGAACTGCATTCTATTTATCAGTTCGTTTATTACAGGTCATGGAAAGTTTTAAAGAAATGACGCCACTACATGACAATGCTTTGCCAGAGGACATCGCCAAATCCATATGTTTCTTGGCTTCTGAGGATGCACGGTTCATCACCGGAACCAACCTGGTCGTAGATGGTGGTCACTCCAACATTGTTCCTCTGCCAAATATAGAGTAAATCGGAAAAGCCGTAAAATGATTACTGACTTATTGAGAGAACGAGACTGATAACATGTAATTTTAATTTTAGTGAGGCCTAAATGATGTAAACATTTTATGATGAAAACAAATCTTATATTCTAGTTTTTATTCAAAATTCAACAAGGGACCTGTGGTAGGCTGAAATTCATTATGAGAATATTTAATTAAAATCCTAACATATGGAAAAGAAGCAACATTTTATTTTTTGTATGTCAGTATTTCATAAATGCACAAGCTAATTGGTCTAACATTGATGCCTGCTATGAACAAGTAATGCCCGAAAAGTAAAAAAAAATCAACTTTGGCTGACCCACTACAAGGAACTGTTGATTATGATATGAAAGCCAAAATAGTGACTTTATATCGGAACATATATTGTAAAAAGAGAAAATCATTATATTCCGCAGAAAGGTCAACTTATGTGGCGCTATGAATTTTTTTAGCATATTTATCTTAAAATAAAAAGTCTGCATAGTTCGACGATGATAGCTGCAGCGGCTGAGATATTTCGTAACAGACAGTGGACGGTGGACTGTGGACGCTGCACCAACGTACAAGTTCACATAGTGAACTAAAAATACAAACGTTTGATCTAATTTCTGGTATACAATTAAGTCTGGATTGAATATAGTAGTATGCTTGAAAAGGGCTCTCTGACTTCAATAGTTATCATGTTAGTAAATATATTTACCGAATTGTGACAAAGTACATCATGATCGGGCCCAAAGCTTAAACAAAATACGTGAGATTGACCTAATATCTTGAATGTTCATGACATCGAAATATATGGATAAATAGTCGTGCCAAATATGAACAAAATAACACCCGTGTTCTTTTATAGTGCAACAACAGGTTATTAATTGAAAATGGCGGGTTTTCCTTAAATTTTGAAGGAACGAAGTCGCAATTAGCCAGTTTTCGGTAACAATGTGCATTTGGGTGAACTGAAAGCGATAAGACGCAAATGACTATGTATAGTACACGAGGCAAAGATACCGCTACAAAACTGATGATCTATGCAAGGGATACTTTTTTTCTGTCTTTTTTTTTTGCGGGGGGGGGGGGGCATGCATACTGAGGGGCGTTCTAAAGATCCTGCATAAAATGGAGCAGCTTGAAAGGATTCAATGCGTGGTTTTAGATGGATAGTTATTATGGGTTGAGCGTGTGGAATAATGGTTAGTGTCTTTAGGGACAGCAAACTTATATCACACAAATACTCCATTCGGCGTCAAATCCAAGCAACAGACAGTGCATCTGGCGCGAAAACCATGGGCGTGCAACATAAATAACACATCGTATTCTAGTGCATATACATTTATTTCAACATTCCACCTTCTTAATATTCAAAATGATAACATTATTTAAATGAACATACAAAGCCTCGTCAGCAACTACATGTCTTTGCCATATCTTATCGGTGTATGCGTGTGTGGTTTACTAATTAAAGCTTTGGATAGCCAAATAAAACCCAAAATGTTAAATCAGTAGTTAGCCGATCAACAGATGCGATTCTTTTCAGAATATTTGTAGTACGATAGGTTCATGAATATTCTCATCCGAATATCAAATTAAGTAAATAGCTATGATTTCCATAAGAGTGTTGTTAATGAGAACACTATGTGTCTATAAAACTTTGGAGAGAGGTGTAGCTTGAATAACATTACCAAAACATAATAATACTACAGTGAACGCGTACAGATAAAACAGAACACGTATAATCAAGATAGCCACACGTATATAGAGCTAAATATTTATGCGTGTATATATTTGTAATGTCATAATGCAGTACAATGACAAGCACATGGCACACAGAGAGATATCAGTATAAACTAGAATACGGGTAGTCGACAAGCGACTACGTGTATCCGCCAAAATCAGAGAAGGACGGGTGAAGTAAGGCATGGATTGAGTGGCAAGGGGATATAGAGTTACATGTGTTAAATAATAGAATGGATCTCTGCCACATAAACATGATTGTAGGTGGCGCCACCTGTTATTTGAACGAGAAACTATCCAAGATATATACACAAGCAAAATTTCATGTGGAAAAGTCAAACCACTGCAGAGATATGAGTGATTTTATCCCACAGCAGACAAACAGATGGACGCTGTGCAAAAATGGCTGCAGGTTGCGCCACCATTTTTGTGTAAGTTATAAAGCTATCCAAGGGCTACATTTGTGTAAAAAATTTTTCTGATTGGTTGAATGAGTCCGGAGATATAAGCATGGATGTCTACAGCATGAACGTGAATGGAAGTGGCGCCACCTGTCATAAAATCAAGAAAGCTATCTAGGATGTACAAGCATGCCGAATTTCAGGAAATTTGGTCAAACCACTGCAGAGATACGAGTGATTTTAACCAAAGGCAGATGAACAGATGGACGCTGTGCAAACATGGTTGCAGGTGGCGCCACCTTTTGTTGTGTATGTTATAAAGGTATCCCAGGGCTACATTTGTGTAAAAATTTTTTCCGGATCGGTCAAACGGTTCCCGAGATATATGGGTTCATGTGTGGAGCGTTAACGTGAATGTAGGTGGCGCCACCTGTAATAAAATCGAGAAAGCTATCTAGGATGTATACGCATGCCGAATTTTAGGTGAATTAGTCAAACCACTGCAGAGATATGAGTGATTTTAACCCCAGGCAGATGAACAGATGGACACTGTGCAAACATGGTTGCAGGTGGCGCCACCTTTTGTTGTGTATTTAATAAAGCTATCCCAGGGCTACATTTGTGTAAAAAATTTTTCCGGATCGGTCAAACGGTTCCCGAGATATATGGGTTTATGTGTGGAGCGTTAACGTGAATGTAGGTGGCGCCACCTGTCATAAAATCGAGAAAGCTATCTAGGATGTATACGCATGCCAAATTTTAGGTGAATTAGTCAAACCACTGCAGAGATACGAGTGATTTTAACCCCAGGCAGATGAACAGATGGACACTGTGCAAACATGGTTGCAGGTGGCGCCACCTTTTGTTGTGTATGTTATAAAGCTATGCCAGGGCTACATTTTTGTAAAAAAAATTTCCGGATCGGTCAAACGGTTCCCGAGATATATGGGTTTATATGTGAAAACAAACGCACAAACGGACGCTGGGCAGAGACGAAAGGTCAGAGGTCAAGGTCACTTGGTTAGGCACCAGTTCACATGTGACCCGATAATTTGTGTAAGTTTCGGAAAAGTCTGTCCGGTAGTCTCAGAGGAGTTCTCCGGAAACGAACGCGGCGGCGGCGGCGGCGGAACCCGGTCAAAAACATAGTATCTGCAAAACTTCGTTTGGCGGATACAATAAAAGAAAAATTTGATACGGTTGCCAAGGGATTGCTCCCAAGCACATCATGTAAAGCAATACCGTACATTATCACCTATTTGTTAATCACAATGAGGACTATATATAAATCAAGATCCAATGAATGGTGGTTTCATATATATATATATATATATATATATATATATATATATATATATATATATTAAAATCTCCGGTGGTCAAGTTTGTCTATTTTGAGTTTAATGTATTCCCTCATCACTTGAAAAGCTGAACACCAAGGCGATTCCGCAACCAACTTGATCATATAGCATCCATTAATGTGGAAAAAATTAGGGTTATATCACGCTAAATGAAACACCCTTTAAATTCTTTTTATAAAATATATCTTCCTATTTATGAATTGTTTTTACATAATTATGAACGTACGCTTGTCTTTTGTGACTTACTGTCTCTTAAGTATAACAAACTTTTTCTGTCTACTATATATACATGTATATAGTAGAGGTAGGAATTGGTTTTAAATCATAATGGAGGATTGAGAAATAAAAACGACCGATGATCGATTAATTATCAATTATTATATGTACTTTCAATATAACATTGAAATATGCTGTATACTGGTACCTAAACTATTGACCAAAGTAAATACTGTGACATGAACGTCCGTATTCATAATGGAATCATCCATCCACCCGCATCCGACTTGCCGTCAGACACTGGCTGCGCAAGTTTCCGTTTTGATGCTGTTCATTATTTGTGTTCGATTCTTTATATGTGTACACTTAATCCTTTTTTTATCGATTGTGCAAAGATGCAATCAATTTGATCGATTTTGAAAGAAAAAGACCAATCATCGATTAAATTGATTAATTGGCACACCACTAATAATAATAATAATAATAATAATAATATATATATATATGAGAGGCACTAACAGAAGTAAATGAGAAAGTTTTAGTTAGAACTTTTATTTACAACATAATGCAATAAAAATTTAGTAATCATACACTAATGCTTTTTAATCACTGCTAAACCTGTATATTTGCTTGGAATTAGATATCTTATATAACTTAATCATTATGACTTTTTCATAAATGTTCAGATTTCAAAATAAACAACATATAAATTTTCTTTTTTTTTTTCAATTTCGGTTTAATGATATTTCAGATTAATGGTGTTCGGATAAACCAGGCTTTTCTGTATTTACACCAGGAGTTAACAGTTCGATTTTTTTTTTTTCCATTTCGGTTGTATGATATTTCAGATTAACGGTGTTCGGATAAACCAGGCTTTTCTGCATTTACATCAGGAGTTAACGTTAGTCAATTATAGGAGTAAGCCACATGAGGAAATGCCTACCTCTGTGTCTGTGTGTGTATATTGTAACTAACAAGTACACAACTCTTTACAACATAAACTTAAAATAAAACACAAGGACAATGTTTTACTCTTTAACACACAGCAGTGCTCGAGACACAATAAGATCGTGCCACATATATAACACATAATGAATAACTAATACTCGTATCCCTCCCCAATGCTGGTAAAAAAAAAAGAAATAAATTTGAACTTCAAAGTACGTAGAAGGTTCTATCATAGACATATATATATGTGCTGAAAATTCTGAGAATTTTCATTGTATAAAGTAAATATGATAAATCAAATAATTTCATTATTTCTCAAACCAATCATAGTTGTCAACTGGGTTAAAATGATATAGCAATTAGGTTATAAAGATATGTAACTAAATAAAGAGATAAAATATTACCATTTTCACAGGAACCTTTTTGATATAACATTAAAATAAATGAACTTTAAACTTTCCCTTATACAGAGCTTTCCCCAATTTACAGTAGCATTGTCAGTAATATAATGAAAACAATTTGATTATATATTTTGTAGCATATAACATGTAGTGCCACACCTAGCTAGCGAGAATATTATGGTGATATTTATAACACAGCTACAACCTCCTCTCCACCTTCCTCACAAACCATTCCACCCCAGATATACTAATTATACATGCATCATCTCAATATGCGCTGCACTCTTTAATCCAGAGCCAATGATGAAGATTGCTCATTCTCATCCCTATCAGCAAGCCTTGGACAAGCTTTTTCAGGGTATTGGGGTAAGCCCCCCTGCGTGAACCGGCCAAATTCACTTGTTAAATATTGGAAATTCAGTGGGAATCTGTCTTGTAATGGTTACGTTTTTTGTGATGAAAGAAACGCTGATCGTTCATACTAGACTGCACCTTAGCCAATCTGGTGTCACACGATGTTGAAATTTGCCCGTTTTAATTGCACTCCAAAGCAATTCAATTTCTTTTTATGTACAGTGCTAAAGCAATGATGTTACATTTGGTTGTCATAACTGCTGCATGCCTGCTGTACCATGAAATAAGCATACAAAGTGAATACAAGTCCAAGTGTACATGAAATACCCAGCAGCTGTGAAACAAAACTGTAAAGATACTCATTCAAATTGCCTTAATATATGCATAATTAGAGAATAAATAATTCAGTTTACTTTGCATATATGGTCAGTGGCCAATATATCCTGCATGTTTTAATCTACAAAATTGTGTTCAACCACACATTTTAAATAAGATACATTTTGTTGTACTTTTACATAAAATGAAGTAATAAAGAACAATTAAGTCTTGAAATGGCATTGGCAGTCTGAATACAACCACTGTTGGTTTAAGTTTGCTATTATTTCTTTGGGAAGAGCCATATAAGAGTATATGTAATCCCTGGCAAAATTTATGATACAATGACAATCGTAACTAACCTTTCCACTATCAGGTACATTACCATAAATACTAGTATTCCAAAATACAGGATAACCATGATTTTTCATGAATAATCAGAACAATACCAGATTTCCTGAACACTTCTGTTCCAAACACTGTTTGTCAAAAAGATTTATCAAAGGACAATCAAGGGTTGAGGAATACAGTGAGAATATTGATAACTGTTAACTCCTGTAATGTATAGTGTACAGAAATGAGAAGAAAATAATGAAGCCATTCAACCGAAGACAGAGTCTCCATAAATGAGTTGGCAGCATTCAGACTCAGTTAAATATGTGTTGAAGCCATAAAAGGTCAACTTTACTTAGCTTCTTTACTGCTTGAACCAAGCAGAATTAAACTACACCTTTGAACACATATGAAGCAGGGGTGTAACAATGCATCAGCAAATTTATGCATTGAACTGCAATACCTCAATTAAACTGTAATTTATTCCAAACCTCCAAAACTGATTCATTTCAATCATTATATTTGTTTGCATGTACCATCCTGAACCCCTCAGTCAGCTGTAAACTTTGACGGAGCATGCTACAATATCGAAATCACATATGTATGTCTGCTCAAGATCTAGTTACAATGCTCACAAGAAAACTTGATAAGCACCCTGCCCTCGGCTGTCGGTGATCACCCCTCAATGGTTTTGTGGCTCTTGATGGACTGCTAACTTATATAGTACAGTAAATCATTTGTTGTCCTGAATGTGTTAGTTTAGCAGGATGTCACTTGAAAACAAGTGTCAGTAATTATGTGTTTCATTAGAGTCAGGGTGATATACCCAAATATGCATCAATGTATAGATCACTAAATATTTTGGGGTCAGATTGCATTAGAAATTTCAGACCTAGATCTTATTACTGTATTATTGGCTTAAGAAAATGTTAACTGATCTTTTGTAGGGTGCATGAAGGTTCTTGTGCATGTTCCAAGAACTGAACAGGTTTTCAAATACAAACTACATGTAAATTCATACATATTTATGAGAAAATTACTGTAACTTAATATAAAGAAAAATCTTGGTTGACAATTGCAAACTAAATCATCCAATAACTGCACTTGAATTGTCAGTTATAATGTAACCAGCCCAAGCTAGTATTCCAACTGCCTTGACCATAAAGACCTTGATATGAAAAGAGCACATAATATGCCAGTCATTTGTTTTATGACCTCTGACCTCATTAATATATGCAAATTTTGCAGAGAAATGAATTCAGTTGAGAAAATCTATTGGTTATTATTTACAATTATACCAATGTCTGGTGATGTCTAATCCCATTATATATAAGTGAATTTAGCTAAAAAGCTGACGGGGGGGGGGGGGGGGGGGGGAGTTGGAATTTGGGGGAGAATCCATTTGTAAATAGTGAAAATCCATCAAATCCCTGGTAAGTTAGTGTGGCAACACTACTTATTTTAACGGATGGACCCAATTCCAATACCACTATATGACCCCTCTTAGTTTGGCATATAAAAAGTACCAATATTACCCAGGTTATATGTATACTGATCAACTCTAGCTTTTATAACTAATAAACAGCATCATGACACTGTATTTCTGCCCTCAGCATATCCTACCACCCATGAACAGATTTCTCTGGTTCAGATGTTTGCCATTTAAACTGCCAATGCCACTAAAGAAACAAATGGCTTTTGATTTAAATAAGTCAAATTTTAAAATTGCTTTTCACTCTTTAAAGATATCTTGGTAAGCAGGTTAGATTATTGAAGTGATTTTTGCAAGCACTTTTGACATTCTAAACAGGGTTACTTATAGTGCATATAATGATACACTGGACAGTGAAACTCGCATAACTCCCACCTCCTTTCAGCGATACATTAAAATCTTGTGCACAGATCGGCATCTCCTTAAGCTAATGGTTCTGGTCTTGCATTTATTTCAGCCTTAACAGTCCTCCATCACTGTCACAAGAGGTCATGCCCTTGAGGGTTAAGGTCATGACCTTGAGGGTAGCGGATGTTGTGACTCATTCAGATTCCCACTGTTTGCGGCCTACATGGTTTACCAAGTGTGATCGTCTGTCGAGGACACAACTTGGTGTGTGTTGTGAGAGATTTCCCATGATGCTTTGTTATTATCGTCACCTTGTCCTTCACGGCAGTAATCGGTTGTACTCCGAGAGAAGCTGTGACTTCTTCACCGCTTCCCATGTTCTGGCAGCGTAATGAAACCTGCATGCAAAACAAGAATAAACAGGATGCTACCATAATATCAAAACCTTTTCAAGTGTCAGGTAGAAAACACATCAGCGTTGCCATTTTGGTTTTTATAAATAAGAATGATTAGCATCTGAAATATATAAAGGCCAAAATTAAAAGGTTGCAAAGGGTGCTGAAAGGAACTATCAAAACTGAATTTGACTCATATTCATTTTCAATATCCTGTAATATATGACAGTGTCTTTGCTTAGTATTCAGAATTGGTCTTCTTGGTGTGTGTGTGTGTGTGTGTGAGTAGAGGGGGGTATGGGTTGAAGTAGAGACAAGGTATACAATTTATATTGTCTAAAATATCACATTGCTACATGTGTCATGATATAAACAATGATCCACAAAAAAGAAAACCAAATATTCCCAGAAGATACAACTGGTTCATCTTTAAGATTGAACATTATGAAATACAGATTTAGGGCCTCATGTTCACAACCTACGAACACAATGAAACATACCCACATGAGTGAGAAATGTCATGCATATAGAATGTTATATATAATATTTTAATTGGAATTAACTAATGATGAAATAAACAAGTGACCCATGGGTCATGATGCTCAGATGACAAACATAAGGTAATGGCCTAATTTTTACAATTGTTGTCTTATTAAGAAGAAAATGATTGCAAATGTTATTAAAATTTTGGGTAGGGGCATGAAGATTTGTACACATAAAGCACATTACTTGATGGTTAAGGGCAAAATGGTGATACTAGGCATGAATGAACATTTGCTACTGGTTCAAACAATGGAATTGATATTTCCAGAACACAGCTTGCAGAATATAGATCACCATGACCTTATTTAAGGATTGTAAGGATTATTTTTTCAGCTGAGCTTAAAAGTACATTCTAGGTCCAGTGGTTACCATTTATGCCCTGCTTTGGTATCAAATTTTAAATTATTCTGGGGGGGGGGGGGGGGGGGTATTACAAGCCTTATAGCTCGGAGAATATGAGTAACAGAGACCTATTTTCAGGTTTCCAAGGAGATTATTCATGGACCTCTAAGACTGCACAGGGTTTATGATCCAAGCCCTTACAGTTACAATTTGTGCCTTGCTAACAGACAGCCAACCAGACAGCTGGAGGGAAGGTCAAGGGACAATGACCCATGGCTATAGTTCAGCATGACTGAAAGTCAGCTGAGCTGAAAGAGAGAAGAGTACAGCTGTAGACATGGATACAGATAGTTTGAACTAAAACATGATATAATATAAGGTGTTGACACTTGTATGGACATAGTGCCATAGACAGCGACTTCAGAACTCTGCCTGTACAGTTCTACATCCAGCACCCTGTACAGTTCTACATCCAGCAACCTGTACAGTTCTACATCCAGCAAACCTGTACAGCTCCATGCGGGTATGTCACCATGTCACAATGAAGTAATTATTTGGTAAAAACCTACAGCCATGTGCTCCCATGTGTATATAAGTAGTAAATAGTGGTACACCTTTACTTATATAACCATATATACATATCTATATGTATATTCAGGCAGGAGAGAATAGTTGAGTGCATTATATTCAACCTAAGTTGAGATATTTATGTACAAAAAAAAATACAAGACGAAACTAAAGTATGACTTACAATTGCACTTATATTTATTTGAACAGTGCTTAGGCCTAGTGAAACCTGGTAAAACTGTAACTTAAGCTTTACAGCTAACTTACAGCAAATGCATAAGTGGAAACACACTAAACTTATCCACATCTGTATCTGTACCCATATCAATGTCCAGCCAATATAAGTGGAAACACGGCTTAAAAGATACAATCTCTTTGAATATCTACACAGCAACAGAAGACAAGTGACAGTACTACTGACCAGTTCTTCTCGGAGAGTGTAGTGTGTGTGAGCATGCGACGCGGCACAGACAGCACTTGATTCCGCATAGTGCGGAATAAGCTCTGAAAGCCAGGATGACCTTTATACCCTCTCAGGAGGCCCAGCACACCACCACCTGTTAAATACAGAATAACATTTAAGCTCTCAATTATCCTGTCTTATCAGCAGAATTTATAATTTCTGGTTTATTCTGGGTACATATTCAGGAACATCAGTTAGTTCCTACCAAGAAAGGTTTTTATAATGCCTCCATGACAGACATATGATAATGTATTTCTAACAAGTGACCCATGGGTCATGACGCTCAGCTGACTGGGAAGAGATTCGCAAAAGGAAATTTTATCACCAGAATGGTAGTATATACCCATTCAACTGAAGCATCAAACAGATTAACCAACAGGCCAAGATTTAGTCTGTATTTATATATCTCAAAAATAGAGAAAAATGTGTAAACTTTTAAAACTAGAATACGGGTAACCGACAAGTGACTACATGTATCTGCCAAAATCGGATAGTGAGGCATGGATTGAGTGGCAAGGGGAAATAGAGTGAGGTATGTTGCATATTAGCATGGATGTCTGCAGCCTAAATGTGTATGTAGGTTGTGCCACCTACCACAAATCCAGAAATCTGTCCAAGTTGTATACACCTGCAAAATTTTAGGCAGAAAAGTCAAACCACTACATGTATATGAGCGATTTTTGCCCATGGCAGACAAACAGACAAACACTGTGCAAAAATCTTTGCAGGTAACCCCTCCAGTTTTGTGTATGATAAAGACCTATGTGAGATCTAAACACATGCACAATTTTGGCCCAATCGGTCAAATGGTTCCTGAGATATGAGCTTGGATGTGTCCAGCGTTAACTAGAATGTAGGTGGTGCCACCTGTCATAAAATCAAGAAAGCTGTCCACGATGTATAAACCTGCAAAATTTTAGGCAGTTATGTCGAACCACTACAGAGAAATGAGTAATTTTAGGCAATGGCAGACTAACAGACAGACGCTGTGCAAACATTGTTACAGGTGGCGCCACCATTTTTTGTGTATGTTACAGAGCTATCAAAGGGCTACATTTGTATAAATTTTATTTCCTGATCGGTCAAACGGTTCCCGAGATATATGCTTGGATGTCATCAGCGTGAACGTGAACGTAGGTGGCACTACCAGTCATAAAATCAAGAAAGCTATCCTGGATGTATACACATGACGAATTTCAGGTGAATTAGTCAATTCACTGCAGAGATATGAGTGATTTTAACCCAAGGCAGATGAACAGATGGACACTGTGCAAACATGGTTACAGGTGGCACCACCATTTTTTGTGTATGTTATAAAGCAATCCAAGGGCTACATTTGTATCAATTTTATTTCCTGATCGGTCAAACGGTTCCCGAGATATGAGGGTTTATGAGTGGAAACAGACCCACAAATGGACACTGGATAGAGAGGAAAGGTCAGAGGTCAATGCAAATTGGTTAGGCACCAGTTCACATGTGACCCGATAATAGGTGTAAGTTTGGGAAAAATCGGTCCATTAGTCTCCGAGGAGCTCTTTGGAAATGAACGCCGCCACGGCGGAGGAACTCGGTCAAAAACATAGTATCCACAAAATTTCGTTTTGGCGGATACAAAAATACAGGTGGCTCCACCAGTCTGCAGAAACTAATAAAAACACTTAATGGTCAATATCCATGCAAAAAATCATGGTGATCTCTGCATTATGTGTTCAGATACTTCAGTTTTTGTATCAAATTGTCCATTATTCTGAGGGATACTTCGGAGTCCTATAGCTTGAAGGATATGGGTAACAGAGACCTAATTTTAAGTTTCCACAGGCACCTTTCATGGGCCTCCTTGCATGACAAGAATGAAGATTCTAGGTCCAGTTGTTGCGATTTGTACCCTGTTGACAGATAACCACATCTTTAAAGGTCTCAAAAAAAAGAAAAAAATTCGTAAAAATTTGAAAAAAAATAGAGGTGGCACACCCAGTCTGCAGAAACTGATGGAACAGCTCATGATCAATATGTATGCTGAAAATCATGACCATCAGTGTTGTAGTTATTGAAATACTGCAGTTTTTGTATCAAATTTTCCATTATTCATGGGGGGGGGGGGTATTTTGGACCCATACAGCTTAAAGAATATGGGTAACAGAGACCTAATTTCAAGTTTCCATGGAGACTTTTCATGGGTCTCCCTGTGTGTCAAGAATGAAGATTCTTGGTCCAGTTTTTTATGATTTGTGCCCTGTTAACAGATGTTCATATCTTTCAAGTTCTCAAAAATACAGAAAAATTTCGTAATAAAAAACAAACAAATACAGGTGGTGCCACCAGTCTGCAGAAACTTATGAAACACTCCATGATCAATATCCATGCAAACAATTATGGTTATCTCTGCATTAGTTGTTCAGATACTTTAGCTTTTGTATCAAATGTTCCATTATTCTGAGCTGTACTTTGGAGTGCCATAGCTCAAAGGAAATGGGTAACAGAGACCAAATTTCAGGTTTCCATGGAGACTTATCATGGGTCTCCCTGTGTGTCAAGAACGAAGATTCTAGGTCCAGTCGTTACGATTTGTACCCTGTTGACAGATAACTACATCCTTAAAGGTCTCAAAAATGGATAAAACAATTCGTGAACATTGAAAAATACAGGTGGCGCCACCAGTCTGCACAAACTGATGAAACATCTCATGATCAATATGTATGTCGAAAATCATGACCATCAGTGATGTAGTTAATGAGATATTGAAGTTTTTGTATGAAAGTTTTGACTATTCTGGGGGGTAATTTTGGGCCCCATAGCTCGAAGGATATGGGTAACAGAGACCTAATTTCTGGTTTCCATGGAGACTTTTCATAGGTCTCTCAGTGTGTCGAAAATGAAGATTCTAGGTCCAGTCGTTAAGATTTGTACCACGCTAACAGATGACAGCATCCTCAAAGGTCTCAAAAATAGAGGAAAAAATCGTAAAAAATCAAACAGTACAGGTGGCGCCACCAGTCTGCAGGAACTGATCGAACATCTCATGATCAATATGTATGCCAAAAATGAAGACCATCAGTGATGTAGTTATTGAGATATTGAAGTTTTTGTATGAAATTTTTTACTTTTCTGGGGGGTACTTTGGGGCCCGATAGCTCAAAGGATATGGGTAACAGAGACCTAATTTCTGGTTTCCAAGGAGATTTTTCATGGACCTCTCAGTGTGTCAAGAATTAAGATTCTAAGTCCAGTCTTTATGATTTGTGCCTTGTTAACAGATGTTCACATTTTTAAAGGTCTCAAAAATAGAGAAAAAAATTCGTAAAAAATCGAAAAATACAGTTGGCGCCACCAGTCTGCAGGAAGTGATGTAACATCTCATGATCAATATGTATGCCAAAAATCATGACCATCAATCAAGTAGTTAATGAGATATTGAAGTTTTTGTATGAAATTTTTTACTTTTCTGGGGGGTACTTTGGGGCCCCATAGCTCGAAGGATATGGGTAACAGAGACCTAATTTCTGGTTTCCAAGGAGATTTTTTATGGACCTCTCAGAATCCCAAGTTACAAGGTTCTACGATTTGTGCCTGGTTAACGGACGGACAGACGGACAGACGGACGACGGACAAAGAGTGATCGCTATAGCTCAGATGACTTTCAGTCAGCTGAGCTAAAAACCTCAAGTCAACATGGTACATATGACCATGTGGACAAACATGAACTAGAATATCAGTAAAAGCTGACAAAAGTAACAAGTAATCATGAAATATTTGTTCTCACATGGATATTTATCTGTACATATGTCTCTTGTTCAAGTTATAAATTTGAACTATTTGAACTACACAGGTATGTTGTACCTTTGCAAGTCTGGCACCCCGAACTCATGCAGCACTTAGAGATCACCAAAGCCATACCACATTTCAAACAATCCACCAGACATTGGGTGATTACTTGATATATGTAATCAATTACGATTACGAATACTTTGAAAGTGAATGATTACAATTACAATTACATTTACCAAAATAAATTAATGTAATCGATTATGATTGCTTTATGATTACTTCAAAAAGTAATCATGATTACAGCTACGATTACAAACCTAAATACTGTCATAAGGTATTGCAAGAATTGTATACTCTAACCTTTATTCAAATGCATCAAAGAAAAAAAAAATATACAGTATACAGATCCAATAGTTAGTCTCATCAAGACATGAGATAGATAAAATAGTCTGAAGAATAACTAGAAATGATTTATATCATTTCAAATGCTTGTTGCACATTATAAACATAAGTCTTGATTTCATAATTTCACAGGGTGTGTCAAAGAAATTTCCACTGCGGGTTGGGGGCAGGTCTGGGCTAAATGCTGGCATATGCAGGGCCGGGTGGGCTACATGATTGAAACAGGGTTTCTGTGAACCAAAAATATGGTTATAGTTACAGTGGTCACCTTTACCAGAATATAATGTCCATGTCTGTTCATATTCCATCAATTATTCCATTTTCTGAGGTTTTTTTGTATATAGAAGTTCTCATTAAATCTTATTTCTCTATTTTTTTAGACAGTTTCATGTTTGCAGGCCCTTCTGGGTATGATGTTGTACAAATGTTAATGGTCATAATGTTGTATGTTTAGACTGTTCAGTACTGTAAGCTTAAACTTGTGGCCAGTCCCACATATTACACAACAAGGGGTAGAGGAGAGCACCGGCATGATTACCTGTGACCTAATATAAGCCACTACAGGGGCTGCATCTGGCTTTGTCACCAGTTGGATATAGCTTTGCTTAACCCACAAAGGCTGAGGTGTTCTTCTCAAGGATCTGCCGAAGACCAGTGGCTGGTTTAGAGCACTACATTGGCAAACACTGCATGCAACAAAGAAGTCATGCCTTTTTGTTATCTATCTCTGTGTACACCTCCTGGATAGGAGCTGGGCTCCCTCTGTAGTTCCATGGAGAATCCCATTCTTTCTCCATTGAAGTACCATACCCCTTTTCAGCTCAATAGCTAAGCAATTCTTCATGACTCTTTTTTAAAGTCTTTGCTCATATACTAACAAGGTGATTTGCTCAAGAGGTGATTGGCAGGTGAATATTGCCTACCTTTCTATAACTGCTCAGTTGGGCACTTCACCATGGTCTTTAACAAAGTTATGATGACAATACTTAATATGATAGAAATTAAATTTAAAATTCTGATTTTATTTATTCCTCTCTCTTATTTCATTTCTAAATGCTCACACAATCAATTCACCTAGCTTCCATTAGATACATCTACTACTTAAGTATGATATGATGGCTGTCAGGAGTCACAACAGCTGCATACTTCACTCTTAATGAGGTTTTTAATCAGTGTTAAACATGAAAGATTAATGATTTAGGAAACATTAACTGTGGCTGTTTTAAATCTGAAACATAAAAGTAATCAGTGTAATCATATATAATTACATTGGGAGAGTAATTGATTATTATTACAATTACTTTCCTTTCAAAATGAATGTAATTGGTTATGATTATGATTACTTTAAAGAATGTAATCGATTGTAATCGATTATGATTACTGATTACGATAACCCCAAGTCAGCAATACACCCAGTGATTCCTGGGAAATAAGCTTTTTATCTATTATAAGCGATATGACCTTGAAAAGTAGGTCAAGATCACCCATCTTAGAACTTGGCCGAGACTTTGTTGATGTGCATCAGCACTGAGGAAATGAATTTCCTGTTTTGAATACTTTTAGAGATATCCAGCACACAAAACCAAAATTGAAAACGCCGATAATAAATTCATTAAAAATCAGAAATTGTAGGTGGCACCGCCAAACTCATGCAGCACTCAGAGGTCATCAGGGCAAATGACCATATCATATTTCATAACATTCCATCCAGTGGTTCCTGAGATTTTTTCTATTATAAGCTGTGACCATGAAAATTAGGTCAAGGTCACCCACCTGTTTATATATGTTTATATACATCTGCATCAAAGAAATAAAATTCCTACAGTGAATCCTTATACTCACATATAACACTCACAAGCTAAAAGTTAACAGATGCTGGAATGACAGACAGCTTCGGTGATGACAATATCCCTTAAGCCTATAAGGCTGAGGGCAAAAAAACATGTAACTAAAGGTGGTTGTGCAGAAGTTTACAGGTAAACAAGTGCAAAATACCATTTGTAACCCAGTGGTGTACTTGACTTGCCATCAGACGTCACTGCTGAATTTGTTTGGACTATCTTGTTATAAAAAAGTGGATATAAACAAAACAAACAGCCTGTACAGCATGAAATCAGGGTCATGTATGCTGCTTCAGACCTGTTTTGACCTCAAGAATGGCTTGAAAAAATTTTTACCTGATATTCACCCTGAAAATTTATACTCAACTTATATGCGAGATCAACTTATATGCGAGTTTTTACGGTAGTCTGGTCTGTTCTTATGATAGGTTCACGGGATTATCTTTAATTAACAGATGTAAGGTATCAGAACAGACCCCTTGAAAAGTATGAATACAATACAGCAAAACAATTAATGGCTGGAACAGATTGGGGTCATGCTATAAATACATTCTGAAGATGGCTACCCAGGGGATGTTTCTGACAAGTCTGAAATCTGATACTGCATATACATTAACATGGCCCCATCTTGGGAAAAGGTAAATGGGAAGATAATGAGGTTATTTAAAAAAATTACCTTGCAGTGAACATATCAGTTTGCCCAGCAATAATTGAGTAGGAAATGGTACTAACCCTTATTTAGAATACTTTTGGCCTTGCAGAGAATTTTAGTGAAACAATTTGAAATCTGAGATACAGTCTATTATTGTCAGGATGTCTTGATTAGGTCAAGGCCACCTTTCTCGAGTCTTTGATTGGATAATGGTTGCACCCTGTAATATGTACATACTATGAACCTGGATCCATGAACATGAAATACATTGTCATGTAAAATATGCCATCCTGCACCCTGATTCCATAATTACATAAACTATACAAGTGATAAGTTTTAAGTGTTTCATTCTCTATTACCAGAGCACTTATAATCATAATGTTCTGTCTTAGTCACAGGCTTAATTTCTAATTATCCCAAAAACTGGAGGATGCATTTTGATGGACTGGAACACAGTATTTTCTCACATTCCATGGGGTTACACTTTCAGTGTTTTCAAGATCAAATCATGTCAGATTCAAAACAGATGGCATGGCACTATAACCTACTGAGATTTGAGGAATTGCTATGCTCTTAACTTGGCCTACCAGTATACATGGTAACTTGCCACCAAACTCACCACCGTTATTGAACCCTGACAGGTTTAATTTCCTAGTTTCTCACAACAGCCCATGGGGATGCAATATTGCATACACACTAAAACTAAGAAGTCACAGGCGATATGTCAAAATTATGGGTATACAGCTTTTATTTAATTAATAAAATTGCATGCTTCAATAATACGGATAACAACATGCTGCCGTTGTATCTCATAAATTTAGTGTGATGTCACACAGAGGAGTGACCCTTGAAATCCCCTCGTATAGTTTTAGATTTTATTGACCTGATCAATTACTCTAAATTTGCAGTTTAGTTTAATATACCCCTAATCCTATTATAACTTGTTTTCGGTGTGGTTAAAAAAGCATTGTTCTGCCCTAAACTATGTCAATACATATCCCTCTCCTACCACATTTTCTTTGCAGACTGATTTTCCACCTGGATGCTGTCTCAGGAGTACTCTCGTGTTGCATAAATGGCAATTTAGATACACACTTAAACCTTGATGTCACAGGTCCCATGTTAAATTTATGGGCATATCACAAGTGTCTCATCTTTTACTATAGGAATTACCTTTTGTGAGACTCAATCTGGCCAAAGATGGCTCAAATCTTGTATCAAATCTTTAAATTATTCTGGGAGCACTTACAAGCCCAATATTTTGGAGGATTGGGGTAACAGAGACCTTATTTCAGGTTTCCAAGGAGATTTTTCATGGACCTACCTGGATATACATTAGAAAGTTTCTAGGTCTAATGGTTATGATTTGTGCCCTGTGAAGGGCAGACGGCTGGACAACAGAACTGCTGACTGATAAATGTTGATCGCTATGGCTCACATGACTTACAATCAGCCGAGCTAAAAACAGGTTCAAATAATTACCCTTTTCCTCCTGCGCCTCCTTGTTCTGTTCAATGGTTGGAAGTATGGTCAGATTAGCTTTCTTTCCCTTATTGCCCAGAAGTTTGTTTGCTGCACCAACATACCCTAAAAAAATAGAATATCTCATATGAAAACATCAGACCTGTAGGTACACATATATGAGAACCTTACATACTAAAAACAGTAACCCATTTATTATATATATGACTCACTGATCATTTGAAACATTAAGTGATGTGTAAATTTTAACAATAAAGGATAATTTATTGCTACAAAGTAAAATAATTAACAACCTTTACATATAATTCCAAAAACAAATATGGTATGTCTTACTGATATGACATGGATATAGATCTTTGGTAGGGAAAAATCCTTTGAATAATGAAGTAAAATTTGTGGCACAGTAGCCATGCTTTATGTCATTATAAGGCTCCCCTACACTATATGGAAGGGTCATAGGGATGCCATCTGTCAGCAAATTACCAAACTTTTCTCACACTCATTCTATCAACAGACATTATTAACTGGTAGGTTGGTAATCAGTGCCATCTGACAACTCCTAGCTGAACTATGGGTGTTTCCAGGGATGTCTGCAGATTTTGGCCTCTGCAGAAATAAGAATTGTCAACTGATTGTTCAGTGGGTGGCTACTGCTGTCACCACAGCAACAATATAAAATCCCAATCTGAAGAGTGATGCACCAAAGCAAATGAGAATACTTGTTCTACCAGGGTTTCAAGTTTGAGCAAACTTTTCAGCTGAACACTAAAGGCATATGCACCTATTCATCTAAGAAAAGGAACATTTGTTTTAATTTAAAGGTAAAATCTCACTCTGTGTTTAAAATGCCAAAATAGCATTTTAAAGTGGAACCTGTCTGAAAGACCATCTGTCTACTAAGACCACCTGTCTATGAAGACAACAACTGAGTGAACTGAAAGCTGTCATACTGGTTATAACTGACCTGTCTAATAAGACCACCTGTGAATATAGACCACAATTTGCCAGTCTTGTGTTTGGTCTTATTAGGCAAAAAAAATAAAAGGTTGGGTTCTCAGGCACTTTTTTCAGAAATCATTGCACGCGGGCGATTTTTTACTTTTTTTTCTTTTTGTTCCAACAAAAATGTCATATGATCAGGGGAAAGCATGATACTAACAGAACATTTTTGGTTAACAAGTAATAGCACTACTTAACAAAGGAAATCTTATCAAAAGTGTCTTTTTTTTTCTTCTTGAAAGAAATGTTGGAATATTCATTTCTGATGCGAGGGGTTAAAATTGACTTGTGTGTTGCCTGAGAACCATTGTTTTTTTTTTTTTTTTGCCTTACACAGGTTTTCTCATCCTGCACTACCTTTGAACTTCAGCATAGACTTGTCCATCATCGTCTCTAGTAGGTTAGCCATCTTGTTAACATTATCAAGGACAAAGTCCTCCCGCTGAGCCTTGTTCAAAACAAACACTGAAACAAGGAACCAGTAAGGTGAACATTTAGATTACAAATGTTCATCTTGTACATTTAACTGTGAAAGTTCTCTATTTCTTACAGATACTTGAAATGAAATCTGACCTGAAACTTATCTTTACCTGTGCAGATGACAGTGTTTGACTTAAATTCTGGCCAAATGTATATTAATAAATTTGTATTCCAACTAATGCTATCCTTTATCTAATTTGCTTTATAAATGTGCATTTGAAGTTATACTGTATATTACATGTATACTGATCTATATACATGGAGCTGCACAACTAAAATTTATTTGCCTTGCATACTGCTCTTTAGCTGAGCAGGTTAAACATATATTGAAATGGAATTCAAAAAACATTTCGTCTACTTAGGGCACTAAATTACACAGGAATCAGGCTTCCATACTCACCTATATCAGGGTAATATTCATCTTCACCATTTGAGCCACTGTCCTGTGGAGCAGAGGGTGTCGCTGGTTTCAGCATCTCAGCTGTCTCAAGAAACCTAAAGCACCATTGAAATACACAATTTTCTCTGTTATAGGTAAATTTAGGTGAACTCTAAATCAGCATAAACTATACTATATATACATTATAAATTTTACACAAATTTAAACCTCTCTAGACCATAAAGCATACCACAGCATTTCTCCACTCCTGTGATGCCTGCGTGAAGTTAAGTTCTCTGTGTCAACACCATCTGACGAACAGTTGTTTTTTGTTCCAACTTGGCACACAGGTTTAAAGAGTCTTTAAGAGTCATTTAAGCGTGGAGCTAACCTGCACATGTCTGTCCCTACTCCTGGTGAACATGTTAATGATCTTGCAGGTTAATTCACTGGTTGGTTACTGAAAGACTCTATGTTTAATTATTCATAAAATGGTGAATAATGAAATGTTCAATGTTTTGAATATATAATCCAAGCCCATAAAATATCATATATGCAACCTGTTTTTATTCCAGAAGAAAAGACCAGTCTGCATTTAAAAATAGAACACTGGACATCATACCTGCAGATCTAATAACTTGAAATACTAATTTGATCCTAATATATTGAAATCAAGCTCTATCAGCTCCCAGAGAATGAGAGCTGCTACAAATTGATGACAGAAAACTTACCGGATAACATTAAGGTCGACGAACCAATCCAGAACTACCAGGACCACATTACACACAGTGAGCATGAAGCTAGCGATCTGCAGAGACTGGAAAGGAAAAGAAATCATCAGTTATTGGGCTAGGCATATTATTAACTGGCTTGTTCAGTATTGCTATCATACTGACCAGAGGGCTGCATATAAGTTTGAAGCTAAAGATGGCTAAGGGACAAAGCAGCTGCCTAAAGGCCTGTAAGAAAGTAATACCCAACACACCACTTCATATTATTTTTATTTAACCTTCAAATGTTATCAAAAAAACAACTACTCAGTTTACATCCAGCACTCAAGTGAAACACTTCAACAGAGAAAATGCAACTTCCCACCTAGAAGGTTTCAGTATGTCAATTAAATTGCTAAAAAGGGCATTGATATGAACCAGGGATGACAAATTGTATCAATCTGGCCAGGAGCCTGTTTCCAGTTGATAACTTGTGTGGCTGGTTAATACAAGATTTGATCAACTGATGCAAGAGGAATAGGATTTAGGGTTGGGAAGGTTACCAGTATTCTGTTTTTTCACGATATCTGACAACTACAGTAATTGTACCATAAAATTTCCTATTACCCTACTATCCTATTATAATTCCTGATATCACGATATGCATTTTTGTCCATGATTTGGGCTCACAAGCAAGCTCTTGATGTGTATTTTCTAGGCAAACTCTCATCATTAGCGTCTGTCTGTGTTCAAAATAACATTTCTTTTCAAGAATCATATTTATTTTTATAAATCGCATGCATTTGAACGTGTAGGTGGACCCATATGCTTACTGATTTAAGGATTAGTCGGAAATGTCCAGAAGTAGCATTAACCCTTCATAGAGGGTACACGAATCATAAATATAGAGAATTTAGAAAACCCACCTGCATTTCAATACAGTTCTCAGCATTAGTGAATTCCGTTGGGTATTTTCTTTCATTGTGAATCATGTAGTCAAGCACAGAAGCACTCAAAACAGGCTGAAAGGATATGAGAAAACTATATAAATTCTCTTTATATAGATTAAATTTGTACTGTACAAATGAGTAATCTAACCATCTATTACTGATGGTGCTGCTACTGGAACTTCTGTCACATACAATTCCTGTGACCACACCTAAAAAAAATGCCTGATTATGGTCTTAACGCTTGGAAACCATGTAAAATGTGTCATTCCCAAAATGTTCACATATATTCTATAAATTTCAAAAGGGCGATCACAGGGCCATTTATCAGAAACTAACTGAACTATGCAAGAACACATAATATGAAAGTAACATTACCCCACATAATCAGTATTGCAGGTATAACACTGAATTACAATTTTACCTGAAAACATAAAAGATTGTCTCTGAAAATACAAATGGCTGCAGCAGATGTGTTTAATGTGTATCTCTGAATTTGTTTTTGCATGATTCTAGTCAGAAGTGGAAAACTGAATAATGAAGTGGACCAAACAAATGTTTCATTAAACTTAGGGGAGTCCAACCTGTATCATATCCCATGCAAACATGAAAAGTCAATAATGTACAAATTTCATGTAATTCTTTAAACAGTAATTCTTCCTGAAATCAGCAAATTTCAACTTATTTCTCATTCTTGAATGTTTTGGAATATGACTGCCAAAAAGTGATGTAATTGCTGGTACATGGAATCTGATTTGTCAATATAATAGAAACTGAGTTCACAATGTGAACATGCTAAGCAAGTCATGACTGGACGAGTGAAAGGCCAATGGTAATGACAGCGTGTCATGGAATGTGACTGGGTAATGCTGTGGCTAATGTTACAACCAGCATGCAACAAGCATGCTTTTTGCTTATTTTTTTTTATGAAATGTTAAATGTAGTATATTTAACTGATGTCAAAATGGTCTTCATTTCAATAGGAAATCCAAGGATGTACATGTTTACCTGAGAGTCCAGTAAAACCATCCGTTCTGCTGTCACAAACATGTCAATACCAATGGTCTGGTGGCCCCCCAGCTCCCTCGCCTCCCGGTTCTCTGGCCGGAAAGCGAAGGTCCTGGAATATCATAATGACTTAACATTATTCATTGAAACTCAAGATCTACTACACACTGAGAAACAAGTATATCAAAATACACTGAAAACTATAATAATAAATAATTCAAGTACATTCAAACAAACTCCAAAGTTTGGAACAGGCTGTGTGTTTGACCGGAACCATAATTATATATAGGTTTCTTGTGAAAACTGACTGATAGTTTCTACACTTTTATCAATAACTGTAAAGTCTGTGACTTTCAGATTTTTTTTTTCATTTATTATAGATCAAATATCATTATTTCTTTGACAAGAGATAACATTTTTTTTATTTCAATAACTATGCCTGAAAGCAAGGCTTATGCAAGAATAGATGTAGTACAGTTATGTTTCACATATTCAAATTGAGAATACATTATTAAACTGTAGTAAATTTGTGTTGAAATTTCCTGAAAGCAACTAACAATATCAGATTCTTGCAGAATCCACAATTGTGCTACTCACAGTTTTAGGTACAAATAGGCTGTGTAATGACGAAATGGTAGGAGGTACAAAACAAGTGACCCATGGGTCATGACGCTCAGCTGACTGGGAAGAGATTCGCAAAAGGAAATTTTATCATTAGAATGGTAGTATATACCCATTCAACTGAAGCATCAAACAGATTAACCAACAGGCCAAGATTTAGTCTGTATTTATATATCTCAAAAATAGAGAAAAATGTGTAAACTTTTAAAACTAGAATACGGGTAACCGACAAGTGACTACATGTATCTGCCAAAATCGGATAGTGAGGCATGGATTGAGTGGCAAGGGGAAATAGAGTGAGGTATGTTGCATATTAGCATGGATGTCTGCAGCCTAAATGTGTATGTAGGTTGTGCCACCTACCACAAATCCAGAAAGCTGTTCAAGTTGTATACACCTGCAAAATTTTAGGCAGAAAAGTCAAACCACTACATGTATATGAGCGATTTTTGCCCATGGCAGACAAACAGACAAACACTGTGCAAAAATCTTTGCAGGTAACCCCTCCAGTTTTGTGTATGATAAAGACCTATGTGAGATCTAAACACATGCACAATTTTGGCCCAATCGGTCAAATGGTTCCTGAGATATGAGCTTGGATGTGTGCAGCGTTAACTAGAATGTAGGTGGCGCCACCTGTCATAAAATCAAGAGGCTGTCCACGATGTATAAACCTGCAAAATTTTAGGCAGTTATGTCGAACCACTACAGAGAAATGAGTGATTTTAGGCCACGGCAGACTAACAGACAGACGCTGTGCAAACATTGTTACAGGTGGCGCCACCATTTTTTGTGTATGTTACAGAGCTATCAAAGGGCTACATTTGTATAAATTTTATTTCCTGATCGGTCAAACGGTTCCCAAGATATAAGCTTAGATGTCATCAGCGTGAACGTGAACGTAGGTGGCGCCACCTGTCATAAAATCAAGAAAGCTATCCTGGATGTATACGCATGACGAATTTCAGGTGAATTAGTCAATTCACTGCAGAGATATGAGTGATTTTAACCCAAGGCAGATGAACAGATGGACACTGTGCAAACATGGTTACAGGTGGCGCCACCATTTTTTGTGTATGTTATAAAGCAATCCAAGGGCTACATTTGTATCAATTTAATTCCTGATCGGTCAAATGGTTCCCGAGATATGAGGGTTTATGAGTGGAAACAGACCCACAAATGGACACTGGATAGAGAGGAAAGGTCAGAGGTCAACGCAAATTGGTTAGGCACCAGTTCACATGTGACCCGATAATAGGTGTAAGTTTGGGAAAAATCGGTCCATTAGTCTCCGAGGAGCTCTCTGGAAACGAACGCCGCCGCCGTGGAGGAACTCGGTCAAAAACATAGTATCCGCAAAACTTCGTTTTGGCGGATACAAAAATACAGGTGGCTCCACCAGTCTGCAGAAACTAATAAAAACACTTAATGGTCAATATCCATGCAAAAAATCATGGTGATCTCTGCATTAGTTGTTCAGATACTTCAGTTTTTGTATCAAATTGTCCATTATTCTGAGGGATACTTCGGAGTCCTATAGCTTGAAGGATATGGGTAACAGAGACCTAATTTCAAGTTTCCACAGGCACCTTTCATGGGCCTCCTTGCATGACAAGAATGAAGATTCTAGGTCCAGTTGTTGCGATTTGTACCCTGTTGACAGATAACCACATCTTTAAAGGTCTCAAAATAAAAGAAAAAAATTCGTAAAAATTTGAAAAAAAATAGAGGTGGCACACCCAGTCTGCAGAAACTGATGAAACAGCTCATGATCAATATGTATGCCGAAAATCATGACCATCAGTGTTGTAGTTATTGAAATACTGCAGTTTTTGTATCAAATTTTCCATTATTCTGGCGGGGGGGGGGGGGGGGGGGGGGGTATTTTGGACCCATACAGCTTAAAGAATATGGGTAACAGAGACCTAATTTCAAGTTTCCATGGAGACTTTTCATTGGTCTCCCTGTGTGTCAAGAATGAAGATTCTTGCTCCAGTTTTTATGATTTGTGCCCTGTTAACAGATGTTCATATCTTTAAAGGTCTCAAAAATACAGAAAAATTTTGTAAAAAAAACCGAACAAATACAGGTGGTGCCACCAGTCTGCAGAAACTTGTGAAACACTCCATGATCAATATCCATGCAAACAATTATGGTTATCTCTGCATTAGTTGTTCAGATACTTTAGCTTTTGTATCAAATTTTCCATTATTCTGAGCTGTACTTTGGAGTGCCATAGCTCAAAGGATATGGGTAACAGAGACCAAATTTCAGGTTTCCATGGAGACTTATCATGGGTCTCCCTGTGTGTCAAGAACGAAGATTCTAGGTCCAGTCGTTACGATTTGTACCCTGTTGACAGATAACTACATCCTTAAAGGTCTCAAAAATGGAGAAAACAATTCCTGAACATTGAAAAAGTCAGGTGGCGCCACCAGTCTGCACAAACTGATGAAACATCTCATGATCAATATGTATGCCGAAAATCATGACCATCAGTGTTGTAGTTATTGAAATACTGCAGTTTTTGTATCAAATTTTCCATTATTCTGGCGGGGGGGGGGGGGGGGGGGGGGTATTTTGGACCCATACAGCTTAAAGAATATGGGTAACAGAGACCTAATTTCAAGTTTCCATGGAGACTTTTCATAGGTCTCCCTGTGTGTCAAGAATGAAGATTCTTGCTCCAGTTTTTATGATTTGTGCCCTGTTAACAGATGTTCATATCTTTAAAGGTCTCAAAAATACAGAAAAATTTTGTAAAAAAAACCGAACAAATACAGGTGGTGCCACCAGTCTGCAGAAACTTGTGAAACACTCCATGATCAATATCCATGCAAACAATTATGGTTATCTCTGCATTAGTTGTTCAGATACTTTAGCTTTTGTTTCAAATTTTCCATTATTCTGAGCTGTACTTTGGAGTGCCATAGCTCAAAGGATATGGGTAACAGAGACCAAATTTCAGGTTTCCATGGAGACTTATCATGGGTCTCCCTGTGTGTCAAGAACGAAGATTCTAGGTCCAGTCGTTACGATTTGTACCCTGTTGACAGATAACTACATCCTTAAAGGTCTCAAAAATGGAGAAAACAATTCCTGAACATTGAAAAAGTCAGGTGGCGCCACCAGTCTGCACAAACTGATGAAACATCTCATGATCAATATGTATGTCGAAAATCATGACCATCAGTGATGTAGTTAATGAGATATTGAAGTTTTTGTATGAAATTTTTGACTATTCTGGGGGGTAATTTTGGGCCCCATAGCTCGAAGGATATGGGTAACAGAGACCTAATTTCTGGTTTCCATGGAGACTTTTCATAGGTCTCTCAGTGTGTCGAAAATGAAGATTCTAGGTCCAGTCGTTACGATTTGTGCCACGCTAACAGATGACAGCATCCTCAAAGGTCTCAAAAATAGAGGAAAAAATCGTAAAAAATCAAACAGTACAGGTGGCGCCACCAGTCTGCAGGAACTGATCGAACATCTCATGATCAATATGTATGCCAAAAATGAAGACCATCAGTGATGTAGTTATTGAAATATTGAAGTTTTTGTATGAAATTTTTTACTATTCTGGGGGGTACTTTGGGGCCCCATAGCTCGAAGGATATGGGTAACAGAGACCTAATTTCTGGTTTCCAAGGAGATTTTTCATGGACCTCTCAGTGTGTCAAGAATTAAGATTCTAAGTCCAGTCTTTATGATTTGTGCCTTGTTAACAGATGTTCACATTTTTAAAGGTCTCAAAAATAGAGAAAAAAATTCGTAAAAAATCGAAAAATACAGGTGGCGCCACCAGTCTGCAGGAAGTGATGTAACATCTCATGATCAATATGTATGCCGAAAATCATGACCATCAGTCAAGTAGTTAATGAGATATTGAAGTTTTTGTATGAAATTTTTGACTTTTCTGGGGGGTACTTTGGGGCCACATAGCTCGAAGGATATGGGTAACAGAGACCTAATTTCTGGTTTCCAAGGAGATTTTTTATGGACCTCTCAGAATCCCAAGTTACAAGGTTCTAGGTCCAGCGGTTATGATTTGTGCCTGGTTAACGGACGGACAGACGGACAGACGGACAGACAGACAGACGGACAGACGGACGACGGACAAAGAGTGATCGCTATAGCTCAGATGACTTTCAGTCAGCTGAGCTAAAAAACTATAAAAGTGCTAATTATAATATAAACACCAAAATAAATCTGTTCATGTATAACATGTTCTTACCTTAAAGTTTTAATAAAACATTCATCCTTAACAATCCTTGTAAACCTACAGTGATTTAAACATAACAACCTTAAGATCTTGTTGTGATCAGACACTGATTGACTGGTACACTGCACGTACCCCTCCGGACACCCACTGTTTCCATATCCAGCAGTGATAAGATCCAAGAGGGTTCCCATTCTAAATCCCAATTGCAAAGGACTGTGGGACATTCAACAAAATCAGGTTGACTCCATGTAATCATTAGGGCTCTTAAAATTATGGATGTGTGGGGAAACTGAGCATTACATTGGTGCTACATCCTTTCATAAGTTATTTAATAAAATATCAATTGGCAACAAAAAGGTAATTATCTTAGGTTGACACCATCCAAAGAGTCACTTATACAATTCCAAAGGGGTCTCCTATTTGGAACCTTACACAGTCTTTTTATTAGGGTTGATCTCAAGATGTTGATGTAGAGTTACAGAGTGAATAGGAATAAAGTGGCTTGGGATGAAACAAAATCTCAGAAAGATTTTCATATGACACAGTTTAAGAATGGCCTTTAAAAACTTGATTTTCTTTGCTATACCACTTTATTAAGACTGTTCTAATTTTTATTATACATGATAATTATGAAAATGTCAATCCATCTCACAGCCATCATAAATAAATAATATCTTGATTTTCATAAGAGTCACCAATAATTTTATCGGTTTCTTGCATTTACTAGGAAATAAAGGCACTAATACATTGTGCTACACTTAGCTGCATGTTCCCCTATTTAACACACAAAAACCCATGTAACCATAACTGCACAGTAACAATAAATTTATACATACAAATGGAAACAATGTTTCTAGGACTGACCTGTAGGGGTCACCAGGTTGGTTTCCTGCCAGTAAAGACAGGATTGTTGATTTACCCACACCCTGCTGACCAATCACTCCAACCACCAAGAAGTCAGTCTGATCTTGTAACATCTGAAAATGAGGTACCAATTTAACATTCGGTTAAACATTATTTCATACAATGCCATTGTTATCACAGAGCAAAACCTGGAACATAGTAGCTGTGATGGTTACAGAAAACTGATTGGTTTCATATCTGAGGGATTCTTATTTGCAAAATATGAGAAAGAGCGAACAAATTTAAACAAGAGCACCGTAAAGGTGCATTATATGCTTGTCATGTATCAAGTGACCTCTGACCTCATTAAATATGCATGAAATTTGATGAGAAGGCATTTCAGGTGAGAAGTTTTATTGGTAAATATAAGTATAATGAGTTTCATGAAAATCCAAAGGATTAAAGTCACCACGTGCCACATAAGTGTGGTGACCTCTCACATCATAAAATATGCTTGGATTTTACTGGAAATCAAACTTAGGAGAGACATTTAACTGTTTAACATTTCTGATGTGTTTATAATTATTCCTTCATTTCTTCTTAAGTTATCCTGATGAAATCAAACTTAGGAGAGACATTTAACTGTTTAACATTTCTGATGTGTTTATAATTATTCCTTCATTTCTTCTTAAGTTATCCTGATGACACCATTAAGTAGCTTAGTGACCAATGACTTTATTAAATATATATATGCATGGATGTTGCCCATAATCAAACTCGGGCGAGAGAATTTGTTGGCATATAGTTATAGTGGGTTTTTTTGTGAAAATCAATCAAAGCCCAAGTTATCACGGCAACACAAAAAGTTAACAGACAAATGGACAGTGGGTATACCATAATACTCCCATCATATGATGGACATATAAAAAAAAGGAACTCTTATCAATAACACACCATGTCCACATTGCTCAGCATCCATCACACAGTTACCCCAAGTACGACCTCACCTGACTTCCCTGGTCACCGGTTCATAATGTGTCCAATCATCACTAACCCATGCATGGTATAAAAAACATACAAATGAATTTTTATGTAACAGACGAGTTATTTTTTTTTTGGAGGGGCTGCTCAATATACTTTGGTTACAATTGCAATTTGGTAAATGAATGAGGAAAAAGTGTCTTATACCAGATCATAATTATATTTATGATTGAATTACGATTAAATAACTCAGGATAGGTTTCTGTTGAGATCGCTAAAAAAATCTTTGTGAAACATCAATAAAGGAAATGTCACAAAATTTCAACCTTGTAAATATGTGGCCAAGCACATTACAGGAATGAGGAGGGCGCTGGTGTGCTGTTTTGGGAGGAGCAGTGTTTCATGAGCTCACACTTTCTTTGGGTATTTCAAAATTTCCAGGCAAGTACTATTCACAAATTTTTGCCCAGTAATTCTGAACTATCTAGTGAATTTGTACTTTGAATAGTTTATGTGCAAATAGTTTAATTGCAGCATAATTTGACTTTGTAAATTAAGAATAAAGTCAACAGAATTGAAGTTCTCCAGGGCCTATTCATTCCATAATGAAAGGGTGCCGTCACACCTGAATGGTTTTAATGTAATAGCACACCAGGGCCCCCAGAGGCACTCATTCTATCCTGTGTATCTTGTGTATTATAGCTGTGTATTCTTGGGTTTTTCATTATGAGTGCCTGAGTGAAGCTTGACACCAACCCTATATGTTTACAGTGAAATTACAAAATATGTATGTGTTATTAATAATATGTCATTAGAAGAAAAAAAAGAGAAATAGGTCCGATACTTCTAGCTCCTCTTCTGATGGTTCTGTCTATACTTATAAAAGAGTTAAACAGGTCTTATCTATAAGTTCCTCAGAGGATAGTGTACTAGAGGAAATGGCAGCTGTCACAGAAGACAGGCTGGTTGAGCTGTTAGATACTTTTAAAAGGGATATTATCCAAGAGATAAAAGAAACAGTCACTGTTCAGATTGAACAAACCATTAAAGATAAATTTGTAAAACCATTGGAAACTACTGTCCAGAAACTTGAAGGTGTTATTGAGAAACTAAAGGAAGAAAACAGAGCTTTGGAAGAGAAATGTAAACAATCTCTTGAGCTTGCCCAAACAGCCAAAGCTCACTCTGTGAATACAGAGCAATACCTTAGAAAATCCAATATAAAGATAATTGGTGCTCCAGAAATAGAGAAAAATGAGAACTCAAAACATGTTGCTATGGCAATCTTCAAAGATAAACTCAACATAGATATTCATGAAAATGATATTGACATAGCACATAGAGTAGGACCACACAAGAAAGATAGTCAACGGAGCATAATAGTTAGATTTGTTAGAAGAGATGACAAAACTAGAATTCTGAAAGAGAGGAGAAAACTCAAGAACACAGGCATTGTTTTGACAGAGGATTTGTGTAGTGACATGCAAAAGCTTTTTAACAGAGTAAAGAAGGATGATAGAGTAAAAGATGCCTGGACCTGGGATAGTAAAGTGTTTGTAAAAAATGATGATGACAAAATATTTAGAGTTCAGTATGGAGAATCACTCAGTGATGTCTTCCACAGAAGTTAATATTGGACAGTGGGTTGGTATTTTCTTCTTTCAGTTGGTTTATTATTATATCTCAATTATGTTTGTAATATTGCTATGTTATAATGCATGTTTTGTCGCTTTATGTGTAAAACATCGTGGCTGGATGCACTCTACATATACCATACAAAACCCTTTAATTCATGTCAGTAGGTGACGTTAACTTAGATTTTATAGTTATGTCTTTGAATACCAGAGGTATTCGTGATTACCATAAAAGGAGAAAATTATTTAACTGGTTACATAAGCATGGTATGGCCAAAGGTATTTCATATTTACAAGAAACTCATTCAACTGATAAAGATATGAATTCCTGGAAATATCAATGGAGAGGGAGAATGTATTCTTCTAATTGTACTTCTAAAAGTGCTGGTGTTTGTACTCTTATTGGAAATAATATTGATTTTAAAGAATTGAAAACATACATTGATCCAAATGGAAGAGTCATAATTATTCATTGCCTGATACAGGGGAATATGTTCTTACTAATAAATATATATGCTCCAAATACAGAGTCAGAGCAAGTTAATTTTTATCAGAAGGTTCTGGAACAAATATGCGCATTTAATATAGATAATGACACTCAAGTTATATGGGGTGGTGATTTTAACTTTCATTTTACAGATTTAGATGGCAGTGGAGGGAATATATATAATTTTAAAAAGAAGTCTATCAATATTATTTTGTCATCCATGGCACAGTTTAATTTGTGTGATATATGGCGCATAAGAAATGAGATGATTAAAAGATTTACATGGCGTACAACCTGTCCACTGGTACAAAGACGTTTGGATTTTTTTCTTATATCTTCATCCCTTCAGTCCTTTACCAAGACTTGTAACATAATTCCAGCAGTCGGAACAGATCATTCTGCTGTAATCCTTCGTTTGATTTCACATTCATATGAGCGTCATGGCCCTTCATTTTGGAAGTTCAATAATTCGTTGATTGAAGATAAAGATTATATTAAACAAATAGAAGAAAATATAGAAAAATGGAGCGGAAAATATGAATTGAGACATGATGCGCAGATGTTATGGGAGTATATTAAATATAAAATAAGGGAATTCACTATACAATACAGTAAACAAAAAGCATTTAGTTTTAAATCAAAGTTAAGAGAATTAGAAGAAAAGGTAAAATTCCTGGAATATAATCTTGATCAACAATCATTACAGAACAATTCAAGATATACCGAGGCTAAATCAAAGCTAGAAGAAATGTATGATCAGATAACCAGAGGAATTATTATACGTTCCAGAGTACAGTGGGTAGAACAAGGAGAAAAAAACTCGAAATATTTTCTTAATCTGGAAAAGCAAAATAAATGTAAATCTGTTGTCCGAAAGCTTTTAATTAATGATGAAGAAATCACAAAACAATCTGACATTCTATATAACTTACGGAGTTTCTATAGAAATAAATACTTGAAAACCTCGCTGTTGACTGAGAGTGATTGTAAAAATTATTTAAGAAATATTAATCTCCCAAACATTACAGAAACAGAAGCTAAGAGTTGTGAGGGTATCATAAAAAAATGTGAGGTTTTGAAAGCTCTAAAAAATATGAAAAATAATAAAGTGCCAGGTAATGATGGTTTGACAAAAGAATTTTATGTTGGATTTTTCCCATTGATTGGTGATATGTTGGTAAACAGTATAAATGCCGCATATGACAAAGGAAAATTAAGTGTCAGTCAGGGTCAGGCTGTTATAACTCTCTTGGAAAAAAACGGTAAAGATGCAAGGTTGATAAAATCATGGCGGCCAATTAGTCTTCTCAATGTTGATGTCAAAATAATTAGTAAAATTCTAGTTCAGAGAATAATTGGTTTGTTACCGCACATTATCCATACTGATCAGAGTGCATTTGTGAAAAATAGATTCATTGGTGAGCCTTTACGCTTGATTTCTGATGTGTTATATTATTCAGATACCCAGAATATGGAAGGTATTATGTTTGGGGCAGATCTTGAGTCTGCATTTGATAATTTAAGCCATGAATTCATGTTTGCGGTTTTAGAAAAGTATGGCTTTGGTCAGTCTTTCATTAAGTGGGTTAAACTGTTACATAACAATGTCCAGAGTACTGTGGTTAACAATGGATTCAGTACAACGTATTTTACATTGACCAGAGGAACACGGCAGGGAGACCCCCTGGCCCCCTACTTATTTATCATGTCTGTAGAAATTTTAGGAGCCTTAATCAGATGTAATATGGAGGTAAAAGGTATAAAGATAAAGAATATAGAAATAAAAATGTGTATGTATGCGGATGATATTACTCTGTTTTTAAAGGATCTAAATTCACTGCGAAGAGTCATGACCATTTTTGATATATATGCTACATTTTCATCACTGAAGATGAATGTGGGGAAATCGGAAGTGTCATGGATTGGCAAATGGAAAAACAAAGCAGATGATCCATTTAATTTAAACTGGATAAATTTAGTTAATAGTTCTATGAAGATATTAGGGGTGCACTTTACATATAATGATAAATTATCATATGTGCTTAATTTTTATAGGGCTTTGTCAAATTTGAAGAATGTTCTAAATCTGTGGAGAGGAAGACAATTAACTATATATGGCAGATTAGAGGTAGTAAGATCATTAGCAGTTTCTAAAATACTGTATATTATGAATATGCTCGACCCCCCAAAGGGATTTATGCAAGAGGTTCAAGAAATAATTAACAGATTCATTTGGAAAAACAAACGAGCTAAGGTGAAATTTAGTACAGCAGTGGGTATGTATGAAGATGGAGGATTAAAATTACCAAACATAGAGATGAGATACAAGACCCAACGAGTAATTTGGGTAGTTAATTTATTAAACAAGTTTAATGGAACTGTTAAAATTCTTTTGAATGCAATGTGTAGTAATGTAGGTGGATTACAATGCATTCATAAAGACTTAGATATCAACTGTCTTTCAAAGGATTGTGCACCATTTTATATATCTTGCTTCAAGGAATGGATTTTATATTGGAAATGTACATTAATAGAGAAGGATGTCAGATGTCAATTTATTTGGAATAATCGAAACATATTGATTGATGGGTATTCTGTGTTTAATCCTACTCTATTTAAAATGAATGTTCAATATATTAATGACATGTTAGATTGTGATAGTAACTTTAAAACAGTGGAACAAATTGTTAAGGATTATTCAGTTACTCGGAAGGATTTATTGTGTCTTCAATGGAACAGCCTTATTAGTGCAATACCGAAGGAATGGAAAAGAAAAATAAAAGATGGACTTGTTTCAGATATGGTGCCTGATAATATTTTAGATTTGTCAAAACTGAACAGTCGTTCGGTGTACAAGGCACTTATTAATACAATTTATCAGGTACCGACAAATAGTACTATACTTGGTGATATTGGATATAGCAATTGGCACAATGTTTATGAAAATGTCTATCAATGTACTCTTGATACCTATCTACGTGAATTTCAATTTAAGATTATTAACAATTATCTTCCTGTAAATAAGAATCTTTTTAGATGGAAATTGATAGACAGCCCAAGATGTAGTTATTGTTTTATTTACAATGAGTCAGTAAGTCATCTGTTCTATTATTGTCATACAACAAAAAACCTTTATATCAGGTTGAAAAAGTGGATTGAAAGTACAGGATATATTTTACCGGAGTTTACGAAATCAAATATTATGTATGGTCAGTTGCCGGATAGTAGTAACAGTAGGCTTAATAATACAATTTTTCTCATTTTTAAATACGTAGTATTCCTTAAAAGGGAAACTGATAATCCTAATTTGTTAGAAATTATAAAGTTCAAGCTAAAAGAGGTGTATAACATCGAATATCTCTTGGCCATCAGGAAGGGAAAACTGAATGTACATATGGAAAAATGGTCACAAATTATGGACATAATCTCGACGTAATTCTAACCACGATGTGTGTGTCTTGTTCTAGTGTTTATTTAATTTTATTTTTTTTTAAGTGCATATGTCTCATGTAAAGAGCTCACTTTCATGTGTACTCTATTTGTCATTTAGAAAGGTATTGGTGAAAAAGCGGAGGGTGTTGATGAACTGTTCTTAATAAACATTTTCCTTTATTCTTAACAAACATTACATTCAGAAGAATATGAAAGACTAAAATATGCACTTTTGTCTGTACCTGTATTAATCTATGTATATCGCTTATTTTGTTATGCCATGTATGTATATGTACGTGTGTATGATCTTTTTGAATAAATATTGTAAAAAAAAAAAAAAAAAAAAAAAAAAATTACAGGAATGATGAACAATGATAACTATACTGCAAATGGTACCACTTCCATTAAAATAGTAACTGTACTGCCACTGGGACCACTTACCCTAGCAATGAAGACCTAGTCAGAGGTCTATTTTATAAACTGCTGGGGTATTGGAGTAATTACCCCCGTCATTTTATAATCCCTGATGTAACTGTCACTTGATATTTATACAATTCATTTTGCAGTAAGTTTTCAACTTTAAGTATTATTATGTTTTCTTATAGTTACTCACTAAGTCAGATGGTGTAATATACCTCCTCTATTTCCCACAGCATTATATTTCAGAAACAAAATTACCCTCACTTTGAGCTGTCACTTTTACTGGCAACTAAGTAGCTGAGAGTTACTATGTATATGTCAGAGACAAGATTGAAATCCAGACGGATTTTAAATTCGCCTAGACGAGATTGTGATTGTGATCTCGCCTAGGCAAGATTATGATTGTAATCTCGGCTATACGGATTTTAAACTCGCCTAGACGAGATCACAATCAAGAATTGTCAAATCGGATGATTGTTTATGCTGTGTAATATACTCTCTAAATAGTGATGTAATATCTATCTAGACTAATTTATCTATCTGTCTATCTATCTATCTATGATGGATTCAATATGCAAGTGGATGTATTTCTTCCCTCTGATTTGTTCTTCATAATATCTCAAAAGTGTGCCTCAATATACCTCTTGTTACTCACTTATTGCCATATTTGAAATACAATTACAAATTATTTTTTGTAAAAATAACAAGTGATATTTACAACCCAAAGGTTGTTTAGAAAACTGGGAAAAAAATTAAGATTAATTAATGTTTAGCAAATAATTGGTATGATATCGATGCTGTAGACAACATGAAACACATCAAAGGTGCAAGTAATAATCAAATAACTATTTCATAATTCTATATCCAAAATTAATGTTAATTATTACATGAATAATTATTAAATTACTGTAAAAAAGTTAATAATTACATTAATACTATAATATTCTGTAATTATTAATAAATATATTACCTGTTAACTATATCTAACCATTCAGTGTTAAAATATTGAAAATCTGACTGAAAACATCTTTCATATGTCAATTACAATGCTTAATATATTAGGAAATTAGATCAGATCACTATTTTAATCTCGCCTAGGCAGATTTTATACTCGCCTAAGATATATCAGGCAGATTTTAAACTCGCCTAGGTGAGATTAAAATCCTGGCCTGCTCCATGATGGATTTTAATCTCGCCTAGGTGAGATTGCGATTGTGATCTCTTCTAGGCGAGTTTAAAATCAGTCTAGCCGAGATCACAATCGCAATCTCGATTAGGCCAGATCACAATCGCAGTCTCGTCTAGGCGAATTTAAAACCCGCCTGGATTTCAATCTCGTCTCTGACATATACATGAGGACACTTCATTTTGATTATTGAATGGACTTGTTTTGTTTAACATAGAAAATGGTTCCCTCTTTCAGACAGATTTAAGTTAGACTAATAACCAGTGAAAATGCAGCTCTCTTTGAATTACTTGACCATACAACTTTCCCCATCTGAGCTAGACAGAAGTCTTCATTAGATTCTAACACCCTTTGTGGCAAATTCCCATGATTAATTAATGGGCACCTTTGTTATAATAAAGCCCTTTGTAATCAAGTACTTTGTTTAGTTTGTTATTAAGTCACGTATGTAACTTCCAATGTGGTACTTTCTAGTTCTTGACACAGAAGTATGTAATTTTTATCCATATCTGTAAAAATGACAATATGACACACAGAAAATGAAAATATCGAACTGGCCTGTTTACATCTGCATACTTTGATTTTTCTAGGCGAATTTAAAAGTTTGAAATCCAAATGTCAATCCAAACAGGAGTTATCATCCGGAAACTAATTTTTGGACAGACAGATGGATGGAAGGGGTGATTACTATATGGCACCTGCTTATTCAAGTGGGGCCCTAATAAACATGAAAGGCATTATAACGGCCAGCCTACCTCAATTCCTGTATCACACCACTGAAATGAATCATCAACTAGCTTGACAGCTTGCCCCATCTCTGGTGGTAGGACCAACTTGGCCCTTCCTGGCCCTGAAAAAAGCAGTTTTCAATAGAAAAGCCAAAATACAACAAAATGTTTCTGCATTAAAACAGGGTTCAAAGTCATACTGGAAATCAAGGAAAACATAGAGAATGAGTTAGGAAGACTGGTGGCAGCATGCATTTATAATGTACACTAATTACTATGTTTTAGTTGTTTATCTATCTACCGTAGATTAACATAATTCAAAAATAAAATATGGATTTCTTTAATAATTGACCTTACAGTGAAACACAATGTGTGACCACCTCAGAATTATAACCAGTCCACTGTTAAGACCACTTTTCTAGGTCCTCAATTTAGTAGTAATGCGGGTTCAACTGTATCTAGATGTGGATCTGAGTTTTGTGTTAGATAACATTGAATAAATTCAGTTGTATGTCAAATATTATGTATACAGTAGCAGAGTAGGGCTTAACTATATCTGGGGATAGTACGGCATCTTTCACAAATAATTTCTATTCCAGCTGATTTGACCTTGAAGATGATGGTCAAGGACACTGGTTTCCAAACACTTCCAAGATTTTACCAGAAACATTTCATGTATCAAGTAATTAGTTTCATGAAACTATGTTCAGTGGTTCTTAAGTAATAGTGATCACAAAACATTTCATGTGTCAAATTTCATGAAAGATACCACTTGGAGTGGTTCAAAACTTACTGGGTTCTCAAAAAATTTCTATTTTGGCCTATTTGTCCTTGACGGAGGTCAAGATCACTGGTTTTCAAAGTCATTTGAGATATTGGTATAAACAATTTATATTGCAAATTCCATGAATAAATGTTGAGTTGTTCAAAGTAGTCATGTTCCAAAGAAATGACAAAGAATACAACAACAACAGACCAAACACTATATGTATCCCCCATGAGAGGGGAGACAAAATGACTGAAATTAATCAAATATTGTATGCCCAATTTGATTATAGATTGATGGATGGCTTTAATTCAAGGTATTCATTATTTTATACATTGTTACAGCCCTAATACTGAGACAAGCCAACCATCAGAGTTCACACGACCACCTCCAGTGCCTGGGTGGTGCAGCGGTGCTCGCGTGCCCTCTCCCGCCAGAAGACTTGGAATGCTCTGCACTGCGGAGGACACAGTGGATGCTGGTTTCGCGTCATCTCGTGTCTTGATGGTGACCACATGCGGTTTGCTTGATATGCCTCCATGAGGCATCAGCAGGCCATTGGGCACACCACAGTTGTCATCAGGTGACACCTGGTGGTTGATTACGTTACCATTTGATTGATTTTGATTCTGCAATGGAAAGATATACAAACAATGAATAAAATAATAGTACTTCACCAAAGACCGTCCCACCAAGGTTGCAAATTTGAAGGAAAAGTTTGCAATGCTCAATTTTCTGCTCATATTTCTGCTCATCTCAATATGGGAAAATGACATGTCATTATGAGCACCATAGTGATAAAGAATATATATATATATATATATGTCACTTCAGTCAACATATTGTGACAATATTAACTCTGATGATTTATTCATTATTTTACTCATATTACATACAATGACTAGGCAGAAATCTCTTTTATAAGATGGGCATCCCTAGACAGAGAGCACAGTTGCCCAAATACATTTTAAAATTTAGAGTTAGTATAAATTAATATTCAGAAGACCCCTGCCACCCCTGTGACAATGCCTTACACAGTTACACAAACAGGATCTAGAAGTCTCAAAATTATTGAAAGCATTAACTGTCATGGAATGGTTCTGGTTTATGGAAAAATACAGTATACTAGACTTCTCAACCATGATGCCTCTTTTAAATGCATATCTTGAGTCATGTATTTTTGTTAAATAAAAATAAGATTGTCAAAGGTGCCTATAACTGATGTACAATTTCAATAGCTACAGAAAACATGAATCAGTTAAACTGGACAAAATATATATATAATTCTTTATCTTTACAGAAACAAATATACATTTATTTGAAACAAACATACTAATATATGAGGGATGGCAAGTTTTTGCAAATGTTACAAAAGGTTTTTTTTTTTTTGCTTTTATGCAACACATATTTTCCTGCAAAAACCAAAGGTCACAATTCACAAGGTGGTAACTTTTTTTGTCACATGGGTCATTTTGACCATTTATTATTATTTAGTGGGGTTGATCTATCCTCAGGAGAAGTTTCAAGGCTCTTACTTTGTTTTTTTAGACAAGATAAAATATTAAACATAAAAATTTCTTATTAATCATCTGTCTTGAAACTTTGTTTATTTTTACCATGAAGCACTTTTTTAACAAAACATGCAATATCTCAGCAACCTCATATGTTATAAACTCGAAATTTTTAACTAAAAAGGTTAACACCTAATGCCCTTACATATATGTTACACACTTTGTACTGACTCTCTGTCTGTGTTTTCTCAAGCAATATATCTTGAAAAGGCTTTCTTAAAAAATGTCTGCAGTGTACAAAATTATTGTGACCATGTTTGGACAATTACTGTGTCTTTATGAAGTGATCACTTGATTTATTCAGTAGTACTGATAGCTAACAAATCAGGGTACATATACAATTTTAAATTTAATGTTAAAAGCATAGAAATAATGTCATGGTGGTCATGACTAAGCAATAAATACTGTGATGGTGTGACCACTTGGCAGAAACATTAACTCCCAAAACATATACAGTGGAACCTCTCCTAGTAGGCACCTCTATAAAGTGGGCACTTTTGGACAGTCACGTTTTTTCTTCTCTTAATTATGTTTAGCTAATGTGGGCACCTCTATATTCTGTAAAGTGGGCAGTTTTCCAGAGCCAATGTGGGCACTTCACAGATTTTCGAGGTTGAACTATCTCCTTACAGCGACTTTTTAAGCCGTCTTTATAGCACTTTTAAAGTTATAAGATGAAATTAATTCTTAGTTATTTAAAAACAATATTCATAAATTTTAATTATAACAATCGAAACAAATGGACCAAATTCAGAGGTGTACAAGTGAACATGGCATAATAATGATTATTCTTAATTCAAGACTTAGCTTGGGATGCATGCATACAATTAGATTAATATGCCTGCACCGGCTCAAGTCAGGGATCAATCCAGACTAGATGCCCCTGTGCTCATTAATTAATATTTATTTGTTTGGCTACCAAGAGTGGAAGGAAGTCCTGCTGACACAGCTAAATGTCCCTCTTGTCCATCACAGCTAGTCAGGTATATGCCAACCAGACAAGGGCAGTGTTTATTTAACAGTTGTTACATAACGATTCATACTGTTAAAATGGTGTTTGATCTGGACTCTCTAAAAGCAAATGCAAAGCAACAATGTGCACTTTGCTCCAAACAATCTACAATCACAGACTATTTCACCAAGTATAAGAATTGTGTATTTTTCTATCAGAAAATGACTTGTTTTCAAAGAATATATCATTAAGAATTAATCCCATGTTAATGCTAAATAGCTCATGCTACTTTGCCCTTTTGTGCTTATAAAATACATATAACAAGCAATATATCTTACTAGGGGACAGCACTCATTACCTCCATATAGTGGGCACCTCTATAAAGTTGGCACTTTGGTCCAGTCCCAAGGGAGCCCAAATTATAGAGGTTCGACTGTAATTGAATCTACATGAATATATGCTGGTTTCTTATTTAGTCTGTAAAGACCTCATGCCTTAATTTCTTTCTGGTAATCATAGTGCTGACCACTAAGCATTTTGTATCCTTTTTGGAACAAATATGGATGTAAAAATGCTATTTATAGGGCCATCGGTATGTACTTTATCTGCCCGTTACATTTTGTTCACCGTTTTCTAGACAAATAAATTTCCATGTATTACACAATTTACAAGCACATATCATATACCAAAATAAACTTAATGTCAGTTAATCAGTTAACAGAAGAACAAACAGTAACTGTAAAAAAAGAATCTTAAGATTTTTGTGGTAAAAAGAGACCGTTACATATTGTTCACCAAAATTCAGTGAAAAATTTTCCAGTTGGTTATAATATAAGGAAAAAACTTGCTTGTCGTTTTAAAGTACTGCTCATGAGCATTTACTTTAAGGCCTTTAAATTTCTTACAGTTATATATCCCAGCTCTAAAATAAACAATCAAATAAATATGTCACTTTGAAAAGTTAAACAGGACAACATAACTTGCTTTATAAACTTACTTATCAACTTCCACAAAAACCCACATGAATTGTTCAGTTCTACATCAAAAGTAGGCTTGACACCTCCAGCATGAAAAAACCTCCAAGTAATGTTTAAAAATAGCAGGCAAAATATGCTTAGGTAAGCTTCCAAGAGAAAAATACACATCAGCATGTGACACGGGACACACCAAAATGACGTTAACCACAGGGATATTTTGTTTCATATAAGTGAGACTTTAGTTATCAGGAAACAAATAATGGTACACTTGGTTAGGACATATTCTAAGCTTTTAGATGTTACAAAGATCATGCCTGTAGGGGTTCTGGGGCCATCACAGTGGAGATTTAAGTAACTTTAAGTATGGCTTGCTTCGAAAAGCTACCACCTTCTGAAATAAGACCTAAAATTCTTTGTCCACTATAATCAGGTATTAAACCATATTCTTATGTTTATATATATGTGTGTGTGCATCTTCTTATGTTTATATATGTGTGTGTGTGTTATAAGAATACACTTACCCTCTCTGTTGGAGGTTTAGCAAGAATGATGGGAGGTTTCACGAGTTGTTGCGGCATGTCTCTATCCTGCAACATAAAATAATAACACAACTAGAAATTTCTTGGCACCACAGGTGCCATAGTATCGCCAGACAATTAATCCTCCCCCCCCCCCCCCCCTTAAAGAATAGGCCCCCAAATCTTCAGCAGCATATACTGACACTTGGCAAGTGACTATGGTTTCTTCCATCTATCAACTTGAGAAACAATATTTTTCACCAAATATGGGGGCCAATATGGTGAATGACACTTGAGAAAAGAGCATTTATTTATTTAACGGAAACAGGATGGTAGGTGGTGCCACCTGTCTGGTTTACAAGTAAATTTTCCAAGATGGATAGTCATGCCAAATTAAAGACCAATTCCTTGATCCACTCTGAAGATATGAGCAATTTTTACCCAAAGCACATGTACAGATGGACAATCAAGCAAAACAATTGGTGTTGGTGCCACCAGTCTTAATAAAAAGATGGAGGAATCCAAGATCTATGGATATGCACAATTTCAGGCCAATGGGGCAAATTACTCCTGAGAAAAGAGCATTAATTTATTTTACTGAAACGGGAAAGAAGGTTGTGCCACCTGTCTTGTTAACGAGAAAACTTTCCAAGATGGATGGACATGCTGAATTTCAGACCAATACCTTGAACCAATCGCCACCAGTTTGGAATACCAGATGGAGGTATCCAAGATCAATGGACATGAACAATTTAAGCCCAATCTGTCCATTAATTTTAGACTTAAAATGCTCACAGTATGTGTCAAGTGGCAATGATGGGGTACTTAAAGGTGCTAAAACAAGAACAGGACTGAAGGTGGCGCCACTTGCTTCCCCAGAATACAAAGCTATCAAGGATCTTCAGTCAATTTGATTTTTTGACCAATCCATGCCTCCAATATTGAGAGATTTATTATTTTGTGTGATTTTCACCATATGGCAATATTCAGGGTCAAGGCTAGTGTTGGGACGATATGGGTTTTTGATATCATGATGATTATTCAAATTTTATCGTGATATACCGTGATATCATGATATTTTTAATAATAGATAAGGGCATTGATAAGCCATCAATAATGATATTAATAACAACCACCTTTAAATTCTTGACTTTATACAAGGGGTTAACTATTAATATTATTTATACCCATTGTGCCAGTACCACAAATTAACTCATTAAGTGATTAAGTTGCATGAAGGCGCTGCAGGTGTGTAAGTTTGAGACGCGGGATGTCCTGCCCCAATCGTCAAATCACGCTTGTCAGAATTTTTCACCAGTTTCCTATAGTTACAAAAAAAGACGGATAATCCCGGCGAATTTTCGGAGAGTGTGTCATACCCATCATGGCTAAATATTCCAATCCAATTTTATATGGCAAAATATGCAACCAGTAAGGAATGTTCGATCCAAGAAGAAGAAGAAGAAGAAGAAGAAGAAGAAGAAGTTTATTCGACATAAAATTGTACATATCCATATATTGTATATTCAATTGTTTATATTTTCGTTTTTACTATGTCAGGAGACTGTTGTAAGGATTTTTTTTCCGCTGACACGACAGCCACCTGCAAACATTTGGTATAAGAAAGTATATATAACTATATAAATATGGATGATTGAACATGTTTGATACATTTATAATTTGATGATAATAATTGTTTACAAAAATAGTGAAGGAGATTGAAAGAATTAATGGGTATTTATATGTTTGTTTGTTAATGGAGGAAAGGAAAAACAACGAAAAATTCTAATTTTTGTTACAGATGTAGCAGTTTGTGTGCATTTTTCTTTGTATGTATTTATAAAATGTTGTTTGGTGTAATTAATTAATCCTTGGAGGCTGTGGGTGTAGATTTTATCAGCAATGTTATGGTCAGTTTCATTTATGACTTTTGGTATTTTGTTCCTCAGACTATTGTCTGCTATTTTGGTTCTTGTTTTATTTGTAGCTAGGGTTGTCTTTGTGTCTTGTGTTGTGTCTGTGCGTCATGTTTCTTGTCGATATATTAAACGTTAGGAAGAATTTTGGAAGTGCTGCATGACAATAATTATAATAAAATTTTATTATGTTTAATTTGAAAATATCCTTGATATTTAGGGTTTTTGATGATTTAAAGATTGGTTCTGTGTGTGCATTGTAGTTGTTATTTGTAATTATTCTTAAGGCTTTTTTTTGTAATTTTTCTAATCTATTTGTGTCAGAACCCCATATTAGGATTCCGTAATTTAATTGGTACAGAATAAGTGTATCATATATGGTTTTAAGTATGTGTATTGGTAGGTATTGTTTTAATTTATTTAGTACTCCCATGTATTTTGATGCAATTTGTTTGTGTGTGTCCAATGGTGACACTTTTATGTTTTATCGTTCCATGCAATAAAAGCATAAATATGTTTTATTGCTCTTCTTTATAATGTTATTTTCTCCTGGAATTCTCAAGCTTTTGTCCTCTAAGATTCATCCTGCTATTTCCGGACATTTCCCACTCATCCCGAAGTCCGTAAGCACACGGTTCCACCGACACGCAGGTATTCAAATACATGTGGTTTATAAAAATAAATGTGATTCTTGGAAATACATTTATTTTGAACATTGATAGACTCTTATGATGCCAGTTTTCTCAAGAAATATATACTTCAATGGCTTGTCTGGGAACCATAATCGTGAACAAAAATTGATATCGTGATATCACGATAATAGGAAAGTTGACAGTATGATAACCGTAGCTGTGAGGTATCATGATAATACCGTGTATTATCTGGGTAACAGTCCCAACCCTAGTCAAGGCCACTCTCATAGGAAAGGTCATCACCTAAATTTAAATATACATTATCCCATAACCCATGTCTATGTGTATGCATAATATCAGAGAAATCTGTCCATTAGTTTTTGACTTATAATGCTCACAGGACTGTTAAGTGGTAATGATGGGGGAATTAAACAGCATGAAAACAAGAAAAGGATAACAGGTGGCGGAACCCGTTCCCGATGCGTGACAACACTATCAAAGACCTTTTGTCAAGTTGATTTTTGGAGCAATCCATGCAAGATTTCTTGAGATATTTAAGAATTTGTGTGATTTTCCACCGAAATGAACTTATTCAAGGTCAAGGTCACTCTCCTAGTAAAGATCATGACCCCATTTTTTATAGGCCTCTTCCTCTCATCCATATCTATAGTCCATATCAAGTTTCGTAAAGATCAGCAAAATATTTTTGAGTTATTGCGTCCAAATGAAATCTCTGTGGTGGCAGCGCAACCGTGCTTAAACCATAGTATCCTGACTTTGTCTAGGGAAACAATTACTTATATTCTTTCTATATTCACGGTTCAAGGCAACTGTAATTAAATCTTGACTGATTACAGAATCAGTTTACATAGCATTAGACTTAGAGAAAATTATTTTTTGTTGGCCTTTGTGTTTCTTTTTAATTCTTTTCAAATATATCTTTCTGATTATACCTCTTTAACTTAACTTTCAAGTTCTTATGTTTATCTGTGCAAATACTAAAGAGAAATAAATTAATCTTTACCTTTGTTTTGCTATATTTTCAAAAATGAAATAAAACATGCTAAACTAGTAAAAATTCATCAAGGGCAAGTAAAAGCTAAATGTTACTTGCCTGACTAGGCACTTCAGGCAAGTGCTTTCAAAATGTCGAGCCCTCATGAAGCATGCATATTACTATTTATTAGGTGATTAAATGATCAGGATTTGTTTGACAAGGGTGTGTAAAACTTAAATGGATGACCACATGTGAATGCACTATTTATGTTGAGGGAAGAATGAAAATCTGGGAAAATCCAGCATCCCGTCGCACACCTGGTGACCTCTACCCTCATTAAATATGTATGAATTTTGTTAAGAAGGCAATTCAGGTGAGAAACTCTGTTGGTAAACATGTATACCGAGTTTCATGTAAATCCTTAGGATTTTTGGTAAGTACCAAGGTGCCTCAAAAAGTGTGGTGACCTCTCACCTCATTTAATATGCATGGATTTTACCAGAAATCAAACTAAGGCGAGATATTTTATTGATTAACATTCCTGCTGAGCTTTATAAAAAATATTTCATATTCTTCATAAGTAATCATGATGACAGCACAAAGTAGCCTAGCGACCGATGACCTTATTAAATATGTGTGGATGTTGCCCATAGTTTATCTCAGGGCAGATAATCTGTTGGTAAGTAGTTATGGTTAATTTCATGAAAATCTATCAAAGCCCCATTAAGTTATCAAGTGTGTCGAGGCCCAAATTAGAATCTGGCCCAATTTTAAACTGGGCCAGCCCAGATCAAAATTTTGATTTGGACTGGCCCAGATCAAAATTCTAATCTGGGCCAGACTAGTTTTAAACTGGGCCAGCCCAGATTAAAATTTTGATCTGGGCCAATCCAGATTAAAATCATGTGGTGAAGACTTCAGGATTTAAATCTGGTCTGGACTGATTTTAAACTGGGCCAGCCCAGATTAGAATTTTGATCTGGGCCGGTCAAGTTAACAGTCCTGTGGTGGACTGATTTTAAACTGGACCAGTCCAGATCAAAATTTTAATCTGGGCTAGTCAAGATAAGAATGCTGTGGTGGACTTATTTTAAACTGGGCCTCACCAGATCAGAATCCTAATCAAATCTTAGGCTAGCTTGATTTTTATCATCTTAAATCAGATAATACAGTAAACATTTATTCCTGATACACCACTTTGAAGGGCACAAAACACTTAATGAACAAGTTCATTTAAAATATTTTAGTGAGGAAAAAGCTAATGAACAAATGTTATGTGCTTCTTTGGTTTCATCCATTCTTCAAGCATGCAAGTTCACATTTGAACTTCACCTAAACCAACTACCATAATTAATCACAGTTTAGAATATGTGTCAGTTCTGAGACATCTACTTGACTTAATATATCAAAATTTTCAACTTAACTGAGATAATTTTCTGTTCTGAATATCAAAATTACATGTGTATAATTTTCTGTTCTGAATATCAAAATTACATGTGTAATATTAACTATATACATGCATAATTAAATACCAGCTTTACTCATTAATAAGTGAACAAAGAAAATTTGATGATCAGTCATGATGCGTATTTGGGTGAGCAGCATGACATCGTGCCCTAACATGGGGCATACATATATTCTCTACCTTCAATAGTTAAAATGCTGAGTTGGTGAATATTGTTCCCACTGTATGATCATGTTAATAATTCACAAAAATTAGCAAATATCAACCAAATTTATGTACACTGGATACATATTTTTCTGTTTGCTAAATTTCAGTCACCTAATTTCAATGACTTAAGTTCAGGTATTTTAATAGATGTTTCAGGGCCTTCTTTCCTTAATATGTAGTATGTTATAAGTTCTAGGTGCAATGTTACAATATGTGCAAATTTTTAAATGGGTGATTGGGGGGGGGGGGGAGATCACAGACCAAAAACCCCAACTTATGATAAATGATAAATAATTTTTAATAACAAATAAAATTTTGAATTTACAGGTCTTGGATCACAAGCTTAACATTGTGTAACATATATAGTAATAATTATTGATTAAATTTTGTTTTAGTTTGTTGAATAAATGCACGTTCTGCAAGCTATATTTGTAGTTTTTAGCTGTAAAATACCAATGATTATTTTATAATTATATTTTAGACATTTCACATAAGAGGTAAAATTACAAAAACAAGTGACCCATGGGTCATGACGCTCAGCTGCCAAGCATGACCTGTGACATCATGGACTGAGATTCACAACTTCCAGTCAAATTTTGAAGAACCAATTTGCCAATTTGTTGAAAATTTTCTATGACAACAGAAATATATATCGCCTATGTCTGGTTAAAATTGAATTGATGGTCTGAGGAAAATGCATGATTGTTAAGCTATCAGGAACAATTCCAACAGCTTGCTTGAAACCTGTCAGTCTCAAAGGAACACCACAAAGGGCAAATATAAGATCAAAATATATAGCAAAAATCAAGGAAATACATGCAAGAATTACTGAGAAACAGGTGCTTCTGTATGAATTTTTATTTAATACAAGCCAACTGTACTGCACTTTTATAAATGATGGTAATATTTATTCAGAAATATTTGACCCAATCCTTTACAATATTACATAAATATACATCCAACTGCATTCACTTTAACTGTTCTTGAGATAATATGATCAAAAGGAATTAAAAGATGGTTGCCTGGTGGCCATATTGGACTTCTGACAAGTCTAAAATCAGACAACAAACATTCTCTAAATCGGACCAAACATTAAAGAAAAATTACTGAAACTGCACTAAAGAAAGAATTTCTAAGGTGGCTAACTGGCAGACATAATGGATTTCTGACAAGTATGACATTTGATATCCCACATTCTCCAATAAGAGGCCAAACTTGGGGCAAATTATCCAGTAATGAATGCCCAAAATAATTCAAAAGGCATGTCCAGGCCCTCATATCAGATTTATAGATATGCAATTGTAAAAAGTGTAAGTCCAATATTTTTTATTATCACTCTGCTTTTCAATGGGGTCAGCAGGGTAGGTAAACTGCCAAACCTGAAAGAAAAGAAATGCAGAAAGCATGACTAAGAGTCTTGAAATGAAACAAAAAGCCATCCTAAATCAAGGTACACATCCACATATTATGAGAACAAACACTTGCTTTTATATGTGGTGATATATATTAAAATATTCAGATATCTAGGAAACTAAGTTTATTGCTAGGATTCCATAAAATAAACTGCAAAATGTTCCCATCATCTTATAAATCAGTAGCTAAACCTTAATACTATACTCTCATAGTCTTAATGCCTGGCTGAAGCATTCTGACAACAGTGTTTTTGTTATGAAGTAAGGAGGTACTTATCACTGAGCCTTATCACTTAATAGGCTGATACAAAAGGGAGTCATATGTCACCAGTGTCACTCACAATTACAGCCACACAGGGAGATGTACCAGCTGGAGTGGGATGGTTATATATACAAGAAAAATAGAGATGGTCTGTAAAATAATTGTGAACATCCCTGACCTATGACCTTGGCCTTTTGCCCATATATCAACTGGATTCTTTCTAAATGATGGGTAACTACTAACCACTTAAATCTGGTGTAATTACTTGGCAACCAATGGGTGAATAACTTTGACCTGCAACCTTTAACCTGCTGACCAGCTGACCCCAAAATCAATAAGTTATTTATTCAAGCAAAAAGACCCATAAATATGAAGTTTGAGTCAAACTGAGTGATGCATAGATGTGGCATATGTGGAAGACTGAAGGTTTGGGTTGAACAGTTACACTTGAAATATGCTCACAAGCATTTAGAACAATTAAATATTGTGACCTTGACCTTTGACTTTTTGACCTCAACATCAATAGGCTTCTTCCCTTATTGGTAGGTAAGCCATATATGACAGATGGAAGGTACAGATTGAAAAGTTTGCCTGAAAATGACTCCACGCAAGAAGTGGGTGCTGTGAACTTGACCTTTGACCTCAAAATCAACAGGTCTTTTCCCCTGTTGGCAGAGAAGCGATATCAGTACAGGAAGGTATGGAATGAAAAGACAGCTTGAAATGTGTCCACAACCTTTTCAAAGAAGTGGATCCTGTGACCCTGACCTTTGACCTTGTGACCTCAAAATCTATAAGATTCTTCTCCAACTTAGTAGGTGAGCTATATGTGAAAAATCAAAGTATTGGGATGAAAGGGTTGGCTTAAAATGCATCCACAGGCTTTTCAAAGAAGAGGCTCCTGTGACCTTGACCTTTGACCTTTTGACCTAAAAAAAATTATGGTTCTTCCCCTGTTGGTAGGTGAGCTGTATGTGAAAGATGGAAGGTTTGGGATGAAAATTTTGTCTCAAAGAGTTATTTCTGGGGGGTGCAAACACACCCCATAACTTCGAGAATATAGGTCGCAGTGACCTAATTTCAGGTTTGCAAGGAGATCTTTTTATAACCTCTAAGACTGCATAGGGTTCATGGCCCTAGCCCCTACGGTTACGATTTGTGCCCTGCTAACGGACGGACGGCCGGCCGGACGGACAGACGGAAGGACGCCGGACAAAGACCCATCGCTATAGCCCAGCATGACTGAAAGTCAGCTGAGCTAAAAATATAACAGGAGTCCAACCAATGATACCTTCAAAGAATATGAAATAAATTCATAAAATATTAATTATTATTGACTTGCAATGTTTAACAAATTCTTTGAATTGATTAAAGGCCAGCTAGATAAATATAGTGTAATTGAAGCCAGCCTAGGAGTAGATCAGGATTCTGATCTGGGCTGGTCCAGTTTAAAATCAGTCCACCACAGGACTGTTAACTTGACCGGCCAAGATCAAAATTCTAATCTGGGCTGGCCAAGTTTAAAATCAGTCCAGACCAGATTTAAATCCTGAAGTCTTCACCACATGATTATAATCTGGACCGGCCCAGATCAAAATTTTAATCTGGGCTGGCCCAGTTTAAAACTGGTCTGGCCCAGATTAAAATTTTGATCTGGGCCGGTCCAAATCAAAATTTTGATCTGCGCTGGCCAAGTTTTAATCTGGGCCTGATTCTAATCCGGGCCTCGACATATATATATATATATATATGTGGTAGGAATTGGTTTTAAAATCAAAATTGATGATTTAAAAATAAAAAAGACCGATCATTGTTTTATTAATCAATTATTTTATGTACTTTATATTGCATTGACATTTGCTGTATACTAGTACCTAAAATGTTTACCCAAGTAAATTGTCTGACATGTACATCAGTATTTATAATGAAACCATCAATCCACCTGCATCAAAGGTTGACCTGCCATTGGACAATAATGCAATGGATTTAATCAATTTTGAAAGAAAAAAGACCAATCATCAAAATATTCATTAATCGGCACAACACTAATAAATATATATAAATATATAATATCTGTGGTTGAGTTACATATGAAAAGTGCCATGCTGCCTGTGCACGTGCCAACAGGGAGGCTGGATCTTTCTTGTTAAGAATAATCTATACACTGATTCTGTCCGTTTTATCATGGAAGTTACTTTCATCATTGACATGAATCTTTATCAGCCCTTTTAATAATCCAACAAAATTTGGTCACTAGAATCAACAATCCTATTGTTCCTTGTAAGATTAGAACCCTTGTCAGTTTATAAATACAGCAGTCCTAATTTTGCACTGTTTAAATATCGCTGAAAAAATTATATAACACATGGAGAAAACATTTTAAATAATTTATAATATGATGTAAACTGTGCAGCATATTATTTAACCTGATCCAGCAATATTTTACACAATATATTTCAATTATGGCCAAAATATATTCACAAGACCTATGTTTTTTGTTTCAACCAACAAGGGGTAGCTGGCTTTCAATATCTTGGGGGAAATTGGGCTGGACAGTGTGTATTGCACAATTTAAATAAACAAAACAAAGAAATACATACTGTTTGTTTGAAATATAATTTAAACATTTAATCTTAAAATAATCAACCTGCATTATTTCTGACTAAGTTAAACATGAAGTTAAAAAGTACATACCCAGGTAGGTAGCATGACAATTGCTTGAAGCTTGCCACTGGAGGTAACACACACAGCCATAAATCAACCCCCCCCCCCCCCCATGTGGTCCCTGGGGACTGACCCCTTTTGGGGCTCTTTATGCTGAACTGCTAGATCCAGAGAATCAAACCTCTGTCCAGGAGTATAGCCAAAGCAATGTGCAATGGGGGGGGGGGGGGAGTCGCATAACTGCATGTGATTGGCTGATAGCCAGTGGTCAGTTGATTGACAAATGGACACGCATCAACAAGTGACATGAGAAATGGCAGGTAGGACCACTACAAGTAAAGAATTTTCAAAGAAAAATATGGTGTTAATACAAAACTAGATGTGGTCGGACAATGGTCCTCAGAGGGCTCAGCGTTTCTGCTAGTGCTGGACTGGTTTACATATGAGTGAAAAATTAAGTAAAATTTGAAAAATATGACAAACAGAAACAGGTTTTTATCCATATGCATGAGGGAAAAAATCCTACTGGATCAAATGCTATTAAAGAAGATATGTCTGAAATGATGTGTGCAATAGAAAATCACCCAATGTAATCTGTTAGCCTTATTTGATTTCGAGCCAGTCTGTAATTCAATAGATCTGGAGCCCTCATAGGCACCAATGATCCCTGTCAAATTGGGAAAGCTGCAGTAGGTTGTTGTTAAGTTATTGTGTGTGAAAGAAAATCAGCTGTGGCAGCCGTATTGGAATTCCAACAGGTCTGTAATTCAACAGGTCTGGATCCCTTATACGTACGGATCATTCCTGTGAATTTGGGAAAGCTGCAGTATGTTGTTTTTGAGTTATCGTGCGCGAAAGAAAATCAGCGTTTAGGCTGTGGTGGCCATATTGGAAATCTGACAAGTCTGTAATTTGATAGTTCTAGAGCCCTCATAGGTGCAAATCATTTCTGTAAATTCGGGAAAGCTGCAGTATGTTGTTGTTGAGTTATCGCGCGAAATAAATCAGTGTTTGGGCTGTGGCGGCCATATTGGAAATCCAACTAGTCTGTAATTCGTTAGATCTGAAGCTCTTATAGGTACCAACCATCCCTGTGAATTTGGGAAAGTTGCAATATGTTGTTGTTGAGTTATTGTGCGTGAAAGAAAATCAGCGATTGGGCTGTGGTTGCCATATAGGAATTCCGACAAGTCTGTAATTCTATAGGTCTGGAGCCCTCATTGTTACCAATCAACCCTGTGAATTAGGCAAAGCTGCAGTGTTGTTGTTGAGTTATTGCGCATGAAACAAAGAGTCACTGACGTAAGGACGGATGGAGAGGACGGACGGACTGACACTGTGATCACTATAGGGCACCCACTTGTCAAGCCCTAATAAAAAGAAAAGCTCATTTAGATATTGGCAGAGGGGTTCATTTATCAGGGTTGGCACAATCTTCACGGGGGGAAGGGAATAAATACTGTTGAAAATACTTTCTTCCAACTATTTCTTACCAGGGAAGAAAAACAGTTACAACATGATTATAATTCACGTTGTTCAAATGACATTTTGGCCTATCATATCAGTGCAAATCAGAGAGATTGTTCTTCACACCCTTTGGTAAATAAAGGACATGCAAACAAACCATGTGGATGTGACTGGTGGTTAATTTTATGATGAAGCTGGATGGTGTAGTCTTCAGCTGAGTAATTATGATGAACTCAACTTAAGTCCACTCAGTCCATTGGTGTTGTTGTTGCTGTAGGCTTGTCTTCAGCTGAGTGATTAGGATGAATTCAACATTACTAACAGTACACATTCTTCAGGGGTGGAGTTTGGCTTGTACAGTTGAGCTGGTCTTTAGTTAAGTAATTAAGATAAACTCAACATGAGTACAGCTTTCAGAGATGGAGTTTGGCTTGTACAGGTGAGCTGGTCTTTAGTTGAGTAATTAAGATAAACTCAAAATGAGTATATAGCCTTCAGGGATGGATTTTGGCTTGTACAGTTGAGCTGGTCTTGAGTGGAGTAATTAGGATGAACTCAACATGAGTACATAGCCTTCAGGGAATGGGATGGAGATTGGCTTGTACATTTGAGCTGGTCTTTAGTTGAGTAATTAAGATAAACTCAACATGAGTACAGCTTTCAGAGATGGAGTTTGGCTTGTACAGCTGAGCTGGTCTTTAGTTGAGTAATTTGGATGATCTCAAAAAGAGTATATAGCCTTCAGGGATGGAGTTTGGCTTGTACAGTTGAGCTGGTCTTGAGTGGAGTAATTAGGATGAACTCAACATAAGTACATAGCCTTCAGGGAATGGGACGGAGTTTGGCTTGTAAAGTTGAGCTGGTGGCTTAGGGGTAGAGTGCAGGACTCAAAGCCAGGAGTTCTAATCTCAGCCGAATCCTATAGATTTTTCACAGTCAGCCTCCCCCCAAGGTGAGCGCTCTGCAGGCTTAATTGGGAGACTGTACCCAACAGTAATGATTCATTCACAAATGAGTGTGGCTTTCAGGGGTTATACAGTGTTCTGACCCACCAATGAGGATGACAAACACCCTTGGGTCTGAACCATGGGTCTGGTTCAGTCAAAACTTTGAAACAGGTTCTATGTCGAGCGTACAAACAAGCTTGTGTCTGCATACAGAATGCTGCGTAGAAGCCATGTTTTGGACTACTGAATTCACTGGGTTCTATGAAATATTAGCCTACACTATCAGAGTGCAAATAATGAATTACAATGTGTGCATAATGGAGAACTGTGATATATTATTCTGTGGTTCTTTGTTATATATGATTATATACTATGTTATATATTATTAATAAAACATTTGAGAACCTGTGGGCAAAAGGTCAGAATTCCTTCCCTAATTTCCTTTACTTCCCAGAAATTTCGTTTTCTTCCCGGAAACTTCCTTTTCTTACCTATCTTCCCAGAGGATTGCCAACCCTGTCATTCAATGTGGGGACTTACCTAGCATCAGCCTAGTCAAACACTAGTATGACATGTGATTATGAAACCCTGAAACATGACAGCTGGACATCTCCCCATTTACTTTGTCAACGTAGTAGTATCATGGCAACCAACGTAAACATATTTAAGAACTGTCTTACAAAATACACTCTTTTGCAATAATTTCATATCAAAATAGTAATAAATACTTAAAACTGTAGCTTTGCGGAGGCGCAAAAACTCGCTTTAAGTACGAAGAACGGACTTTTGCAATGCAGAGAAAAAAATGTGGGCGATAATTGAGGAAATTACCTCGCTGGTTTTTCTGCCTCCGCGTCGACGTCTGCGTCTTCCGCCCCTGTCCCGGTCACCGACGTCGGCCATTCCCTCTACATACCTGCGGCTTGTATGCTGCCCAGTGCACAAACACAAGCAGAAACACACAAGAACTAGAAATTTGTAAATTTAACACCAGGAAACGTCACCAAAAATTTGTTTTCGTTGACCTTCGACGCGCGCAGATTAAGCCCGACAACCTTGTTAAACACCAGACTTCGAAACCCCTGTCCATGCAGATTGGTTCGTTGTAAGATGACCTGTAGGTATATTTTAATAAGACCTCAAATGAATGTCTTTCGCTGCAGGGCTTTGAAGTTCGTTGTAATCTGCTCTGTAATCGCATTGGAACCCAGGGTCATTGAATCCCCGAACAGTCTTTGGTGCAGGTATTCATGCCATAGCAGGAATTCATTTCTTTTGCTATACCTACAACAGGAGGTATTAATTAAGTTTCCCCACATCTTTTTTACTTTATTTGAAATCTATTACCGAAATTATTCATGTTATATACACCATTATATTCATATCTAACCTTGTACGGTAAAATTGTGACTTATTTTCAGCGTTTTCCTGGATTCATCCTTTATATATATATATATATATATATATATATATATATATATATATATATATATATATATATATATATATATACATACATACATACATACATACATACATACACATATACATATAAACGTATATATATTAGTCTAATATATCTATACATACCGGTATTTACATTAAAAATTATTTAAATAAATTATATATATATATATATATATATACATATATGTATCTTAATATACATACAAATTTGTATAACCAATTGTTAGTATAAGGAGAATTATTGATTGTTTATCTGGACATGGTACAGATTGTTCGATTAAAGAACCTTTAAATTCAAAGAGAATGCGTCATATCGACGGTATTCCAAAAAAAAGACCAGACAGCATTGTTATATGTTGCTCTCCTTAAAGCCAAAATAGCCTATAAAGAGATTAATGCATACACCAATATGGATATGCCCTTGGTTATTTTCGGTAAAGTAACAGCGGAGAGACCCATGGGTTTTACCCCTCTACTGCTCAGGTATATTTATTCAGTACTCTAACTTTATTACTATGACGTCATGGGGACTCTGATAGGTGAGTGGTACACTATAATGGGATACAAGCTGCATTTTCAGTGAATTAATGTTCTCTCTCTCTCTCGGTCTCTCTCTCTCTCTCTCTCTCTCTCTCTCTCTCTCTCTCTCTATATATATATATATATATATATATATATATATATATATATATATTTAATTCATCGAATGTTATCTTCTAGAGAAAATGTACATCGTGACAAGATTTACCTCATTAATACAGTCTGATCTCTGTCCATCCATTTCTTATTATGTTCCTATTTAAATCGCTAATGGAGATTTGTAATGATCAGGTCACAGGGATTCAGGGGTCACAGGGTCACAGGGTCACATTCTTGATATGTATATATGTAAAAATGCACAGGGTTCTGCTGTTATGGAGAATATTATTTCAAGAAAGGTTTATGACTATATATTTTGTTAGTCAGCTAGGACGAACTTCTGAAACAAAATTAAAATATATAGCCTTAAATATAATATTTTGAAAGAAGAATGGGGTACTCTCAATTCAAATTGTTTTAGCCTGTGTAAGGAAAACAAAATTTGTGAATTCCAGTATAAAATATTGTATAATTTTTATACGTTAATGGAAAGTTACACAAGTCTGGGATCACAGAACATCTAAATTGTAGATGTGTAGATTATGCTGTCTAGAAATAGAAGATGCCAGACATCTTTTTTATTTGTGACATTGTTAAGAGATTTTGGCAGGACGTCTGCATTACCTATATAATATATCACAATATGTTATATATAAAAAAATAAATTATAATTTTTGGGACACCAGAAGAAAATACACAGAAGGAAAATAAAACTAGACATTTTTTTTTTGCAAAGCAGATGCTATACTATCCCATAACAATTGATCCCCTCCCCCCCCCCCCCCCCCCCACCTTAAAAATAGGCCCCGCCGCAAACTTCAGAAGCATATGCTGTGCAAGCTATGCATTTGACAAGCCAACAGGGTTTCTTTAGGTGTAAAATTCAAAAGCAAGGTCAGGGTCACAAGTCAGGAAAGGAAGTAACCTATGTATAGGCAGATTTGAATTTGAAGGTCAAAGTCACAGGTTTTCAAACTCTTTTGACAACTTATCGCCATCTTTCATTTTGATTTTCATATAGATACGTCTATCGACTTGAGAAAATTTTTTTTTTCACGGAATATGGGAATATTTAAGCTCATGGCCACTTTCATAGGAAAGATCATGATCCCAATTTCAGTATACCTCATCCCATAACCAACATCTCTATAGATCTATGTAAAGGCCATTCTTTTAGGAAAGGTTATGACCGCAATTTAAATAGATGTCATCCATAACTAATATCTATGTTTATGCATAATATGAAAGAAATCTGTCCATTATTGTTCTACTTATAATGCTCACAGTGGCAATGATGGGGAAATTAAAAGGTGCGAAAATAAGAAAAAGGATAATAGGTGGCGCCACCAGTTTTTGGTACATGACAACGCTATCCAAGATCTTCGGTCAACTTGCCATCTAGGCTTCAGGATTTATCGCACATGATTAGAAATAACCAAGCCATAACCTGTAGTGTAGACATTAGCGAAAAATTCTGAGGTTCTCAGTTTACCTTTTGAGGTTCGAGATGGGTACTTTCCGCTGTGTAGTCCTGCGCCTAATTGCTGAAAATGCTTACACGTGATGTAGCGATCTGGACTCCTCTAACAACCCTTCTGGTAGCTGGATCACACTCCCTGCTTGGCTATAGGTGGCATCTTCGTCTAAAAGCCTCTATCAAAATTCACGCCTAAGGAGCGCCCATGGCAAAGACCCAAGATCCAACCAAATGGAGCGCTCGGAGGGCTCTTAAATCTTCAGTCAGTCAATTTTAGAAAATGTTGTTTGGTGTATATGGTTATTACATCAATCTGATTACCAATATCTGGTCCACATACTTAGTACTAAGGTAATAATTGTTTTTTTCCAATCCATTGTAAACTATTGTGTCAATAAATTGCTCATCGTATTGCTGCCTTACTGTTATCAAGAGAAATATACTTTGCGATAGTTTTCATGCGGAATAAACACCTGTCAGATCAAGAGGAGACTAAAAGATGTGTAGTACTTCAAAACAGAGACCCAAGATGCTAAAACATATGTTCTACATACAAACAGATGTACCCCAAGGCTTGGAGGAAACTGGACGTCTTGTGGACTTGCTTTAATTTGTTTAACGTTTTATTTTCAATGTTACTTATTTTTATAAAATGTAGAGTAACTTTTAAGCTTAAACATCATGTCTAAATTTGAATTTTAAGTTGTAGAGTTCGCATTATGACTTTACACATGAATTCATAATTTCTACGCAACATCAGTTTCCTTGTCCAACGATTTTAAACTTGATAAAAAGGAATTGCGACGTGCCTAATAGTGATGAGAATCTTGATAAATTTGGCTTATGATATCTAGTATTCATTTAGACGTTAGATACCTTAAATTGAAGTATTTCGTTTGATGATACCCCTAATATGCATGAGTCGTTCCTTACAAAGGAACGTCCAAGTTGAACTGCATTTTAGATTGACATTAACTTTTCTAATATATCTTCATATCTACATTGTCCATGTCCAATTAAGATTTCCAGCCAAGTATGATGGTATATGTTGAGTTATCTGATCCTTTAAAGAATGAGATGTAGACAGTTTAAACGTTATTTATATTAATTTATAAAAAAACACATGAAAACATATCCACACGTCGAGTGCAGAAAAAAATCATGTTAATTTATGATATTTCGTGTATTATTACTTTCCTTTATTTTCTTAATCACTTGGCTTACCAGTGAGGATTTATTTGTTGTTGTCTGCCTGGTGTAGTAATTGCAGTTTGCTTTTCAAGTTTAATATCTTAGCCCCGCGAATGTAGTGGGACAGACAGACGGACGTGGCGGGTCATGTTCGATGGCTTAGTCATCGTATGGATTCAACAATGATTGTATTCCAAGGGGCCTGGTGTACGGAATACTGGTCACGTGGTCCTATTTGTTTACATGACCTGGGGTCACCAAGCCCTGAATGGTCTGGCTTTCTCTGGTTGGCTCTAGCCATCATGTGGTGGAGCATCAAAAACACCCCATTGTTTGATTTTTAAGCATGTTAAGCATAATTTCCAATAAAATTGACAGTATTGGTCAACTTTTAAAAAATCTGTGGCCAATCAAAGAGGTGTTGTCCAAATGCTTGTTTGGGACTGCTTGGTGGGGTATTTTGGGCTTCACTGCATTCGGGCCAGGATGGTTAAAAAATGAGATACACAAGCCCCCTTTTTCTTGGTCTTGTTTGACTGAAGAAACAACAAATTCTCAGGTAAAAAAAAGTTTAATATCAGAATTTATTTTGAAAATTATTTAAAAGGGGCCCAAACCTCAGGTGTTTTATAGATGTTATATAGGGAAAATAAATACAGCCACGTGTCCTACTGACCACATACTTGCAGCTGTGCAGGCCCTTTTCCAATTGGTTCGTCAACTCTGGGCTACACAGATGCCTACACACGTTACCCGGCGGCCTGTGAACAAATGAACAATCTAGGAAGCTACTTCATCTGACCACAGTCAGTCAAGGCGCACATGATGATAGACTGACGTTGCACAAAAAAAATAGGGAGTATAAGCTACCGAGGGCCTAAATTCAGCCTGTAGCCGCATTTACCTGCATTGGTTGCAACAGTGACACTTATGAGACATGTAAGGTGGTGCAAGGGAGGGAATTCTTCTATTATATAGTGCAGACGTCTGTAGTTTATGAACAATATTTTAAACAATGTAGGTTTCATTTGGATATGATATGCAGCAAAGAGAACATAACACATTTATAAAAACATAAATTCCAGCTATTATGATATTGCACCTTTGATTATAAAGTAAATTGCATATTTATTCTAAATAAAAATACTGCATGTTTACTTGTAAACGTGTAACGACGAAGGACGACGAGAACAATGGATTAGCAAAGGATAAATAACAAAACTTGTATTAAATATCTTAATGACCTTCTCTATATTTTCTAAGGCTCTAGATTTTATGTTTAACATATGAAAAAGAAAAACGTTTTTCGAAGCATATATAATTCTTTTGAATCTCCATAACAATGTTGCAGGGTTTGCGATGAAGTCCACGGGCTATCTGTTGACAATGAAAATATATGAATAAGAGGTTTTTGTGAGTATAAATTCGCTGTTGATGAAGATGGGAGAGTTACAGTATTGATGGAAACTGTGCCAATGCCTAACGTTGCTCATGGAAACAAATTGGGGAAATAACTAGAGTATAGACCCGGCAAATATCGGACACCCGGGTAATATCGGACACTTGCCTATAAATCCTCAGGAAATGGTTATTTTTGGTAATCCCGACCGACAGCATGCGACAAATTAAAGTTTATGATTTGTTTTTTTTACAACTTCCCTTAAATACAGTCAAATTTAAATAAAAGGTCATTTTTTATTGGTTTAACACGGCTTACACGGAACCAATGACCGGTCTCAACCGTCCTGGAAAGTTCAGGCACGACACACGTGATCGGCGTGACCCCAAAATTAGGTCAAGTTTTGACAGTCAGAAGCGATGTCATGACCTGTTGACCAGTTTATATCACAGTCAGACTGTTTATTTTACATATGTAGCATTTTGCTTGACTGAAAGCAAAGATATTTTAAAATTTACTGTAATTTGTTAAGTGTCCGATATTACCCAGGTGACCAAAAAGGAACCTGGGTAATATCGGACACTCGGCATCATGGAAACTGGCAATTATTATAAGGGGTCCTTTGAAGGATAAACAACGACACATTGCCGCTAAAGCAAAGATGATTGTTATGATATTTGGAGTTATATTTATAGCAGAACGACTGTATATAAGTCGCGGGGTCATAATGTCGCATTTTTGCTATATATATCGGCATTTAAAGTTGCTTGGATGCAATTAACTTTTGTAACTGAACAGTTTAATAAAAATTTTCGCATATAATAATGTTAATTTGCATTTTTGCATTTGAATTATCACTTTATATTCATATAGGGTAAAACTATAAGTTCCGGCATTTTGCATGCATCAGACTCAAATACACATATTATATCGGCATTTAATCTAGGGTGTTAGTAATTATTGATACTTTTTACAAAAAACAGCTTAAAACATTTTAGTTTGCAAATTTCTGCGATCTTTGAGAACAGCCTTTCTGTGACGAATCGTGTGCCTCATTGCCAGTCACGATCTCGCAGTGAGGTCCATAGAAGAAACCCACAAACACGGCTTATCCACGGGTTACCATTGGTAGAAAAACTGATCAAATGAAAGATTTGACAATGTTTTTCTATAAAACCATACGTTTTGTGCTTGTTGTTTCGTCTGTGCCAGCTGTCAACGTCAGTTTTCCATGATATAACTGTAAACCCCTGCGCAAGGTATAGCCGTTTAGCCCGATGTCCGATATTACCCGGGTGGTGTCCGATATTACCCAGGTGAACCTCCGCGGCGCCTCTTGCAAATTTTTTGTACTAGATCGAGGGCGCTTGACCTCTACGTGTTTAGTCTTAAAAAGATCTTCTGTTCGTGTGGTTTTTAAAATGATACCCGGAAACCGGCGTTGTTTTGATTGGTCATGGAACGGTAAGCAGACCAAGCCAAGAGTGTCCGATATTATCCCCCCACCCCACCCCCTTTCTCCTCTATAGTCCGTTCTACACCCCTTTTCCTCTTGTCTCGTCCCAAGACGCTTTATTCCGATTCGCTCTGCTCCTCTCCTCACAGTTGTGGATTCTGCAACAACTTTTCCTCCTGATTTTTCGCGATTATCTCTACATAAGACAGACTTGCCAAACAAAATTTGCACCAATGGCATAAAGAGGCAAAAGCGTAATTTTTGTTACCTTTCCTACTCACGATATAATTATTATTTACTTTACGGCCTGGTTGACATATGTTTCATATATATCCGTGGTTCATGGCGTCCCTGATAAGATATGGATATAAAGACTATTAAAGTAATGTGACGTAACTGTGAAGCGCGTGCACGCGGAGAATACAAGTCTTGCTATAAATAGGAGTAGGCAGTTCTTGATTATTGGTCCCGTGAATGTTGGTGGCTCGTTAGTACGTCACGTCTATTATGACGTCATCACTATTTCCTGAAATGCCCATTTCAAAGATGAGTGGCAAGATGTCGCTAAAGAATATACTAGTTACTCATAAAATGTATTTTTTTTCCATAATAGGCCTAGTTCTTTCTGCCCTCAGGTCAAAAAGTGTTGGCGTTCTTTGATTTGCAAAAAAAAAATAATTGCGAAAGAAACAGGTGGACATGGGCACTGGAACGGACTATCTATCTAATACTTATAAAAGGAATTCAGTTCACGTTTGTTCGCGGTGTTCTCTAAAACCGCGTTGTGTACAATATTGTGCTATATATCATTTTAAAGGTTATTATCCCCGCAGTGACATAGGCGATATGAAAATAAATAATTTTTAATATACATATAATTTTGAGTGATTTTTCCGTTTTTTACCGAGCACAACCGAACTGCCTTCGGCAATCACCGGAATGCGTGCATCGTGGTCACTTAACCTCTAACACTAAGGACTTTTGTTCATATGAATAACGCTTGCTTTCAATGAGGGATTTGACCCACGTGCGTGGTCAGTAAAAGAGAAAATCACATGTTTCTCGCTTTATGAAATGGTGAGTTCAACCCAGGAGGATTAATGACAAAACCTAATTCAAGGTCCCGAATTCAGGAACAGGGCTGGGGTGGTGTCGGGGGTCTGAAAATGGGATACGGACCCACTGCATGGAGTCCCGCTGGGTCCGCTTCTGCTACTGACGATGTACGCATATTTTTGTTTCCTTCTTCAGGAACAGTTTCCTTGCAACGTACATTTAATAAATCTAATGTGTTCCTCACATCAACCTATTCTTTATACGTCCAACGATAGAAACCAGTCAAATATCAACGAAACATTGTATGCCTCCGCGTCCCATTCCGGTTCGCAATGTAAACCATCACTGACCAGATCTTTAAGGTAAACATACTGGGATATGATTTTTGCCTAGAGCACAGCGCCACAAAATAACAGTAAAAAATTATTTGTACATATCGTTCTCCGAGAGTATCCCACTAAAAATCTATATTTTCTTTTAACTTTTATAATAAAAAAATGAGCCAACATTCAATATCTCAATATATATTTCCCAAGCCGCGGTAAAAAGCCCGGTATACCGGGTTAATCAGCTAGTAATTTATACGACGGAGCCTTGTGCGGTTTCTATAGGCCTACATTTGATTAAAGTCCGTTCCACCTGATTTCTTGCAATTATCTCCACACAAGACGAACTTGCCAAACAAAACTCGTGCACTAGTAATGGCAGAAAGAGGAAAATGCGTAATTTTTGATACCCTACCTCCGCCTACCTGCTTACGATATAAATATTATTCATTTAACAGCCTGGACATGTCTCATATATATCCGCGGTTTATGGCGTCCCTATCATGTAATCATTGTTTATCTTCCTTGAATATGGATATGCAGTAATATGACGGAACAGTGAAGCGCGTGCATGAGGAGATTACAAATCACAAGTCTTACTGTAAACAGGGGTCAACAGCTCTTGATTCTTGGTCCAGTGAATATATGGGTGCCTGTTTTGTGCGTCACGTCTATTATGACGTCATCACTGCTCCTTATCATGTATATTTCATAGATTGTTGGCATGATGTCGCTACAGGATAGACTATAAAGTAACTCACAAAATGGTTTTAAAATGTTTACAGGAAAATGGCATAACGTAGGTCAGTATTTCCATGATAGTAATTTTCCTCTTTCTGTCTTATGTGCAAAAGGTTTTGGTATCCATTAATTCCCCCAAAAATAATTGCAAAAAAAAACAAAAAAAAACAGGTGAACAGGGGTGATGGAACGGACTAAAAGTATTATAAGTTTAAGGGCCTGTTACAACTGATAATGTAATAATCATCTTATAATGTAACATCAACCGATAATGTAATAACAAATCAAAAGGTAATGTAACACAAACTGATAATGTAATAACAAATCAACTGATAATGTAATACTAACCGATAACGTAATAAAAAATCAACCGATAATGTTACAATAACCGATAATGTAAAACAAAATCAACCTATAACGTAATAACTTTTGCTAACCGATAACGTAATAGGAAATTACCCGATAATGTAACAAAGTTCCCAAACCGTTAATGTAAAAAAAAATCAACCGGTAATGTAGTAACACTTCAGCGTGCCTGACCACTCCATGGAAGCCACTTTTAATCCAATAATAGCCCTATGTGTGAGACCTTATGTGTGTTTCATAACAATTCATTGCAAGCCTTTTTTTATATGGGATATCTTGCTGTGTCATGGTTAAATTGATGTCAGCCGGAAAAGAGATCTGGACACACAATCTTCACCCTATGGAGTCCTTGTGATAATGATATTTGACATGTTCGATGTCCTAAGTTGAGCTGTATAATCATACACTCTATATGAAGTGCGAGAGAAAAGGGTACCTCTTGATATCGGATAACAAATTTCCCCTTGGGAAACAGCACGGTACAACGAATATATGCTTGCAAATATTAAGAAAGGACGAATTCTGAAATATTAAAAAAAATATGATAAAAATACATGTAATTTTAAAAACGACATAAATATCATCAGATGAACAAAAATCGACGCACGAAAAAGGGGTTATATAGCAGAAACCCGTTTCTAGCTAAACAATCGAGCATCCTAGCATGAATAATTAAGAATAATAGAGACATTTTAATTTTTTAGATAACGCCTCCTTGCGGGAAAACATGAGAACACTTGTTCGACTTTTTACTGAGACGGACCTTAAATTACCGGAACTCACAGGAACTGACCGAAACTGACTGAATTAAAATGCTATTCGCTAATATTTGTTTAGTCTTAGCATAAATTTTAATTTTGTCATGAAGTGTTCTATTCCATGTATTTTGTTTTTAATTTAATTTACACTGGTACAAGTATTGTTTCCCCAGCAAATATAATAATATCTGCAACGTCATTTGGATAAGGCATTCCAAACTAAATTTGATTAATAAACAGAGCAGCTTTTTATTATGTAAAAGACATTCAATGAATACAATTAGCAGTATTTTATTCATTTATATCTGCAGTTTTGTTTATCTAATTGTTAAAAATGTATCTGCAACAATCAAAATTTAATTTATGAGTTAAAGATAATAAGGGTAGCAAATTCCAAGGCATTATATATGTATTGGTAATGTATTATGCGCTGTGTGAATTTTTTTTACTCAAAATTAATTGGTTGTAGTGAAACTTCAAATTTGTTTTTTCAAATGCACACACACACACACACACACACACACACACATATATATATATATATATATATATATATATATATATATATATTTATTCATAAGACGTAGCAATTTGTGGCCTAGCATCCAGACAGGTCCTGGTGAAATCTCGTATAGATAAAAAGACGAGCTTCATGGGAGATTGGTCTTTTATTTGTCATATCTGGATACTGTAGGTCGATGCGAATTGGTCCATACCTCTGAGTTCATACATATATAAGTTCATTTGCCCTTAGAGAAAATAGTTTTTGACATGCATGTTTTAATATCATCACACGCAGATTTATGTAATATTGTGAAGTATTATAAACGTGTTACATTCTTTGCTTGTTTTCTTTGTAACTTTATTTTCCTCATCACTTGGTCAAAAATGGTCGTATCAACTTCAACTTTACCTCATTTTTTTGGCTTTTCCTTAACTCGAACTCCTGTTTTCCATAAGGACATATGACGTTGTCTGTTTAACCTTTCATTTCCACATTTTGCCTTCCATTTTGCCAACCTCAGGTTGTCTAGTTTGTTTGTTTGTCTATCTGTCTGTCTGTCTGTCTGTCTCCACCCTAAAATACACAGTTTTGCAGCGATCGTTTTCAAACTTACACAGTTGATATACAACTAAAAGTCCCCGAAGCCTTTAGATTTTTTTTTCATTATTGGTCAAAGGACAAGGTCAAGGTCATCGAAAAACGTCGAAAATAAATTTTCGTCATAACTTCGTCAATATTACACCTATCGTCACAAACTTAGACTCAATTTCTTCCTCTGGGCTTTCTCCATGATCTGGTCTAGTCGATTGGTCTCAATCTTGTGTCACTTTGTGTTTGTCTGTTTGTCAGTTTGCTTGCTGGTTCTTGCGGCTTGCAATTATCAATCTACGGGCCACAGTTTTGCAGGAATCCTCTTGAAACTGGTAAATCTTATGTCTTACACATATATCTCGAAAGTAATTTTTATTTTTGGGATATGGCCGCTAGGAGGCGCTGCACTTGAACCTCTACAACATATAATTGTTTGGCCATAACTTCAAAACTATAAACCTCAATTACATACACTGTAGCTTATTTCCTTTCTCTGGGTCTCTGTCATAACTTGGTTATGTCATCTGGTCTCAATCTTGTGTCACTTTGTCACAATATCTGTCTGTTTGTCAGTGGCCCCTCAGTTTCGTCTGCTTGCGGGTTCTTGCGTCTTACAATGAGCAATCTACGGGCCACAGTTTTGCAGGAAATCTTTTGAAACTGATACATCTTATGTCTTACACTAATATCTCGAACGTGATTTTTCGGAATATGGCCGCTAAGGGGTGCTGCACTCGAACCTCTACAACATATCATTTTTGGCCATATCTCCAAAACCATCAACCTTATCTACATAAAGTGTCGCTTCTTTTGTTTCTTTTTACCTTCCCCATCAGATTATCTAACCATCTCTTATTAAAAATGTGTCACTTTGTCAGTATGTCTTTCTGTTTGTCAGTAGTCCTTAATTTAGCGTGCTTGCTGTTTCTTGCACTTGACATTTAGCATTCTACAGGCCACAGTTTTGCACGGATCACTTTGTAACTTACTTGTATCGTATATTGGAATTATTTCCAAACACGTCAAAATCTTATTCCCCCTAACTTTGTCAATATTGGTTCTATCTTCACAAACAATGGCTCATTTTCTGTCTCTTCGTCATTGTTCATTCATTTGCTTATTTCTACGTCATTTCCGGCAAGCGTTCGACCTCTGGTCGTCTAGTTTTTTCATTATTCTGTAGGGTACTTACGAGCCCCAAAGCTCGGAGAATATAGGTTGAAGTTATTTAAATTCAGATTTCCAAAGAAATTTTTTTTTATGGAACTCCATGGGGTTCAGTTATAAGATTCTAGGTACAGCGGTTATGATTTGTGGTCTGTTCACGCACGAACGGCGGACAAAGAGTGATCTCTATAGCTCGGATGACTTTCATTCAGCTAAGCTAAAATATACATGCAATGAATTGTTAGGATACATGCGAAATCTCTCACACAGGATAATAATAGGATTTAGAAGTGGCTTCCACGGAGTGGTCAGGCACGCTGAAGTGTCACTACATTACCGGTTGATTTTTTCTTACATTAACGGTTTGGGAACTTTGTTACATTATCGGGTAACAATGGCTCATTTTCTGTCTCTTCGTCATTGTTCATTCATTTGCTTATTTCTACGTCATTTCCGGCAAGCGTTCGACCTCTGGTCGTCTAGTTTTTTCATTATTCTGTAGGGTACTTACGAGCCCCAAAGCTCGGAGAATATAGGTTGAAGTTATTTAAATTCAGATTTCCAAAGAAATTTTTTTTATGGAACTCCATGGGGTTCAGTTATAAGATTCTAGGTCCAGCGGTTATGATTTGTGGTCTGTTCACGCACGAACGGCGGACAAAGAGTGATCTCTATAGCTCGGATGACTTTCATTCAGCTAAGCTAAAATATACATGCAATGAATTGTTAGGATACATGCGAAATCTCTCACACAGGATAATAATAGGATTTAGAAGTGGCTTTCACGGAGTGGTCAGGCACGCTGAAGTGTCACTACATTACCGGTTGATTTTTTCTTACATTAACGGTTTGGGAACTTTGTTACATTATCGGGTAATTTCCTATTACGTTATCGGTTAGCAAAAGTTATTACGTTATCGTTTGATTTTGTTTTACATTATCGGTTATTGTAACATTATCGGTTGATTTTTTATTACGTTATCGGTTAGTATTACATTATCAGTTGATTTGTTATTACATTATCAGTTTGTGTTACATTACCTGTTCATTTGTTATTACATTAACGGTTAATGTTACATTATAAGATGATTATTACATTATCAGTTGTAACAGGGCCTTCCACTTACTGTGTCTTATTAACTGTGACGTTACAGGTATTAAGCTGGAATTCTATCATTGTTCATAAAACAAAAAGTTACTGAAAATAAGAGAGAATAGAAATATCACAGACACCTGTAACTATTTAATGTATATATAATAAAATAATTGTCATGAAGATGGTATAGAACGGGGATACATATATCACATCATATATATATACATATATATATATATATATATATATATATATATATATATATTGACGACCAGTCATCGGATCATTTTATAATGATGGGGAAACGATCTGGTGGTATATTGACTATATATAATGGAGGATAAAGAAAGCTGCCTTTCAATTTGCGAGGAATTGCGCTTGTCATTGTGTGTCAGTTTACGTTGCCCGTCGCCTTAGGAACAAAATGGAAGGCCGATGTGGACACAACAAATTTAAATTAGTTTATAAAAAAAAACATTTTTTTATATTAAAATGTTATCAAATTTTACACACAGAAATGTTTTCTTGGGCCTAGTATGTTTCAAAACGGATACCAAAAGAATTCGCTCACAGAAGATTTCTAAAGACAAACTGATTACACCTAGTGGACTATACCTGCTTTACGTCTGAATACATTTCACATTGTTCACCCGGTTTTCAGCTTTTTTTCATATACGTTGATTTTTTAACATTGTCTCCCTGACATTTTTACTCTGCACAATTATTATTAAAACATATATAAAGCATACACATACACATGTATATATTAAATGGTAACATATTATTTAATTATCTATATTTGATGATTTATTTATAAATCGTTTTTGGTGCGACTGATGACAGACTTGGCTATCCGAAAAACCACTTAAGAGATTGGCAATATTCCAGAAATTTGTTGGACATCTATTTTGTAAGGAAAATTTTACTACTGTTAATTATATTTAAAAAAAAAATATGTTTATAGGTTCGCTCTCGGACTCGAGCAGGTTTCTGTCAAAACATACCTTTCTGTATTTACATATTAATGACTACGTATCGCTTTATACTGATTGGTCTGATAAATTCATGCTAACAAATTTATTTCACAAGTTGGTTGAACATATGATTGCTCTATCATATAAAACAACCATGCCATTCAGAATTATTATAAAGTTTGTTTTATTTAGGCTCTCTCTCTCTTTCTCTCTCTCTCTCTCTCTCTCTCTCTCTCTCTCTCTCTCTCTCTCTCTCTCCTGATAATTCCGATTGTGGTCTGGTCGCCATATTTGATTTTTGGCCGAGGTGTTATTTGACGGGGATCGAGCCCTCATAAGTAACAATCATCCCTGTAAATATTAGAAAGATCTAGCATGTTCTTGTTGATATATCACGCGCGAAAAAAAAAAAAAATCACCGATTGTGCTCTAGCAGCCATATTGGCATTCTGACAGGTCTGGAATTCAATAGGTCTAGAGCACTCATAGGCCACAATGATCTGAATTGAAGAATTGGGGATTGTTGCTAATAATAATGTTGAAACTGAAGCATTTAAACAGTTAGTTAAGACAAGATCTATGGTATTTCCATGGTCATTGGTTGGTTCTCTGACTAGTTGTTGGCATTTAAAGAGTTGACATAATTGTGTCAATTTGGTGTTATATATTATATTATAAATGTAAATATTGAAATCGCCCATGATCACTATAGGCAGGTTGTGGTCAACTTTAGAGACTAAAACTTGGAGTTCAGAGAAGAAGTTACTGATGGGACATGCGGGTGACCTATAGAGGAAAACAATCTGAAGTGAGTTTGAGTGTGATTATAGAGAAGATATGACTCAAAATCTTGCGTTGTGTGGTGGTGAAGGGTTACATGGGGACTCAGCTGTTTGACCTGATTCGAGGGGGGGGGGGGGAGGATGAGAGTTTAAAAACACCTTTGTACCTCTGTATATTAATTCTTTATTTACAGGAATAAATTTTATGCAGTTGCCAGAAGAATATTCCAAACAAATACTCAGTGGAAGGGAGTGAGGAAAGTTACACCTTTGCATAAACATACAGGATACAAAATTTAATCCAAAAGTGCTTACAGGTAAAAGTGTTATTCATAATTATTGAATATTTAAAAACAGACAGAGAGATAGAAAAACAAAGCAAAATACTGAACGAATGTTTGCATTAGATCCTGATTTTTTTAATACATCAATTTTTTGTTAAGAGAAATTCTGGACAAAATTTCTAAATTTTACTATACATTTACAGTAAATATCAATTATATTTGAAAATTTAAGTTGATTAACAATTCTAAATTGCATCAACATTTAATCTGCTCAGTCAATATCACATTATATACACAGATGTATTTATTTTTTCTTAAAATATATTTTTTTTAAATTTGCAAAATAATAAATGTCTGAAAATAACAGTTGATTCAGGAAAAGTTGTATACATTTGATCAGAAACAGCAGTGCAATTAAAGAATGTAACTAATGCCACATATCTTTGGGGGGGGGGGTTGCCACGTGATTCTACATTTGTGATAGCAGTGTTGCATAACTAATAAGTTTACCAAGGCAAGGCTGTAGGGACCAGACATGGCTGGTCTGGAGGTTCAATATGAAAATACATTAGAGCCTCAGAAAAACTTCAATAACCAGAATAATTTTTAAGCTTTTACTTTCACATTTTAGAATTTAACAGATTAAATCTATATATATACCGACTGTGAAAAGTAAATCAAATGTTCTTACAAGAAAAAAACGTGCCATGGTCAAACTTGGCCAAAATTTAAGCTACCAATTTTATATTTTTGCCAATATTTAAAAAAAAAATTAACAGATTTTAATCTAATTTTGGTATACAATTAAATTTTGATTAATCAAAGTTGTATTACTAAAAAAAAGTTCCTAGGTTTAACCCTTTTTCTTTTAAGTGGCAAATTATCTCTCCTGATTTTTTACAAAGTCCATTATGTTTGGGCCCATAACATTTTAAAATTATATTATACTGACTTAATTTCTGGCATATACATAGGAACTATATAGAGGAAACAGTAAAAGTTTTGAGATACTGTGATGCATATGAAAAATTTACAGATGGACAGGCAAGTGGACAGATTGGACTAATACCTTTATTTCACTTTCAAGGGAATAATGCATTCAAGTTTATATATAAGCCTATTTTTTTAGCATATCCATTTTTTCCATTAAGTTTTTATTTGAATCATTTTTTTTTTATTTACAGGTTTTATAAATTTTTAATAAAAAAAAACTGAAAATATAAGTTAAAATATTAGAATTGTTGCAAAAGTTGCAATCATTATATATCCAGGGTGTAGCTCATATTGGGTCATATTATGCATACACATATATTTTATTATTTTAAATCATAAATGTTTAAACTGAATTTAAAAGAAAATAATGCCACAACATGGCATCTACAAGAATATTCCTTGAATCACTATTAAAAAGTTTTGCACATTGGAGTTTTCAGTACATGCTTAATTTTATTCACCAAAATAAAATAAAAGATTCAGTATATTTGATAAAATAAGACATCTTTTCAAATAAAGTATACACACTGTTGGATGAGGGACAAACAATTAAATTGTGCTTATTACTATCCCAGTTTTAATTTATTACTGGAATTAATAGTCCATATCACACCTGGTGAAGTTTTTACTCTTCTGAAGTAAGGAATTACTTATCTGATGAACATCCACACTTTCATAGCAATACACCACTTTGTGGACACAATTAAATGTGCACTTTAATCACTGTTACCGTGGTGGTACAATACAAAATCTAAAATGTAGCATAGCCTAGAATAAGAATGAATCAAATACAGAAAATAATAACATTCATCTAGTTTATGCTCCATCGGGGGGGGGGGGGGGGGGGGGGGGAGTGCAGGGCAGAGGGGAGGCCTGCTGGTAGTGGCTAAGCTGAGCCAAGGCAAGCTGCCTGGGGTGGGTTACATAATGCAAGTGACGGCTGTACACTTGACATGGTGTATGAAAACGTAAATAAAAGCTATTCTTTCCAATCAATTTCTTTGAAATGTCAGATTTTAAAAGATTAAATCCTTATGTTTATATGCTGTGAAAATTGAATCAACAGTGCTTACAAGGAAAAAACGTGCCATTGCCAAAGTTGGACAAAATTTTTAAAGTATTGATTTTTTATTTATGCTAATAACTTGAAAAATTTGCAAAATTCAGATCTAATTTTGGGTAAACAATTGAATCTTGATTAAATAAAGTTATATTCTTGAAAAAAAGTCTCTAGGTTCAGCAATTCTCATGTTAGGTGAGTAAATATATTTCCTGATTTTTTGAAAATTGCATTATATTTTGGCTCACAACTTTAAAATAATACCCAATACTGACTTAATTTTTGGTATGTTTACAGAAAATGTATGAAAGAATGTGAATACTAAATATGATCAAAAACAGATCAGTGGTTTTGATATTAGGCAGCCTTGAAGTGTAACAATGGCTTTTTTTTTATGGAAAACAGAGGTTTTTTCCTTAATATCTCGAAGGAACGAAGTCCTAATGACCCAATTTTTGGTATGGTAGGAGATTTTGGGGACATCTAATATTATGCCAACAGCCTGGGGAGCATAGAGATGTGCACTGAATGACCTACAGTCATCAAAGTGGACTGCTTGACAATGTAAGGGAATACAACAAGAGACTCAATAACTAGCCTAATTTTGCAGCTTTTATTTTCAAATTTCATATTTTAACAGATTAAATCCTTATGTGTACATGCTGTGAAAATTAAATCCACAGTACTAACAGGGGAAAAAACAAGGGACCTATGGGTCACGACGCTCAGCTGTTATATATGATAAAAAAATATTATTTAGAAATGAGGCACATGCTGGTTTTGTGTGGTAATAAATATAAGCTGTATTATGAGTTGTTGTTGTTTAGCTTATGTATGATTTTGATAGTACCTTTGGAGACAGGCAAGAGAATTGATTTCATTTATTTTATTAACAAATGGAGTACTATTGTCACACAGATTTTGACTTGGCCATATAACTTATAAGCAGAACATATAATATAAGAGTTTAACTATTTATTAACAAAAATTACAAATATTGTCCCAAATATAATTTTTATAAAAAATAATAAGAGAATCATATGATTTTTTAAAATGAAATATAACTGATATGATTATTAAAATAATATTAAAGAATATATTCATGAATGCATTCATAAAAACATTTTGAAAGTATTTGCACGAGTATTCATATACTTTCATTTTTACCTGAATTCCTATTCTTTATGCAAGAAATTTTATAATGGAGTACATAATCATATTCGTATTTAAATACAATTACAAAGTATTCGCACCATGTCTGGTATTTATTCAGTTTCACCAACCAATGATGTTGAAAATCCAGAATATACAAAATTCAAACATTTAAATAATGATCATAAGTACCTGGTTTTATGGCTTTTATTTATATTAAAAAATAACTGTAAAAAATTCATTTTGGACTAATTTCACATCAATGTACACACTAGACATTAGGAATCTAGATTAATATTATCAATTGCATCTTTGTCTATCATTAATTTCCTTCATATGATCCCTAATGATTAGTAATGAATAATATGATTTACTTCTTTATCATTAAAATTGAACTGAAAAATGCCATAGGTGACTGCATGGTGTTATTTGGAATATGTGACATTCTACACATCGATACAAGATTCTTATATCATCAGTAACTGCAAGTTAATTTCCTGTTATTATAAACTAACAAATTTCTTTTCTATTTTTCTTTAATTTGTTATTAAAAAACAATAAAAATTTATTAATTTATTGTTTATTGTTATGTTGTTGGTTAAAACTACTAGATGAGTTGGGTTGGACACCTGGATCAACTGTGGCTGGCCATAAGCTGCCTGGATTCCTGTATGCCTCGCCTCAAGCGTGCATAATTTGATGAAAGGTCAACAAGGTCAACATACAGGTGACTCAAGAGGGGCTGGAGAGAGCCAAAGTCTGACAGGGTCTCATAAAAACATTAATAAAAGCTACAATTTTTGGCCAATTTCTTTCAGCTTTCTAAACTAAAAAGCTGAAATCCTAATGTGTGCATGATATGAAAATTATATCAACAGTGCTCACAGGACACAAACGTGCCATGGTCACAGTTGGGCAAAATTTAAGGTACTAATTTTATATTTATACTAATAACTTATAAAATTTGAAAAATTCAGAACTAATTTTGGGTATTCAATTGAATCTTGATTAAATAATGTTACATCCCTGACAAAAAAATCTCTAGCTTCAGCAATGCCCTTGTTAAGGGAGTAAAATTATATATTTCTTGATTTTTTACAAAGTGCATTATGTTTGGGCCCATAACTTAAAACAATTACGCAATACTGACATCATTCTGGCATGTGCATAGAGAATGAAAAATATGTATATTATTTATGATTAAAGTCAGATCAGTGGTTTTGATATTAGGCAGTCTTGAAGTGTAACAATGGGTTTTTAATGGAAAAATGAAGTTTTTCATTAATATCTCGAAGGTATTAAGTCCTACTGACCAAATTCTTGGCATGGTAGGGGATTCTGGAGACATCTAACTGTATGCCGAATTTAAGGAACTAAGAGCTGAAGCTGGGGAGCTGAGCTCTTGCAAACTGCATAACACTAGCTTGATGTAAACAATATGTTACATGGTGCTTGAAAACTTATTAAAATCTACAGTTTTTGATCAACTGGTTTCAAATTTTTGGTGTTAACAGTTGAAATGCTAATAAAAACATGCTGTGAAAATTAAATCCACAGTACTTACAGGAAAAAAACGTGCCATGGTCAAAGTTGGGCAAAATTTAAGGTACCAATTTTTTATTTTTATTAATATTCACGAAAATTTAAAAGATTTTCATCTAATTTTGGGTATACAATTTAATTTTGATTAATTAAAGTTATATTACTGGAAAAAAGGTCGATAGCTTTAACATTTTTTGTGTTAAGTGATCAAATATCTTTCCTGATTTTTTACAAAATGCATTATGTTTGGGCCCATAACTTTTTTAAATTAAATAATACAGACATAATTTCTGGCATGTACATAGGAACTATATAGAGGAATATTTATGGTAAATATGAGGAAGAACAGATGAGTGGTTTTGATATAAGGCAGTCCTGAAGTGTAAAAATAGGTTTTTAATAAAAAATTAAGGTTTTTCCTCAATTTCTCAAAGGAACCAAGTTGCAAGGACCCAGTTTTCGGCTTGGTAGGAGATCTTGGGGACATCTAACATTATGCCGAATTTTGGATTCCTAGGTCCTACGGTTTCAAAACGTGCCACATCTACGGACGGACGGACAGACGGACGGACGACGGACAATGGACCACGACTATAGCTCAGATGACTTATAGTCAGATGAGCTAAAAACGTGCCGTGGCCAAAGTTGGGCAAAATTTAAGGTACCAATTTTATATTTTTGCCAATATTTAAAAAAATTTAACAGATTTTGATCTAATTTTTTGTATACAATAAAATTTTGATTAATTAAAGTTGTATTACTGAAAAAAGTCCCTACCTTTAACACTTTTGGTCTTAAGTGACCAAATATCTTTCCTGATTTTTTTACAAAGTCCATTATGTTTGGGCCCATAACTTTTTTAAATTAAATTATACTGACTTAATTTCTGGCATGTACATAGGAAATATATAGAGGGATATTTATGGTAAATATGAAGAAAACCAGATGAGTGGTTTTGATATTAGGCAGTCCTGAAGTGTAAAAGATGATTTCAAATAAACAAGTGACCCATGGGTCATGACGCTCAGCTGCCAAGCATGACCTACGACATCATGGGCTGAGATTCACAACTTCCAGTCAAATTTTGAAGAACCAATTTGCCAATTTGTTGAAATTTTCTACGACAACCGAAATATATATCACCTATGTCTGGTTAAAACACAGTGAATTGTTGTCTGAGGAAAATGTATGATTGTTAAGGTATCCAGAACTATTCCCATAGCTTACCTGATACCTGTCAGTCTCAAAAGGAACACCACAAAGGGCAAATATAAGATCAAAATATATAGCAAAAAAATCATGGAAATCCAAGCAAGAATTACTGAGAAACAGGTGCTTCTCTATGAATTTTTTAATTCAATACAAGCCAACTGTAATGCACTTTCATATATGATGATAATATTTATTAAGAAATATTTGACCCAATCCTTTGCAAGATTACATTAATATACGTCCGACTGCCTTCACTTTAACAGTTCTTGAGATAATATGATCAAAAGGAATTTAAAGATGGTTGCCTGGTGGCCATTTTGGACTTCTGACAGGTCTGAAATCAGACAACAACCATTCTCTAAATCGGATCAAACATTGAAGGAAAATGACTGAAACTGCACTGAAAAAAGGATTTCTAAGGTGGCTAACTGGCAGACATAATGGATTTCTGACAAGTCTGACATTTGATATCATACATCCTTCAATAAGAGACCACACTTGGGGCAAATTCTCCAAATGATGTTACAGTAATGAATATCCAAAACAATTCAAAAGGCATCTTCAGGCGCTCATATCAGATTTATAGATATGCAAATGTAAAAGTGTAGGTCCAATATTTTTTATTATCACTCTGCTTTTCAATAGGGTCAGCAGGGTTGGTAAACTGCAAAACCTGAAAGAAAAGAAATGCAGAAAGCATGACTAAGAGTCTTGTAATAAAATAAAGCCATCCTAATCAAGTACACATCCACATATTATGAGAACAAACACTTGCTTTTATATGTGGTGATTAATATAAAAATATTCAGATATCTAGGAAACTAAGGTTATTGCTATGATTCCATAAAATAAACTGCAAAATGTTCCCATCATTTTATAAATCAGTAGCTAAACCTTAATACTATACTCTCATAGTGTTAATTCCTGGCTGAAGTATTCCAACAACAGTGTTTTGTTATGTAGTAACGAGGTACTTATCACTCAGCCTTATCACTTAATAGCCTGAGACGAAAGGGAGTCATATGTCACCAGTGTCACTCACAATTACAGCCACACGGTGAGATGTACCAGCTGGAGTGCAAGCTTATATATACAAGAAAAATAGAGATGGTCTACAAAATAAGTTGACCTGACCTATGACCTTGGCCTTTTGCCCACATATCAACTGGATTCTTTCTAAATGATGGGTAACTAATAACCACTTACATCTGGCCGGGTGTAATTACTTGGCAACCAATGAGTGAATAACTTAGACCTGCAACCTTTAACCTCCTGACCAGCTGACCTCAAAATCAATAAGTTATTTCTTCATGCAAAAAGACCCATAAATATGAAGTTTGAATCACATTGAGTGATGCATAGATGTGGCATATGTGAAAGACTTAAGGTTTGGGTTGAACAGTTTCACTTGAAATATGTTCACAATCTTTTAGAACAATATTGTGACCTTGACCTTTGACCTTTTGAACTCAACATCAATAGGCTTCTTCCCCTATTGGTAGGTAAGCCATATATGACAGATGGAAAGTATAGATTGAAAAGTTTGCCTGAAAATGACTCCATGCAAGAAGAGGGTGCTGCGAACTTGACCTTTGACCTCAAAATCAACAGGTCTTTTCCCCTGCTGGCAGAGAAGGGATATCAGTGCTGAAAGGTTGTGAATGAAAGGTCTAGCTTGAAATGTGTCCACAACCTTTTCAAAGAAGTGGATCCTGTGACCCTGACCTTTGACCTTGTGACCTCAACATCTATAGGATTCTTCTCCGACTAAGTAGATGAGCTATATGTGAAAGATCAAAGAATTGGGATAAAAGGTTTTGCTTAAAATGCATCCGCAGGCTTTTCAAAGAAGTTGGTTCTGTGACCTTGACCTTTGACCTTGTGACCTCAAAATAATTATGGTTCTTCCCCTGTTGGTAGGTGAGCTGTATGTGAAAGATGGAAGGTTTGGGATGAAAATTTTGGCTAAAAGAATTATTTCTGGGGGGGGGGGGTGCAAACATACCCCATAACTTCGAGAATATAGGTTGCAGTGACCTAATTTCAGGTTTGCAATGAGATCTTTTTAGAACCTCTAAGACTGCATAGGGTTCATGGCCCTAGCCCCTATGGTTACGATTTACGCCCTGCTAACGGACGGACGGCCAGCTGTCCGGCAAGACAAGACAGAAGGACTACGGACAAAGACCCATCGCTATAGCCCAGCATGACTGAAAGTCAGCTGAGCTAAAAATTGAGGTTTTTCCTTAATATCTTGAAGGAACGAAGTCCTATTGACCCAATTTTTGGCATGGTAGGAGATTTTGGGGACATCTAACTGTATGCCGAATTTCAGATTCGTAGGTCCAATGGTGTCACAACGTGCCAGTCTTACGGACAGACATCCGGACAGATGGACGGACGACGGACAATGGACCACGACTATAGCTCAGATGACTTATAGTCAGCTGAGCTAAAAATTATACGGAAGGTTATCGGACAAAGGTTGCTAGAAGTCATTAAACAACACATACGACATTCCAACACATATAAACTTTTATTACATTTACATCTATTTGTGTAAACTAAACAAAACAAGTCGATATAACTCTTGATGAAGGGGGAATAACAACATACAATCTGCTTAGATAAAAAGTATAAACAATAATAAGGGTATTGGAGAAATGAGAACTACAGTTTGTATATGAATATTATACAGAAACCACTCCCTTAAATATGTTTGTAAGTAGAATTAACTATTGATGATGAAGAGTATATATATATATATATTTATATATATATATATATATTTTCATTAACCGTCTGTTATTTTACCAGTTTCTGGCATTTGTTAAACAAATTACTTGAAACTGAGAGATGTAGCGAAGAGGTTGTATTCTCTTCAACAGTATATGCTATTATTAAATATGTATGCTATCCTGCACCCGTACCAATTTGTCGGATGTGTCAAAGTACGTTCCATATTCTGTTCTGTTTACATTGAGTGTATGATAATAAGTCTTAAATTGCACGTGTATATTTGTTTGATAAAGTATGTACATATATTCACCTGATATACTAAAATGTCCACAATTATGGATACATAATACATTTGTGTTCAACTGACAGGATTAAAGTACTTGTGCTTAATGTTTGGGTTCTCAACATAAAGTGCACAAGATGTCACATACATGACAAAGATGTATATATAAATGTTATACTGCAATACCTTTGAACGTAAAGTTTAGCATACACTTGTTTATACATATATCTAGAACCTGGGATATATTTTGTACCATTTCTGAACAAGGGACCCATGGGTCACGGCGCTCAGCTGAAGTTTGAAATTTTTGCAAATGCAAAATATTCTATTGTAATGTTTTTGATTTATATTAGAATATGAGAAGCTAAGAGGAAAGGGGCCCTCCTACTTGGTTAAAGTAAAGTTCTAAATATATGATTGCAAACTAATACTCTGACAAAACTGTCATGAAGAAAAATAGTAAAAGTTTTGAGATACTGTGATGCATATGAAAATTTACAGATGGACAGGCAAATGGACAGAATGGACTTATACCTTTATTTCACTTTCAAGGGAATACTTCATTTAAGTTTATATATAAGCCTATTTTTTTAGCATATCCATTTTTTCCATTAAAAGTTTTAATCTGAATCATTTTTTTTTATTGACAAGTTTTATAAATTTTTAATTAAAAAAACTGAAAATATAAATTAAAATATTAGAATTGTTGCAAAAGTTGCAATCATTATATATCCAGAGTGTAGCTCATATTGGGTCATATTATGCATACACATATATTTTATTATTTTTAAATCACAAATGTTTAAACTGAATTTAAAAGAAAATAATGCCACAACATGGCATCTAAAAGATTATTCCTTGAATCACTATTAAAAAGTTTTGCACATTGGAGTTTTCAGTACCTGCTCTATTTTATTCACTGAAATAAAATAAAAGATTCAGTAAATTTGATAAAATAAAACATCTTTTCAAATAAAGTATACACACAGTGGTTGAATGAGGGACAAACAATATTATTGTGCTAATTACTATCTCAGCTTTAATTTAATACTGGAATTAATAGTCAATTTCCCACCTGGTGAAGTTTTTACTCTTCTGAAGTGAGGAATTACTTATCTGATGAACATCCACACTTTCATAGCAATACACCCATTTGTGAACACAATTAAATGTGCACTTTAATCATTGTAACCCTGGTGGTACAATACAAAATCTAAAATGTAGCATAGCCTAGAATAAGAATGAATCAAATACAGAAAATAATAACATTCATCTAGTTAATGCACCATCGGGGGGGGGGGGGGGGGGGGGGGGGAGGTGCAGGGCAGAGGGGAAGCCTGCTGGTAGTGGCTAAGCTGAGCCAGGGCAGGCTGCCTGGGGTGGGTTACATAATGCAAGTAAAGGCTGTACTACCAGGTGGGCTAGGTGTAAACAACACTTTACATGGTGTATGAAAACTTGAATAAAAGCTACTCTTTTCAATCAATTCCTTAGAAATTTCAGATTTTTAAAGATTAAATCCTAATGTATATATGCTGTGAAAATTAAATCAACAGTGCTTACAGGGAAAAAACGTGCCATTGCCAAAGTTGGACAAAATTTAAGGTATTGATTTTTTATTTATGCTAATAACTTGAAAAATTTGCAAAATTCAGACCTAATTTTGGGTAAACAACTGAATCTTGATTAAATAAAGTTATATTCCTGAAAAAAAGTCTCTAGCTTCAGTAATTCTCATGTAAGGTGAGTAAATATATTTCCTGATTTTTTTAAAAATTGCATTATATTTTGGCCCATATCTTCAAAATAATACCCAACACTGACCTAATTTTTTTTTTATGTTCATAGAAAATGTATGGAAGAATATGAATACTAAATATGATCAAAAACAGATCAGTGGTTTTGAAGTGTAACAAAGGCTTTTTTTATGGAAAACAGAGGTTTTTCCTTAATATCTCGAAGGAACAAAGTCCTAATGACCCAATTTTCAGTATGGTAGGAGATTTTTGGGACATCTAATGGTAAGCAAATTTTTGGAATTGTAGGTCCAACAGTTTCAAAACGTGCCCTGTTAACGGACGGACGGCTGGACGACGGACAAAGGACCACAACTATAGCTCAGATGACTTATAGTCAGCTGAGCTAAAAATGCAAACATTATCCTTTAATAATTCCTACTACAAAATTAACCAGTTAATACCTGTTGATTTTGATTTTATACTCCGGGTGTGAGAGTGTATATAAAGCTCATGTCTCAGAATAAACAACGTGCTGTCCATGCAAAAATTAAAGGCTGTTTCCCATTTGTTTCATATGCATCCTTTGGTATTTCGAATGATTCAATATATTTTAACATACTACAAAGCCTCGTATGCTGGCTAAATATACAAATGTATATACAGGGATGGAGATCCAAGTAAAAATAGTCTTCACAATTCATATAATGAACATAATGCTGACAATATTTCAATGATGAAAAATATTACTTTAACATGCAAATATTCATTTCACATTTTCATGAGCTAATGCAAATTGTGTGTGTGGAGATGTGTTTGTGTGAAAAGTGTTTGTGGATTGTTTTTGTGCAATCCAGATTACCATTAGTTACATGTGCGAATCCCTTGTGTCTGATGTGGCAACAGATCTTCATACATTACAAATTGAGTGTTATTTGAAGTTATGAAAATATAGATGCACATTACATGCACAAATAGAATTTCCACACTGACACAGGTAAAAAAGCATTCCTCAAAATAATGCCACAGCAACCACTCTCGGCAACAGAAATAAAGATGCTACTGCAACTACTTCTGTAGCAACCACTGTAATGTCTTCTGATGCAGGAACTATTGTATATTAACATGCTCAGCATGTACCTGAACTTTGCTTATAAACAGTATTTACAAACGCTGATACCAATTCATCGCAGTAATATCTGAACATCAATTTCACAAAGTTACAGATCAAAAAATCATTTACATGACACTAATGACGCCACAGTCGCAAAAGATGATCATATCAGCAAATTATGCTTATCATACTAGAAACAACAGTTACATGATGATACTAATACAATATACAGTGAAATTTTTAAATACACATGTAGACCTGGTCTATAAATCCTTTACTGCTCAGAGCACCACTCAAGTCAATTTGAGAGATATATAGAGCTCCTTCATCTGGTTTCATTCTCGGAAGGTGACACAAATTGCAAATTTATTTTCTGTTCCAAAAGTTTTCAATTAACCTATTGCAACCTATATCTGCAGCAAGTGTTGAAATTGCCATATATATACAATGACACCTGCGCAAGACCTTAGCTGTTATGAAAATAATTTCCCTGAAATCTTAAACAAATCTGAGAAGTAAACGGTTAAATATGATTCTACCCTTACTAACTATGTGATTTATCAAGTGACCTTTGACCTAAAGCCTGTTCATCTGTGCAATTTATGTATGAGCAAGGATACAGTTTACTGCTATACTACAATTGTTTGAAAAGCAAATACATGCGTGAGGCAAGTTACACAAATCTATGTATTTACTGCATGACAGTGTTCCTGATGACATACATTACGCTTAATCCCAAATAAATTTGTCGTTTTAACATACAGAATGTAATACAATGGGCATATGGTCCTACATAGGACTGCAAACTTCATGGAATGGACAATATTGAAGTTCAAAGGAAAATGACCTCAAAAGAAACACTATGCATGCACAGAACACACACTAAAACATGTGGAAAAGAGACTTCATATACTATATTAAACTCTCGACAAAAAAATGACTATACTGTTTATTGGTCTACCGCTGGTATCACAACCTATTTGATAAGGAAAATAAAAGAGAATTTTTTTTTTTCATTTAAAGGTACAATCACCACTGTAATATTATGTGTATTGCCTCAAGTTATCAAAGTATCAATTCATTTTGGCATAATACCAGAGATTCCAAGCGAAACCATTTGATCAGAGTTATGGTTGTGTGTGTGAGTAAACACAGTTCACATGTTCCTGTAAACCATAACAGGACTGTGTTACAAGGACCACATATGTGACAAATCTTATGCAAAGAGAAGAGACGTAGAAGCTTGAGAAAAAACTAGAAAAATCTTGGTTGGAAAGTTTCGCTGTATGGCCACCTAGTGGTGTGAACATTGTTTCGCACCACTGTTCATGCCTGGTACAAGATTATTTCCACTAGTGTACAGGAGAAAGCATAAATTTTCAAAACAAAATATTGGCAGATACCATATTTCAAGGAGAATCACTATATTCATGTTTATATATAACATACCTTATATGTGAACACATCCGTTCCATGCAGAGTTTAGCTGTTAGTAATGTTTGTCAAAAATATTATATATATATATATATATATATATATATATATATATATATATAATATATATATATATATATATATATATATGTATATATAAATATATAAATAAATAAATATATATATATATATATATATATATATATATATATATATATATATATATATATATATATATATCTCTCTCTCTCTCTCTCTCTCTCTCTCTCTCTCTAGTGCAGTCTGATTTTACCCTGAACTGATAACAATGGATTTGCAAAATGTCAGAAACTGGAAAGAGTAGGCACTATTCTTTTCATGTTCATTCTGTCAACTCTAATTTCATATCTGGTCAAACTTAATTTACTTTACATGATAAAAAACCATCTGGAAATCACACAGCTCTTACACAGTACACAGAACCAACTCATATATGATTGAAAATGCCAGAAAATCATTAATCAATAGAAAACAAACGACTATTTTCATTATATTTCACATATTTTTTTTTCATCTATAATGACTTTCTAGTTAATTAAATGTTCCATTCAAATTCAATGTCCATTTACCTGTTCTGGAAGAAATAAAAGGATGTATTTTATGAGATTCCCTATATTTATTTAACATCTACTAGAACTAAGTCACTCTATACAGCATTACCAACCATATTTATTGACACATATAACCCATTTTGAATCAATCATAAAAAAAGGAAAAACATAACTCAGAATTCTATTAAAAACTTTGAAAATGAGCATTGATTTCCCAGATATGACAGATTATTTGACGATGCACACTCCCTTTATATTTTGCTTGAGAAAGTGCAATATTCTGGAAGGACCTGTAATGGTTCTTCAACCAAACACAAGGCGGCGCCACGGCAGATCTTGCACAAACATATCATAAAAAGTAAGGCATCACCAACACTAATAAATACGCTTTTTTTTTTAATAATATATTTACTTGTTATATCTAAAATTTAATCCTGCATAAGTTTAAAGTGTTCTTCTTTTTTTCATATGTTAGGCCTAAAACCTGTAGAAGTAATATCTTTAGAAAGAAGTTGTATGATATGCTATTATCATAAATCCCTCTGGAAGTTAACTTTTTCATTTTAGGGTTTCGTAAGAGGTAAACTTTGAATCTGACTGCCAAAAGCTATGTAGGGTACCTGTCTATTTTGAATATACATTTTTACTGTGTGGATCTAAATGACTAACATGCATTGTAAGGATACAGGTCTTTTAAATATAATTTTAAAGATATATCATCACATGATACAAGACACTAAAAAATATATCAATGCAGACATTTTTCCTTGTTTACCTTTGATTCATTAAATGAACCTATACAATTTCAGAATTAACTATAACCCATGCCACTATATGGCTCTACCTGCACAGTCCTTTAGAGGTATTTTGAAAGTATGACTAGTGATAGAATAAGCGATTAAAAAGTTATAACAAAGAATTTACATCTCATTTAATGGGTAGATCTTTTTACAAACCAATGAACCACATATAAAATGACCATTTTTTAACAATACCAATAAAAATAAATCAACCACTGATAGCTAATCATGATTTAAAAATACTCATTTTTCTGTTCCTTTTTATTTTATTTTTTTTCATTTTCATCATACAAACCTTTAAATAGTATTTAATAAAATGGAGAAACACTCATACAAACGATTCATGTTTAGTTATCTGAATGTATGTCTCATGTTATTTTGTAAACTGCACAGTCTTACGTTGTAAGGGTTTCAGTAAATTGTGTGGTGAGTACTTTTGTGAAATGTTAATCAAGGTATAAATTATTTCATAAAAAAAATGGTGTTCCAGTTCCTTGACCATACATTATAAGGGCTTCAAGGAAAATCACTAACAAAAAATTTTACAGAAAGACATAACAATAATTGGCACAAGGTTACATCCTTACACATAGGAGAAATGCTGTGATTGTCAACTTATAGGTATAGTATGGCACAAAAAAATATCTTAGTCATTTTACACCTGTGATATATTGGGTCTGCTAGAAATCAAATGTGTGTTAACAGAGATAAAGGAGGCAACTACAAGTGGTTTAACTATTTGGGAACTGAAAGATGGAAATATGATGTAATCACATCTCTGGAATGGATATTGCTATTCTTCTAAATAAACTGAAGTGTATTTATCTACACTCCTAGCTGTGCCATACCCTGCTTTAAATTAAAACAGCCAATCACATCACTGTGCAAGCTTCAGCCAATCATTTTTCTATTCCCACTGGGGCAGCCAATCACATCAATGATGAAACTGCAACCAATCCAATCTGTATTGGCTTTAGCCAATCAAATCTCTAATGCTGCCACAACCAACTAATCCAAATGATAAGGCTGTATCCTTCTTGTTTTGGCCAATCATGTCTAATCCTGTTTCAACCAGCAAATCAAACCAATAATCAAACTGTAGCTCATCACATTTCAGACTCAGTTGCACCTGATCATATCTACACCAAATGCAATTTACTCATTTGTAAGATGACTGAACTAAAAAAAAAACAGGATGAAATGCAATGATACATTTCCAACCCTTCAACCTGCATTGGTTGCTTATTTTATAAGCAGTCTTCAGATTCTTTTTAAAACATTTGGCAAGACAATTTCTGCTGCCTCTGTTAATTATATTAGTTGCTATTGTCAGTCTTTTTAAACGTTTTAATTCACATGGCAGTACAACTGTTAATAAAGCACCTAAATATTTAGCCCCTTACTATTTGGCCTTAAGTTGCTTTTTTTTTAATTCAAGAAAGCAAGAGCAAGTATGGGAAATTTATCAAAATATAGTCCTTTTTTATATTTATCCCACTGTGTGACGTGTGTCATGTTACAATAATTTTTAATAAACACTGTTTTTATTATGATCACTCACACTATTGACGCCCCATTAAGCCAACAGATGGAAAATGATCAGGCTGGATATCTGTTTCATATGTCACTTTAAAGGATGTAAAGCGTGTCTTAATTTTAAGACTCTGGTCATATGATAGGCGGTTCTAATTATGGCATTCATTTTGTTTAGAGATGTAACTTTCCCTTTATTTCATGTAAACTTGCCTTCCTTTTTTAAAAGATGCTTTAAACATGACATCCAGCTTTAACAGGTGGCAATAAATTATTTAGATATGTGAACTTGATTCCTTTTATTTTATGTAAATCTGTCTTAAATATACTTATATTTAACAAAATATACAAATGAATAAATTGGCTTTCTACCATAAAATCATACAACATTCAAAAGATGCAAAAGTGAAATGACTACAAAATATTGCTTTTCCCTATTTAGTTCATTTGACTTAGAGAATGCTCCCCTGAAATGACCTAATATTCAGAGAGAGGCCAATAAGACCAGACTAAAAACAAGGTAGTCACAAGTACAGAACATCATGTGAAGATTTTACTTTTCCTCCTGTTTTGAATAAACTAAGTAAAACATGAACTATGTTGTTTCTCCTCTACACATAAAAATATTTGTATGGTACACTCACGCCCTAAAAGGTCTGTGGAAGAAATATGTGGTATACTGCAGATTTTGTGTGTATGTGTTGTTTTTTAATTATTCGTGGATGTCAAACTGCAGTGTGTTCGTTGAGATACATATTATTTTGAAGTCAATAATATTTTCATATCCCCACCTTTCACTCTCAACTGTACAGACTATTACACTTACTATTCACCTATATACACATTAAACACTTTGTCCCAATTAAACTTAAAACATCACTTAAGAAGCTTATATACATATACAGAGGACTACAGTTTTCTACAAATAAAACCCATCTGACCCTTCACTTGGGTCCACCCTGGAATGAGAATCTGTATCAGCATTAGAGTCGCCAAGTGGAGACTCAGCCGATTCTTGAGTATTGCTGGCAGATCTACTTCTGGTTAAATCGGCAGATCTTCTTTTTGGGTTAGGTTTATTTTTAGAGAAGGATTCTTTGAGAATGCCCATGGAATGCCGTTTTGGATTTGAACTCCGTCGACTTAGTCCTGCATTACCCCCCCTGCTTTCCTCCCCTGTTTTAACTTTTGGCCTTGCACCTTTGTTCTTATTTGCCCATTCGGGTGTGCTACATGAGAACGCAGCTAATGTTGAGTCTGTTTGGTCGACAAAGCCATACTGTTTGACTATAGGAGTATGGTCCCACATGACTGACCTGTGTTTCCGTCTGTTTGGACTTTCTTCTCTGGTTTCTATGTTTTTCTGTGTGTCATGCCAGCTTCCTCTTTTCTTTTCATTCCTGTATCTCTTTGGTCTTGCTCCAAAGTACACATCCATACCCAAAGGATCAGCTTCACCTGTAGCTAGAGCTGTACCTGAATTAGGTGCAGCAGGATTAAACCTCTCCGGTTCAAGTCCCAATGGGTCTGCTTGGTTCGCTCTAACAGAATCACCACCTGAGCTTAATGCAGGCAACTGCTCACCAGGTGGCACCACAGGTTTTCTGCTGACGTGTTCCTCAATTTGATTCATTTGGTCCACTGGAGGCCCACGGATGTTACAATGCCCAGACAATGAACTGTCCAACTGCTGACCAGATCTCTCCACAGTCACATTCTCAGATTCCGTTTCCGGCACCTCAGCTTCCAAAACCGGCACAGACACAGTTGCACCTGACATACTGACAGGATACTGCATGTCGTTCCTGAGCACCCCTCCGTGAAGTGTCCTTGACCGACGCGGTTCTCCTGTCTCTGAACACACTGAGAACTGTGAAGCCATCGAGGCCGAGCGGCATAAGCGTTGCACTGGAGACTGCGGCGAAATATCAGGAGAGCATTCATTTGACGACATAGGATGGTTTCTCGCCTCTCTCAGTCTGTTACTCTTTTCTGATGTTTCAACAGCATTTCTCTGTGAAATATCTTTCAAAGCAGATGCAATGTCATGCATGGAACGCCTTTCTAATGTACCAGAATGAAAGTTACTTTTTTTGTTTCCACTAGATGATACTGTCTGACCAGTCTGTATTAGTGCAGAAGCCCCTTGGCCACTGTCCTGTGCATCAACATTATGAAGCTCTGAGTGACACCCTTGTGGAGGATTTGTGCCCAAGTGACAACCCTGGGGATAATTAGTCTCTGGGTGACATCCTTGGTTAACTGGCACATCTTTTTCATTGTCTGTCCAATTTGAAACATTTAGATGATCCTCCCGCTCATGGGAATTATTATCTATTACATGTTTAGTTTTTGCAATTTCTTGCAGTTCTACAGACTCCCGTCTCTGTGGTGTAATAACTGGCTGCACATGACTCATTCTGAACAGCTCGTTATTATTACTCCTTATCTGTTCAGCACACTGAGATTCAGCTTTCTGGCCCATCTGTACAACATCAGGCATATTTGGCCTGAAGAGACTTTGGTTATGCTTATCCCACAGGTTACATAAAGTATTCTGTGGATTGTGAGAATTATTTTTAACTTCAATACCATCACATCCTCCTTCTTGCTTATTCACACACACATTCAGAGGGAGGGCGTCTTTAACAACTGCTCCCTCTTCCCCGCTAGTGGCGCAATCACTGCTACCAAGCCTTGTGGATCGAAGATAAAAGGGACATGGTGAACCACTATTACTTCTCACATCGGGACCACCTGCCGCACCGCTTCGTGAATTCACAGTTCCAGACACATCACCGGACCCCAATAAACACATGGACCTGCGCTGCAGTGTTCGTCGCAAATTTTCTGCAAAACCTGCTGGTATGTATGGAAACACTTGGTCCGGCAGGCTGTGGACTGATGAACGAATGCTGCCCAGGCTCCCTGTTGCTGGTGGCTCCCTCTCTCTAGTGTACTCGGTATCTGACGGCTGCTCACGGTAAGGGGGCGGGGCATCAGCTGGGAGGACATCTGGTGGTTTTGATGGAGTGTAAGGGGGCGGTGGATCCTCGTAGGGTGGTGGCTGTACCCCCATTGACACACTGATATCTACACTGTCAAGCTGAGTCAGATATGGTGCTGGATCATCAATATCTCTCTGCTCATCACTCAGCCCTATAAAATAAGACAATAACAATTTCTGATAACATTTTAAGAAAACAACAATGTTCAATCCTTTATATACTGGCCTTTTCACATGAAGCCCATGAAATAAACCCAAATTATGACAGACTGTTCCTGCTTTCAATACTCACTTCAATCCCTCCGTGTCCAGGGACATTATTAACCATCCCAACAGAAATTTTGGTCAACACCACACCCCGCCTTATTTATGCTCAAACTGGACTGATGGTCCCAAACTTTCTGATGGTTCATAGGAATAACTGTTCATATGAATAATATTCCAAAACAAAGGTAGGGATACAAATAAGCAGTTAAAGTAGCATCAGAGGCTGACAATTAAGGTATATGTACACACCAGACCTGTACAGATATACTGTCATCTATGGGTGTAAAATGGCCAGCATAAAAGACAGAGAGATCCAGCTGGGTTTTTGTTTTCTCATTTTTATGTATCTATGTTGATGATCCAAATGTCAGTTGAACTCATATATATATATATTTATTGTCCTGAAAATAAAGGCCCTCTCTTGTGCTGGGACTTTTTGGTTTGTGCTTCCACTATCATTGGTTATATGGATTAAGTGGTTTAACAGCTGGTTAAACTATCTGGCTTGTACTGACTGATGTGTATGTAAAGAAACAGTTAATGACATGCTGAATTGATTGAATGTTTTCAGTCACCTTTAACAGTAGCAGTATGCATAAAAAGAGGAGCATTTGTATTACTTTGTTTGTGCTTTTGTTTATAAACATTGATGAATTTAGATTAAAGACTGTTAATGTAAATTCTTTAATAACAATTATTTGGACTGTTTACATTTTCTTATTGTACACAGGCATCATATGCTGTGGATCCACACATAGCAATAAACATGACAGAATGGATATCATACATATTATGTGAGGGCTATAAATAAGGACGGTAGTTACTTCTCATCATGATGAACATCCTTCTTCTTCGTAATCGGTGAACCATGAAAAGGACTAGGACCAAAATCAGAAGGGACGTCACAGTGCTGGCCACCAGGCGGAGTGCAAGGTCATCCCAACTTGATCGCCCTGAGAAGATATAAATGATCAAATGAATTCTATGAAAAGAGAACATACACATCTTATATATATATATTATTGCTAATGTTTAAAACTTAATTAGCATAGAATCTAAATACAATATATGGCCATAATTCTTCAATTATATATCTGCCTTTGATTAAAAGTATACATTAAAGTATTTTATTCAAAATTCTTCCATTACCATGGCAACAAAAACTCCAAAAGTAAGGTCCAAATTAAAAGAATAATAAATGAATAAGTTTGATGTATGACCGCCAAGAGTATCAACCAGGAAAGGCCAATAATATTGTCCACATCTACCTTCACATTCTATTCTGTGGAGAAAGTTTGAGTAGTGTTACAGTCTCATGAATTGCTCAGTCACCACTTGACATAATGGAATTACCTCTATAAATGTTATAATTTAGAAACCATTTTATACACAACAACCATTATAGAACCCAGTATTTGATTCTAGTACAGACATGGTCCTCATTTCTGAATCAGTGAGAATCAAGCCTGGGAAATGCTCTTTTCAACACAGCTCAAGTGCTGACCTCTATTGATTAAACAATGGAACATGTTGCCAGTCATAAATATTCATACCTATCTATCTCCATGAAAGTGGTGATGGATTTCTAGGGGATTAATACACTATCTACAAATCTCTCAATTGAAACATTACTGTTCTAAGAACAGTGCTCATTCCCACACACTGAGCCATCAGCAGTCACTCTCCTCAATATCTTCCAAATATACCAGTATGTCAGCCTGGGGTGCAATAATACTTTCATCAAAGCATCTATGGGGGATGATTACAGTTTTATTTGGGGGGGGGGCTGTTTCTGTGACATTTACATAATTTGTCCTAGATTACCCAGCTATTATCTGTATCAACAAATGCATACATTAAAGAAATTACATTTCTCATAAAAGAATCACGATTCTGCACTGTGTAAATGCTGGCAACACTGTCATATACACATTCCATAACCTGGAAAGTTTTGTTTTATCATTGGTATGCATTGGTATGTTTTTACCCATGTTTCATTATGAATCTCATCCAATTTATGATTGGTGTCACATGATTAAACAGAACTAACAAATAAGTGATTCAACCTGCACCTGCCTGTGTATAAATTAAAATAGCATAATAAATATGTTATTTTTCCCTACACTTACTACATATACACAATAAGCAACACCCATTGACAAACTGAAGGCTGACAGACCTACAGCCATTTTTCATCAAACAACACACAGAATGTCTTTGAGTCATGTCTTTTTACACAGTTGTGCTTCACAAGTGGTGGTACATTCCAACTGCATACCATCAAGTGTGTGGCAGCCAAAGACCTTGATTCATTGAGCCGGTCTGACATTCATTTCATGAATAATCAACAAGGAAACTGAACCAGTCAAATGACCTGTATGTCTGTTTTTTGTGGCTGTCGTAACATGTCTGGTGCCAGTTCTTAACAAACTTATAGCATTGCTAAGAGAGCATCATTTGACAATTAAAATAAAGCTATACAAACCTTTCCTATTTCATGTGGACTTGTGTTCTTGTTTTGACGGCACATAATGAACAGTTTACTGTTAACATTTTATTCTTTGGATGTCACTGGCAGTTTTGATTTTGAACCAAACATTTGAAAGCTTGTTCATTATTATTAAATAGACACCAGAGTGGCTTGCTGAATCAACGTCTGTGACAGCGTGACTGCTTAGACTTGACAGACTTGAAAGTATAACTAATAGAGGTAAACTATACTGTAGGCAATGCACTCATACCCTCCCCCCCCCCCCAAAATGATGTATTTATTTGCCCAGAATTCTCACTTAAGATATTAACCCCATTCTGGTGCATTTCTTAAGCTATAATCAACTGATATTTTTTTGTCACAGCTTGTACTGAACAGTTCCAGGGAAGCTTCTCAAAACATTTTGGGATCTGATAAGTTGTGTGAAATAATTTTGTGAGCCAAATAGGCCACTGCACAACAGTCACTGTTGAACAGGGTTGAAAGCAATATTCAGTAGTGTTCCAATATCCACTTTTTTCATTCTTATATATTTTTTTAAATAAGTGAACATCACTTATATATTGTGGCAATTCAACTAGGTCTGAAACCTTTTATCATACAGCTCAGTATACCTGGAAAAGACATTCTGGACAGGCATGATTAATTAATACATTCTTCTACCATTAGGGAAAGCAAGCATGGCCCAGACATCACACTGCACAAAGTGAGCATTAACCACTAATACTTTTATTAGTGGTTAATTAGTGGTCACTGAGCAGGTGGGCAGACCTTTACTTTTGAGTTACTAAATAGTACCAATCAAATACAGTAATACACCTATCAATAGTAAGCTGTTCTACAAATATCTTGCATGCACATGTATATACAAACAAACTGGCAATAACCTCCACTTCATACAGGGTTGTTTTAAGGATTGCTGATTATGCAGTGGGGACTAAAAAATTTTTCAACTTCAGTACTACGGTGGGTCGGTGCTATTTGGATGTTGATCCACCTGCCTGTCATCCAATCAAAACTCACCAATGTGTTTAGGATCATCCCCGTTATAAACTGTCAGGTTTGTGTCAGCCTCTGCTGGATGGTTTGGAGGTGTGATGCAAATGTGCTGACAACACTCATCTTCAACTTCTTTAAACAGAGGACAGGATGGGGCGGAGCAAGATTTTGACGAGCACATTGACAGCTGCCCAGCATCACATGTGCATGTCTGGCATGGATCCTCTTTGCTTGGCCGGAAACTTTTGCCATCTGGCACTGGTTTACCTTCCCAATCTGAACACTCCTTAATTCCCCCTGAAACTATAGAAATATAAAGTGTGAGAATGACAACCGAATCAATAACAATAAGCATCTAAATCAAGACAACAACTGGAGAAATATATAGTGAGTGATGAAGTGAGTGGTTGAGACTTCTATTAGGAAATTTTTAGTATTGTATTCATAATTTAAGCCAAACTAAAACATTTTGATATGGGCTGTAACAATTCACAATGCACCTATAGGCAATATTGTACAGCTAAGTCAAGGCAAGAAAAAGTTCTAAAACTGTACTTGCCCTTTAGGACTAGTGACTTTGAAATTTTACTCACCCTCAAACATTTTTACTTGCCCTTAAAAAATATAATAAGAAAGCATTAAGAGACTTGAAAGTGATTTTTGTATTGTTATTCTGTAAGTTAATCTGTATATTACACAATTTTACCCTTGCAATAAATCTCGTTGTTAAAAAGGTGTTTCATCATATAATATCATTTATTGGCGTTTTTGATTGGGTTTTGGAGTTATTTTAGTAATCGTAACAAGTTTTTATCAAAGGCAACTGCTGCTATTTTATTCTTCCCAAAATCTTCATCAGAGGGTTGCTACCACTATGCTGTTGTGAAACATGCTATTGTTTTATCATGTGATTGTCAAGACACTGGGTCCCCAAAAGTGAAATTCCTACTCACACTTCAAGTCAGCACACAGCCATTTGGCATCACACAAGACCTGGATCTTACATTGTATAATGGGGTAAATTCAAGAACAGAGTAACTGGTTTAGCTCTAACAAGTAGAAATACTACCATGATATTCTACTGTCTCTTTAACATATGGCTATTTTTCCATTTTCAGCACATCCAGACTGACTGAAGATGTTTTTGCTTTATCAAGCAGCTACAGCTGACCTAAATGCATGAAAGTTGTAAACCAGCGGTGTAATGCTGCGTCTGAAATGTCTGCTTTGTCCTACATGGCTTGTTGTTTTCCCAAGCACATACTTATGTTTATCTGCACAAATGCTATAGATAAATGTAACAAATAAACATTTTAACATGTTTTTTTTTTTACTTTTTTTTTACATGTGCAAATAAGAAATAATTATATACTTATTGATTACTCTCATACATTTTGTTTATCTTCTTTTTTTCCCATTTCTTATTATTGTTGGAATATGCATTGTATTAATAGCTTTTATGTATTTTGTATGCTTTGTATTTTCTTTGTGTACTGCTTGCATTAGGGGCATTTGGAGTGTATTTTGGTATCATTGCATCATTCTTTTTATTGTTATTATTATTATTATTATTATTACTGTTAATTATTTTAATAATACAACACGATATATCATTGAATATCTACTATTCCGTATAATCTAATGCATGCATAATTTTTGTATATCTTATTTAATTTTTTGGGGGTATTTATTATATTGTTAATGTAATGTTTGTATATATATATATATATATATATATATTTATATATATATATATATATATACATATATATATATATATATATATATATATATATATATATATATAAAAACAAGATCAGTTGTACTTCTTATTGGTTCTATAGGCCGGAGGTCTTTAAACCAGAATAATATTCATTCATTCATAATATTCCTATAAAATTTCCTGTGAAGAAGTGTGAACTATAATGTAAAAGCAAAAATATAAACATGTTATGTCTTATCTTGATAATGCTAAAAGGGGAAAATAAACTTTGGCCCACAGAGAGTGGGTAAGTACAGGTGACGTCACCTGCATCCGAAAAGCTTAAGCAACTAATCAAATGACCTATTTTTCTATAAAATTTGGTACTGAAGCTGCAGCTGCTCCTGAGATATTTGGTAGCAGACATTACATCATATATACAAAATTTGTGCATCAATATGTCACATTTTGCAATAAAAAGATATGAAGTTCTGAAAAAAATACCATTTTGAATATGATTCAACTGAATACATGCATATTTTATTCCCCTTCTATACAGAATTGTTATTTAACAGCTGTCATTACAACATTGACTAAATTGTAACACAACCATACCGTGGTGTGCCAATGGTTACTTGATAAGATAGAAATCAAGGAGCCCTGGATGTTGACACCTTCACAGTAACACTGGTATCAAATGATGCATGCTGATTTTATCACATACACATGCTGACAAGGCCAGCTTCCTGGAAGTGCTAACATTTTATCACTAACACACAGTCAGTCCTGATGTTTATCAGTCAGTCAGTGCTCTTCTTTGTTGTTGTTTTTTATTTAAATTCAATGTGGTTTGTTTTCCTAACAAATCATAAGTTATCTTATTTTTAAAAATAAATTTTCACTGTCTTTGCACACTAAAAAAAAGCATAAAATTTAGGTCTATTTAACCAGGGTTTGGCCGCATTTTCTCGCCCAGAATTATCCAGTGAAATGTTCCAGAATTTCCAGGCATGGAAAAATGTCTGAAAATGGCATATTCTGGAATTTTCTGGCAAAATCAATGAAATTGTGAAGGTTGGTCACCCCGAAAAAAAGAAACTGTGATTTACTGAATTTTTATTGGACTTTTATACTTGATTATAAATTTATAAAACTAATATTACGGCTGTGATGATGTAGTTACAAAGGCCTTCTGGACTATTAATATGTGTCAGGTGTGTGTAATGCATGCATTTCCTGTTGACTTGGATTAAACAGACCTCTTACAGTTTGTCAGTTTCTGAACACCAGACCAATGTTTGTGTAGCACATGGTTTCTAATAAGCTCAGGCATTGTCAAATCACAACCATTTGGGTTTCCTGATGAGCGTTTGTTTGTAAACAAAGTCATGCATAACTCCCTGCTCCCTGGAATGATGTAACACAGCCTGCAATAGCCCTTTAAAATAATTATGGTTCTTGCAGGGTGAGTGATTTATATTGATCAGGGTGATGGTGTCAAATCGCAAGTGAGGGTTGAATCAGGACTATGGGATACAGTCTCCAGATAAATGCTGCAGCAGGGCAAGAAATTAAGAAATTTTAGACTAAAGGTCTGGCAGAATTTAGTTTTTACCAGACCTAATAAAAATTTGTTGGACCTCTTATTTATTCTATGCCAAATCCATGAAAAAAAATCAATAAGGATATTCTTCAAATTTTGGGTTATTTTTCATGTTCATTAAAAAAAGAGAGAAATCCATGAAATAAAATGGAGCATTTTCAATCCTGAAAGTGATTAAGCATGCAATGTTTATCATGTCTAATCAAGGATAAGACCAGTTTTTATTGTTTTACATACATATGATATACCTGGTAAATAAAGTGTCACATCTGCAGCTTGTCTGTAGAAAGCCTTTTCTTGAAATAATAAATATATTAAAATCTATTTTTTCACATTTTTTTCATTGGTAAGGGGACACTCCACAAAGCTTAATTACTTTTTGAAAATTAAAAAGCAATATGTGCAAATCCATTTGATAAAAAATATTGCAATCAAAATTGATGAGCAAAAATTGTTTTTCAATAGTCTGTTTCATGTGTTTCTTTTGACTGAGCTGTAGTCAGTTTCATCACCTGTGTCCACCTGTTCTTTGCTATGAAAATTTATAATATTTACATTTTGAATGTGAAAAATGGTAAGTTAGGGAAAAAAAATTTTCAACAATGTAAATGAGTATACCCTTTCACCATATTTAAGAAACAAAATTACAAAATCAGTCTTCTTTTACAACAAATCAGAATTACTTTTTTATATATAACCCCTGAATAAACAAGGGACCCATTGGTCACTGTGCTCAGCTGAAGGTGACCTTGAAGGTAAAAATCAACAAGTGACCCATGGGTCATGACGCTCAGCTGCCAAGCATGACCTGCGAAATCATGGGCTGAGATTCACAACTTCCAGTCAAATTTTGAAGAACCAATTTGCCAATTTGTTGAAATTTTCTACGACAACAGAAAGATATATCACCTATGTCTGGTTAAAACACAGTGAATTGATGGTCTGAGGAAAATGTATGATTGTAAAGGTATCCAGAACTATTCCAATAGCTTACTTGATACCTGTCAGTCTCAAAGGAACACCACAAAGGGCAAATATAAGATCAAAATATATAGCAAAAAATCAAGGAAATCCATGCAAGAATTATTGAGAAACAGGTGCTTCTGTATGAATTTTTATTCAATACAAGCCAACTGTACTGCACTTTAACATATGATGATAATATTTATTAAGAAATATTTTACCCAATCCTTTGCAAGATTACATTAATATACATCCGACTGCCTTCACTTTAACAGTTCTTGAGATAATATGATCAAAAGGAATTTAAAGATGGTTGCCTGATGGCCATTTTTTGGAAATCAGACAACAACCATTCTCTAAATCAGACCAAAAATTCCTGACCAGCTGATCTCAATTAGTTATTTCTTCATGCAAAAAGACCCATAAATATGAAGTTTGAATCACATTGAGTGATGCATAGATGTGGCATATGTGAAAGACTGAAGGTATGGGTTGAACAGTTTCACTTGAAATATGTTCAAAAGCATTTAGAACAATATTGTGACCTTGACCTTTGACCTTTTGAACTCAACATCAATAGGCTTCTTCCCCTATTGGTAGGTAAGCCATATATGACAGATGGAAAGTATAGATTGATAAGTTTGCCTTAAAAAATGACACCACGCAAGAAGAGGGTGCTGTGAACTTGACCTTTGACCTCAAAATCAACAGGTCTTTTCCCCTGTTGGCAGAGAAGCAATATCAGTGCTGAAAGGTTTGGAATGAAAGGTCTAGCTTGAAATGTGTCCACAACCTTTTCAAAGAAGTAGATCCTGTGACCCTGACCTTTGACCTTGTGACCTCAACATCTATAGGATTCTTCTCCCACTTAGTAGGTGAGCTATATGTGAAAGATCATAGAATTGGGAGGAAAGGTTTGGCTTAAAATGCATCCACAGGCTTTTCAAAGAAGTTGGTTCTGTGACCTTGACCTTTGACCTTGTGACCTCAAAATAATTATGATTCTTCCCCTGTTGGTAGGTGAGCTGTATGTGAAAGATGGAAGGTTTGGGATGAAAATTTTGGCTAAAAGAATTATTTCTGGGGGGTGCAAACACACCCCATAACTTCAAGAATAAAGGTCGCAGTGACCTAATTTCAGGTTTGCAATGAGATCTTTTTAGAACCTCTAAGACTGCATAGGGTTTATGGCCCTAGCCCCTACAGTTACGATTTGTGCCCTGCTAACGGCCGGACGGCCGGCCTAGGCCGGCCGGACAGACGGAAGGACGACGAACAAAGACCCATCGCTATAGCCCAGCATGACTGAAAGTCAGCTGAGCTAAAAATAATATCAAATAGAGATAAAGTGTAAGAGGAAGAGGTAATATAGGCCATGGTTGGTTTATATGATTTGTTTGTATTGATGAGCAAGAAATATTTGCAAATAATATTTTGTGACCTGACCATGTGTTTTCAAATGTTGAAACTGAAGCATGTGAGTAGTTTGTGAACAAATGATCTGTAATATTACTATGATCATTAGTTGGCTTTTTGATTAACTGTTGACATTTCAGTAGTTTACACATTTGTTCAATTGAACCTATTTTTTATATATTATTAAATATCTGTATTTTTTTTTATGAAATGTATACAGTTGAAATAAAACAAATGTCTCCAGTCCACAGATGAAAGGACTTGTTGGTGGTGTGTGTGTGTGTGTTGGGGGGGGGTATGGAATGGTGGGAGTTACAAAATATCTGTATTATTATAGTGTAAATACATAGGATTTTCACTTAATTCAGCAATGCTTACACTTTATAGGATAAAACAAGGGACCCATGGGTCACGGCGCTCAGCTAATATATATGATAAAAAATATGATTTGGGAATGAGGCACATGCTGGTTTTGAGTGGTAATAAATATAAGCTTTATTATGAGTTGTTAGTGTTTAGCTTATGTATGATTTTGATAGTATCTAGAGACAAGGAAGAGGATTCATTTAATTTATTTTATTAACAAATGGAGTGCTATTGTCACACAGATTTTGACTTGGCCATATAACTTATAAGCAGCACATATAATAATAGAGTTTAACTATTTATTAAAATTTAATAACAAATATTGTGCCAATATAATTTTTATTAAAAAAATAATAAGAAAATCATATGATTTTTTAAAATAAAATATTATGGAAATGATTATTAAAATAATATTATAGAATATATTCATGAATGCATTCATGAATACATTTTGAAAGTATTTGCACTGGTATTCAAATACTAAGAATTCCCATTCTTATGCAATAAAATTTTTTATTGCAGTACATATATTCCTATTCAAATACATTTGCAAAGCATTCGCACCATGTCTAGTATTTATTCAGTTTTAGCCAAACAATGATGTTGAGAATCCAGAATATACAAAATTCACAAATTTAAATAATGATCATAAGTACCTGGTTTTATGGCTTTTATTTATATTAAATGTAATATATTCACGTTGGACTACTTTCACATCAATCTACACACTAGACACAGCAGGAATCTAGATTAATATTATCAACTGCATCTTTGTCTTTCATTAATTTCCTTCACATGATCCCTAATGATTAGTAATGAATAATATGATTTATTTTTTTATCATTAAAATTGAACTGAAAAATACCATAGGTGACTGCATGGTGTTATTGGGAATAACACTGACATTAACATTCTATCCATCCATACAAGATTCTTACATCATCAGTAACTGCAAGTTAATTTTCTGTTACTCATCAACTAACCAATTCCTTTCTATTAATTTTTCTTTAATTTGTTATTAAAACCCAATATAAATTTATTAATTTATTGTTTATTGTTATGTTGTTTTTCAAAACAACTATTAGATGAGTTGGGTTGGACACCTTGATCAACTGTGGCTGGGCATTAGCTGCCTGGCTGCCCCAGTGTATGTCTCACCTCAAGCGTGCATAATTTGATGAAAGGTCAACAAGGTCAACAAACAGGTGACTGAAGAGTGGCTAGCTAGCCTGGGTCTGACAGTCTCATTAAAACATTAATAAAAGCTAATATATTTCCCCAATTTCTTTCAGCTTTCTATACTACAAAGAAGAAATCCTTATGTGTGCATGATATGAAAATTATATCAACAGTGCTCTCAGGAAACAAACGTGCCATGGTCAAATTTGGGCAAAATTTAAGGTACTAATTTTATATTTATACTAATAACTTATAAAATTTGAAAAATTCAGAACTAATTTTGGGTATTCAATTGAATCTTGATTAAATAATGTTACATCCCTGACAAAAAATCTCTAGCTTTAGCAATCCTCTTGTTAAGGGAGTAAATTTATTTCTTGATTTTTTAAAAAGTGCATTATGTTTGGGCCCATAACTTAAAACAATTACGCAATACTGACATCATTTCTGGCATGTGCATAGCGAATGTATAGAAAAATATGTATATTATATATGATCAAAGTCAGATCAGTGGTTTTGATATTAGGCAGTCTTAAAGTGAAACAATGGGTTTTTAATGAAAAAATGAAGTTTTTCATTAATATCTTGAAGGAATTAAGTCCTAGTGACTAAATTCTTGGCATGGTAGGGGGTTTTGGAGACATCTAACTGTATGCCAAATTTAAGGAACTTAGAGCTGAAGCTGGGGAGCTGAGCTCCAGCTAAATGCATAACACTAGCTTGACGTAAACCATATGTGACATGGTGCTTGAAAACTTGAATAAAATCTACAGTTTTTTATCAACTGGTTTCAAATTTATGGTGTTAACAGTTGAAATGCAAATAAAAACATGCTTTGAAAATTAAATCCACAGCAGTTACAGGAAAAAAATGTGCCATGGTCAAACTTGGGCAAAATTTAAGGTACCAATTTTAAATTTTTGCCAATATTTAAAAAAGTTTAACAGATTTTGATCTAATTTTTGGTATACAATTAAATTTTGATTAATTAAAGTTGTATTACTGAGAAAAAGTCCCTACCTTTTATACTTTTGGTCTTAAGTGACCAAATATCTTTCCTGATTTTTTTTTACAAAGTTCATTATGTTTGGGCCTATAACTTTTTTAAATTAAATAATACTGACTTAATTTCTTGCATGTACTTAGGAACTATATAGAGGAATATTTATGGTAAATATGAGGAAAACCAGATGAGTGGTTTTGATATTAGGTAGTCCTGAAGTGTGAAAATAGATTTCTAATAAAAAATTGAGGTTTTTCTTTAATATCTCGAAGGAATGAAGTCCTATTGACCAAATTTTCGGCATGGTAGGAGATTTTTGGGACATCTAACTGTATGCCAAATTTCAGATTCGTAGGTCCAATGGTGTCGAAACGTGCCAGTCTTATGGATGGACAGACAGACAGACGGACGGACGACGGACAATGGACCACGACTATAGCTCAGATGACTTATAGTCAGCTGAGCTAAAAAATTCATTAATAATTACTTAATATTTAGGACAGACTGGTAGACACACAAAGCTGAAAATAAATGAAGTTTCAATTATTTATTGATTTATTTATTATATTAATTTTTTTTTAAAGTTTAAAGAATATATAATTTGCTTTCAAATTTCAGACTTAAATAGCTGAATTCAAAACACATACAGCATATGATAGTTATTTCAACAGTGCTTAAAGGAAAAATCTCATAAAAATATATATTTAATGATAACAGAGAGATGATGGACAGAGCTGATCACTTAATGTTCCATTCTCCAAAGGCAAGAGTATGTTTCAATAAGATCTATTTTTTTTTAATCCTATTATTTTTTAATTAAATAAATTTTACACATTTGCAATAAAAGCTTATGTCTCAATGCACAGGAATCAATAATGAACAAATGTTTGTATTTGATTCTCATCTTTTTATCAAATCAATTTTTTTATTATAAGTTTATATTTCTATACATATCAATATAACATATTTATATCTGAATATAAAAGTTGTTTCATAATTCTAAATTGCATCATCATAAGATGATGTCGATATACATCTTCACCAAAGAAATAAAATTCCTTTTGTGAATCCTTTTAGAGATATCCCCCTCACAAGGCCAAAGTTGGAAAATCCAAGAAAAATTCATTAAAAATCAGAAATTGTAGGTAGCGCCCCCAAACTTGTGCAGCATGTACAGACAATCAGTCCCTATGATCATAGTAAGAATTTGAAAATCCACCCAATGGTTCCTGAGAAATAAGCTTCTAAATGTTTTTACTATTATAAGCTCTAAAACGTAGAAAAATAGGTCAAGGTCACCCATCTTTGAACTTGCCAAGATTTTGTCAATATACATCTTCACCGAAAAAATAAAATTCCTACGGTGAATCCTTTTAGAGATATCCTGTTCACAAGCCCAAAGTTGAAAAATCAGACAAAAATTCATTAAAAATCAGAAATTGTAGCCTTTGTAGGTGGCGCCACCAAACCTGTGTAGCAGGTATAGACTATCAGTACGAATAATCATAGTAAGTTTTGTGAAAATCCACCAAATGGTTCCTGAGTAATAAGCATCTAGGTGCTTTTCTATAATCAGCTATAAAATGTAGAAAAATAGGTCAAGGTCACCCATCTTCGAACTTGACCAAGATTTTGTCAATATACATCTTCACCGAAAAAATTAAATTCCTACGGTGAATCCTTTTACAGATATCCCGTTCACAAGCCCAAAGTTAAAAAATCAGATAAAAATTTATAAAAAATCAGAAATTGTAGGTGGCGCCACCAAACCTGTGTAGCAGGTATAGACTATCAGTACGAATAATCATAGTAAGTTTTGTGACACCAAATGGTTCCCGAGTAATAAGCATCTAAGTGCTTTTCTATAATCAGCTCTAAAATGTAGAAAAATAGGTCAAGGTCACCCATCTTCAAACTTGACAGAGATTTTGTCGATATACATCTTTACCGAGGAAATAAAATTCTGACGGTGAATCCTTTTCCAGATATCCCGCTCACAAAGTAAAATATAACAGACACCGGACGGACGGACAGACAGCTTGGGTGATAACAATAGCCCATCAGCCTAAGGGCTGAGGGCTAAAAAGGAGTTTAATCAAAAAGGAATTTAATCAATGCCAAATTTTGTAGGTGGTATCCCCATTCAATTTAAGCATAGCTCAGAGGATATGGGAAACAGAGACCTAATTTCAGGTTTGCAAGCAGATGTTTCATGGACACCTCCCTGGATGTCAAGTTAGAAGATTCTAGGTGCAATGATTACAATTTGTGCCCTGTTAACAGATGACCACAACTTTGAAGGTCTATAAAATAGAGAAAAAAAATGGGTAAAAATTTGAAACAAGGCCTACAGGCCTAATGCGAACCTGTGCAACAAGATTACACCAGGTATAATGCTTCAATGCTGGACCATTACTTTTCAAGAACATGTGTAACATGTATATGAACAACTCAAGTACTAAACACTAAACGGACTCTGTGCAATAATAGTGGCAAGTGGCACCACCAATTTTGTGTATGATTAAGAGCTATGTGAAATCTATACACATGCAAAATTTCAGGGGGATATGTCGAACCAGTCCTGAGATATAAGCCTGAATGTCTGCAGCGTATACATAAATGTAGGTGGCGCCACCTGCCACAAAATCCAGAAAGCTATCCAAGATGTATAAACTTGCAAAATTTTAGGCAGATATGTCAAACCACTGCCAAGAAATGGATGATTTTATCCCATGGCAAACAAACAGATGGATGCTGTGCAAAAATGATTGCAGGTGGCGCCACAAGTTTTGCATAAGATCAAGAGCTATGTGAGATCTATAAACATGCAAAATTTTTGCCAAATCAGGCGAATGGGTCCTGAGATATGAGCTTATATGTCTGCAGCGTAAATCTGAATGTAGGTGGCGCCATCTGTCATAAAACAAGAAAGCTGTCAAGGATGTATAAACCTGCAAAATTTCAGGTGGATAAGTCAAACCCAGCTGAGATATGAGTGATTTTATCCCAAGGCAGATGAACAGATGGAGGCTGTGCAAAAATGGTTGCAGGTGGCACCACCAGTTTTGCGTATAATAAAGAGCAATGGGAGATCTATACACATGCAAAATTTTGGCCCAACTGGTCAAACAGTTCCCAAAATATGAGCTTGTATGTCTGCAGCTTAAACATGAATGTAGGTGGCGCCACCTGTCATAAAATCAAGAAAGCTGTCAAGGATGTATACACATGCAAAATTTCAGGTGGGTAAGTCCAAACAAAGCAGAGATATGAGTGTTTTTATCCCAAGGCAGATGAACAGATTGACACTGTGCAAAAATGGTTGCAGGTGGCGCCACCATTTTAAGTGTATGTTATATAGCTTTCCAAGGGCTACATTTGTGCAAAATCTTTAGCCTTATCTGTCAAACGGTTCCCGAGATATGTGGGTTTATGTGTAGAAACAGACGCACAAATGGATGCTGGGCAGAGAGGAAAAGTCAGAGGTCAACCAAAAATGAGGGCGCAGCAGTTCACATGTGACCGATCATAATTCGGAATTTTAAAAAATTCTGCCAAGTTCTCCGGAAACCTATGCGGCGATGGCGGCAGCGTCGGCGTCTGACTGAAAACATAGTATCCGCAAAAGCTATTTTGGCGGATACAATGATTGGATACCAATAATCTGTAATCCACGTACAGTTGTCTTTATATAGCCACAGAGAGCTGAATATCCATGATTGTAACATTGCCTGGTATGATGAATAACTTAAATCATGATTCTAAATTTTTTAAAAGCTTTAAAAAAACTTTCTTGTCAATATTAACCAAAGATAACCTGAAATCTAAATGTCTAGTGGCATGATGTAATAGATCCTGATAAACTGGTGCCAGGCTAGATGTAACAGCATCACACAGCTAACATATATGGTAAAATGACTCAATTCAATCTCCATAATTCAGCAAAAAATCATTCATGTGGAACCATTAATGACAATTATTATAAGAATTATTGTAGGGATTATTCTTGTAAAATATTTAACAAACTGGCTTCAGTGGCATAAGTCGAAAAATGTTTTGCAGGATTATAACTCATATAGGAAGATCCATTGAGAACAAACTTGAGAAAGATTGTTCCAAGGATCATTTCTGTGAAATATTGGACAATTTGGCTGGACATTTTCGGAGAAGAAGATTTTTAAAGCTTTTTTAGCTTTTTCCCTATAAAATCTAAGAAAATGCAGTTAGAAAAAAATAAACAAAATCTGATATAGTTTTTTAGATGACTGATTATTTGCAAAAAAATTGGTGATGCTAGCTCCTGCCATTTTTGAGATAGCTATGGTTAACGTACAGACGACGCACGATGCACGACGTACAACGCACGACACACGACGCACAATGCCACACCATCGCATAAGCTCACAGGTTCGCTTAAAAAAATCCAGGTGGCACCACCAGTCTGCAGGAACTAATGAAAGACTCCATGATCAATATGCATTCAAAGAATCATGGTGATAAATGCATTAGTTGTTCAGACAATGGAGCTTTTTATCACATTTTTAATTATACTGGGGGTATTTATGGGCCCCATAGCTAGGATTATATGGGTAACAGAGACCTAATTTCAGGTTTCCAAGGAGACTTCTCATGGATCTCCCTGGATGTCAGCTTAGAAAATTCTAGATCCACTGATTAGGATTTGTGCCAGATGAACACATCTTTAGAGGTCTCAAAAATAGAGAAAAAAATAGAGAAAAATAAAAAAATACAGGTGGCGCCACCAGACTGCAAAAACAGATGAAACATTTCAAGATCAAAATCCATGCAAAGAATCATGGTGATCAGTGCAATAGTTGTTCAGATACTTGAGCTTTTGTATCAAATTTTCCCTTATTCTGGGAGGTAATGAGCCCCATAGCTCAGTGTTTATGAGTAACAGGGACCTTATTTCAGGTTTCCACAGAGACTTTTCATGGATCTCTCTGCATGTCAAGAGAGAAGATTCTAGGTCCATTCATTATGATTTGTGCCCTGTTAACAGACCGCATCTTTTCAGGTCTCAAAAATAAGAGAAAAAAAATCGTAAAAAATAAAAAAAAATACAGGTAGCACCATGAGTCTGCAGAAACTGATGTTCAAAACACTCCATGATCAATATCTATGCAAAGAATCATGGTGATCAATGCATTAGATGTTTAGATACTTGACCTTTTGTATCAAATTTTCCATTATCCTGGGGTGACTTTAAAGCCTCATAGCTCTAAGAATATGGGTAACAGAGACCTAATTCCAGCTTTTCAAGGAGATTTTTCATGGACCTCCCTGGATGTCTAGTTAGAAGATTCCATGTCCAGCAGTTAACAGACTGTGCCCTGTTAACAGACAGACAGCTGGATGGCCGGACGGACGACGGACAAAGGGTGATCACTATAGCTCAGATGACTTGCAGTCAGCTGAGCTAAAAAAGATGAGTGGTTTTGATATTAGGTAGTCCTCCAGTGTGATAATAGGTTTTTAATTGAAATATGAGGTTTTTCCATAATATCTTGAAGAAACGAAGTCATGTTGACCCGATTTTCAGTATGGTAGGCATTTTTGGGAACATCTGACAGTATGCCAGATTTTGGATTCATAGTCTAATGATTTCAAAACGTGCCAGTCTAACACATGGACAAACAGATGGTAAGATGGACAGACGGTGGACAATGGACCTCAACTATAGCTCAGATGACTTATAGTCGGCTTAGCCAAAAATAGATTAAATAGGTAAAAATACCTAAAAATAGGTATTAAATATAAAGTCATATCCAATAAAATAAAAGAATTAATTAGTTTTCAAGATGACATGGCACCAGTGAATTTCAAGAAGACTTATTCTGGCAGTTAATTGCAGCAGTGAAAACATTCTGCAGAACTGTCAGACAGGCATGCTGATGTATAAAACTATTTTGCTCTTGAGAAAAGGCTTGACAAGTATATTGAAAGTGAGGTACAGGAAGCTTAGAAACCCATATAAATTACAATAAAGACATATGAAATAAAGTTATTAATCTTCAAAATATAATTCAAATTATAAACATGTTTTTGCTGAGAAGTGCACAGGACTTTTTCGTAGGGGTTGCCCCCAAGTGATCTTGGTACCGCAGGCAGGTTTGTTACCGTTAAATATAACCAGTGCCACAACAAAATGCCTGAAAAAGGGGGACAACATGTAAGGACAGAGGGCATAAGAATACATTATCTTTTTTATTATCCACTACATTTTCAGATGAATGCCACATTCATAATTTGGAATTTGACACACTTGTATTGTCATCAATGATGAAACAGATTGACATGACCAAAACTTTGTTTGATCTGGTTATGATTTGGATGAGACTGGGTCACTGAAGGTGCATACAGCCCATTTAATGAATGTAGACATTTTGCTTGCTAAAATAAAATTTAACAAATAGTTTGCTCTCTGAGTCCTAGAACATGAAAGCTACAATGTCCAACCCACCAACACCAGACCCTGATATTGTCAGTGCAAAAAACATCGGTCAGTCACAACAGTGGGGTCAGAGGCCAGATAATGTCTATGCAAAGTAAAGTAGAGGTCAACAAATTGCCCAATGGGTCAAATAGTGTCAATGCAATGTGAACCAAAGGATGTGTGGTTTGGGTGTCAGCAAGATAAGCTTGCCAGGAAACAAGCAGCAAGCATGTGTCAGTTACAGCGTTCAATCAGGCCTGTTCACACAAGAATTAACTGAATGCCCACGGTTTTTGTAATGCACCTGCGCATATGTTTAACAAGAAGGTTTAAGACAATAAACCTTCTTGAACCCTCTTATACACATGGTATTGTTTAAGGCTGCATTTCAACAGGCAGGAGGCCCAAGAGTTAGCCTGGGGGTCCCATGGTTATAAACATTATGAGGGACTCCCAGTCTTTTTACTGTAAATTTCCTGTGGTCCAGTGCTATTTACGCCCTTCCACAGAGAACTCACCGTGGGTGGGCAATGACCATGAAAAGTCTGATTGCTGCTCTCAGCACCTGAGATACAAACTCATTCACTCTTCAGTGTTCCCTGTAAATGACAATTATGTATCTACATGGGGCATTTGAGCAACAATATTCATATATCCATTGCTGGGTGCCTTGTGCATTGTGCTAAGTGACTGCTGATAATGCCACAATGAACTTCCTGTTTAGAGGCTGGAGGTTCACTAGCTTGCTACCAGCCCAGCAAGCCAATAAGCTGATATTGTAATTGACCCATGCCTGATACTGGTACATGTCCAATTAAAGTATCATTCATGCACAGGTCTTCAGTAGTACCTTATACCAGGTACAAGAACTTTACTTGCAGGTAAAAGTACAGGTACGAGGTACTTCCCTCTGATGACAGCCAAGTGAGGTACAAGTACGCTGAATTGTGTACCTAGATACAGGGACGAGTACCTGACCAAGACCCTGCTTTGAGTCCTATGGTCTACCCCTAAAGACCAAACTGCATTATACTGCAGATCTGGATACAGGGGAAATCTAGTAGAAATCAGGTTTTAAAGACATTTGCTATTTCATCTGTTTAGGAGATTACAACTTACCACAAAATTCTCCATCATTTCAAACAGTGTCAATGACAGAATCAGTTACATGACTTAATCTTAGATATTAATTGATGTGAGCTGCTCTTTGAAAAAAGAGAAGAAGAAAATAACAAACAGGTTTACAAATCTTGCCGATGAAATCTGTGTTGAGCTAAACAGCATATACCATTTATGACTCAACAAGATGTAACAGAGACTGTTTTTAAATATGGCACATCATGATATGATAAGTATTGTGATAACCAAGGTTTACCCATAAGAATGGAGTCCTCAGTTCCTTTTTCAGCAAGTGGCCCTGCAGTTACCTATGGTTATAACAGTCCATACACAGCTGTACATTTTCACATATTTCCATTAATTAATGTTCAGTATGTGTATGTGTATTGGATATTTGGCTACTGAAAACAATTTTCCAAATTCACAGCACTATTTTGCAAGGAAGTGAAAATATGTACATATAAAAATAGTACACAGACCTCTTGCATACAATTATAAGTTTATGCTTTTGATGTCCAATGAATTTACAAATTACATGCTGCAAAAAAATAAAATAAATTAGATGTGGTCAGGCAATGGTCCTCAGAGGGCCCCGCGTTTCTGCTTGTGCTGGACTAGTTTACATAAGGGTGAAAAATTAAATTAAATTTGAAAAATATGACAAACAGAAACATGTTTTTATCCATATGCATGAGCGAAAAAATCCTACTGGATCAAATGATATTAAAGAAGATATGTCTGAAATAATGTGTGCAACAGAAAATCACTGAATGTAATCTGTTAGCCATATTTGTTTTTGAGCAAGTCTGTAGTCAATAGGTCTGGAGCCCTCATAGGCACCAATGATCCCTGTGAAATTGGGAGAGCTGCAGTAGGTTGTTGTTGAGTTATCATGTGCAAAAGAAAAATCAGCAATCGGGCTGTGGCAGCCATATTGGAATTCCAACAGGTCTGTAATTCAAAAGGTCTGGAGCCCTCATAAGTATCAACCATCCCTGTAAATTTGGGAAAGCTGCAGTATGTTGTTGTTGAGTTATCGCACGCGAAAGAAAATCAGCGATTGGGTTGTAGCAGCCATATTGGAATCCTGACAGGTCTGTAATTCAACAGGTCTGGAGCCCTCATAGGTACCAAACATCCCTGTGAATCTGGGAAAGCTGCAGTCTGTTGTAGTTGAGTTATCGCGCGCAAAAGAAAATCAGCGATCGGGCTGTGGCAGCAATATTCAAATTCCAACAGGTCTGTAATTCAATGTCTGGAGCCCTCACAGGTACCAACCATCCCTGTAAATTTGGGAAAGCTGCAGTATGTTGTTGTTGAGTTATCGCACGTGATAGAAAATCAGCGATTGGGCTGTGGTGGCCATATTGGAATGCTGACATGTCTGTAATTCGATAGGTCTGGAGCCCTTATAGGTACCAATAATTCTTGTGAATTTGGGAGAGCAGCAGTATGTTGTTGTTGAGTTATTGCATGCGAAAGAAAATCAGGGACTGGACAGTGTTGGCCATATTATCACCAGTGTGACAGTGTGATAATATTGGAATTCCAACATGTCTGTAATTCGATGTCAGGAGCCCTCATATGTACCAATTCCCTGTGAATTTTGGAATGCTGCAGTATGTTGTTGTTGAGTTAACGCGCACAAAAGAAAATATCACTGACGGAAGGACAGATGGACAGACTGACAAGGTGATCACTATATAGGGCACCGCTTGTCAAGCGGAGCCCTAATAATCCCCTATAAATCATGTCCTGTCTGGAGAAATGAACTGGTGAAGCAAATTGATCTGAATGATCATCAATATATAGTTCGCCTAACATTATATTTAAAATGATTGAAAATTACACCTATATGAGTGGGAGCACAGGCACCTGTCGTATAAATAGTGTCTTTACGGGTATATAGAGAGTTAACGGGTATATAAGGCATGGGGCCCCCGGCCCTACTGTACTAATAATAGAGAAAGGCACACCACTTTTCCAGGTGACCGCTGTGACCCGCCCACTTCACCAGCTGAATTTTTATGTTTACCTTAGGAAAATGCACAAGAAACACTGATCGTTACAAAGCAGAAGGATTGTTGCACCTACTGAAACCAGCAATAGGTTCAAACAAGCTCGCTGTTATTAATTCCTTGTCTGGTTTGTTGACGAAATCCGTCAGATTCTGTCCAAATGAATAATCCATGCAGTGCAAACTTCTGGTTCAGGTGCACTGATGATAAAAGTTCCGGGCTCAATGGGTATGCACGTGGATATTTGTTGATATTTTGAGGTATACACGAAAAAACGGGATATCGTGTGTAGCATGCCGGGTCCCATTTACTTGACTTCTTGCATTATAACAATCCGGCATGTACTCTTATTAAATAATAGGTCGACTACAATACTTTCCGCGACCTATTATGACATTAGTGGTATTTTATTGTAGCCACCATGCGTTTTCTACAAAACGCATGCGATATTACGGCACAAACGCAGTGACAGCTGCTATTCAGGGTATGTAATGTTTATAAACGCCGAAAATATTAAAAAACCTACCCATCCATGTATGTTATGCCATACAATTCCGGTATGGAAGATGCCGGTATGTTTATGTCATGTGATTCAGGGGCTCGTGTGCAGAAAACAATAATCGGTCCACGGAACCGAAATAACTGCCCGCAAAGGCAGTGCCACTACAGTTTCCAATAAAGCTACTTTTTATTTTTGATTGAGGAACACTAACGATTTGAATACTCTAAATAATGTTTAAACAGTTAAAAATACATAATAAAAAAACGGGATATCGTGTGTAGCATGCCGGGTCCCATTTACTTGACTTCTTGCATTATAACAATCCGGCATGTACTCTTATTAAATAATAGGTCGACTACAATACTTTCCGCGACCTATTATGACATTAGTGGTATTTTATTGTAGCCACCATGCGTTTTCTACAAAACGCATGCGATATTACGGCACAAACGCAGTGACAGCTGCTATTCAGGGTATGTAATGTTTATAAACGCCGAAAATATTAAAAAACCTACCCATCCTTGTATGTTATGCCATACAATTCCCATTTATAGTGACTCGGCCGTCTGTTCAACCTCGAGGTGTCAGATTATTTCAGCAAGATGGAAGATGCCGGTATGTTTATGTCATGTGATTCAGGGGCTCGTGTGCAGAAAACAATAATCGGTCCACGGAACCGAAATAACTGCCCGCAAAGGCAGTGCCACTACAGTTTCCAATAAAGCTACTTTTTATTTTTGATTGAGGAACACTAACGATTTGAATACTCTAAATAATGTTTAAACAGTTAAAAATACATAATCGTTTATATAGTTTTATATACATGTACATATATAACCTTTATATTATTTTTGCAAATCACACTGACAGAATGAAGAAAGAAATGCAAAACAGGAACACAAAATATCAATACAGTTATGTTTATTTATAGAAATAAAATATGAAACGGAACGAGATATATATATATATATATATATATATATATATATATATATATATATATATGTGTGTGTGTATAACGGAAATAATATATATATTAAAATATATTTTATCGGTTAAACTTACATGTGTAACAGAAAGGAGTAATATATTACTTATATATATATTATTATAAATGAGTAATATATATATATATATATATATATATATATATATATATATATATACATTAGGCCTACATGCATATGCATACATATATGAAATAACATTTGTAATAATAAATGATCGCCACTGATATTGCGAATTTGCGTTCAGTATTTGAACAAAGTTTCTTTTTAGTTTTTATTATTTGTATCCCTTCCAAAGTATATCTGTTCAAAATGGTGACTGGCAGGAGTAATGGTAATGGTATTTATTCACACTCATTTACTGATAGTTACTACATTACTTATGGTTACGATGCGTGCTGTACTCTAGATTAATACAAATATTCTTACAAATGTTGACTCTTAACGCATACAGCAAATGATAATACTGGTTTACGTACGTTTAAATCTTGATCTTTATCCATGTTTATAAATTTATATAGACAATGGTTTGGTTGCTTTCTATTATGCCATTATTATCATAAGACATATATAGATAAATTGTAATCGATATGACGTATGATATGATGAAACAAGATAAAGTATGATCAGTGCCATCAATTAGATGTAGCCAGGTTTAGCAAAATTTAAACAGTGCAAACTTTTGTATAGCAAATTAATGACCTAATTTAATAATTGATTAAATGCAAGCAGTTTATGAAACCTTATCAATATTTCAGATATTTTAAAGGGTATATATTTGAAACAGAGGTATTTAATTATATGCTGTGACTGTTTAAAAAAAACTCTCACGCTCTGATTCTCTCACTCTTTATATATCTATTTATATATCTATTTATCTATATATGTATATATAAATATATATATATATATATATATATATAGAGAGAGAGAGAGAGAGAGAGAGATATTTAATTAGGAGATAAATATATTAAGAACCCGTTTAGAATACAGCAGGGTTGGCAAGTTTTAGGCATGAAGGTTTTAACCATAGGTTATAACCTGGTTAAAACCGCCCTGCCTAAAACAGGTTTTAGGCAGGTTTTAGGCACAAAAAGTGCCCAAAACCTTTATTTGTTTACATTTTTCACTTAAAGATCTGTAAAACTACCATACTGGCTGGGGTGAAGCAGTCACAAGGCTTTGCTGGGCTTCTGGAAGCTATCAAGTATTAGTAATGCATGATTTCCTGTTGGCTGGTACCATGCAGTCTTCAAAGAGCCTGTATAGGTGTCTGAACATGAGACCATGTTTGTGTGGCACATAGTTTTATTGGCCAAGGTAATGACATTATCAGGACCTTTTGGGTGTCCTGATGAGTGCCCAGCTACCTTGGATGATGTAATACAGCCTCCAGTTTGCCCTTGTAAGACAGGGTATCACTATCAGAGGGAGGACTACTTGATTAGACAAGTTAATTACAATTTATCAGGGTGATGGGGTCATAAGACCCAATGGTCATAAGTCCTACTGCTGTGTCCTAGTAGATGTTCATGTTAACTTTCATACATGACTAGGAGGATGCAATCAAAGCCCTTGCGATGAAGACTGTTCTTGAGCAAACATTTTACTGAGTGATGCAGTCAGTGCCCCTCAGGCCTTCAGGTTTAACACAGCCCCTGAGTAATTATGAATATTCTGTGGTTTGCAACATATTCATTGCAAAATATTTTCACATTTTCAGTTTTATACTAATTACAGTGTTTAATGAGGGTTCCATTTTCACAATCTCATCATACAATTAACAGAGTATATCCATCATTATATAGAAGATAAGTATGTGCACAAAATCTTAAAATTTGACAAGGGATGACCTAGCTAAGGGAATAAAGAAATAGTGGAAATTCTTGTTCATTATCAGATAATGTAAAGGATATTATCATATTTTTAGTTTTATGGCTAGCATAAAAGATATGTAATAATTTATAAATCCAATCCAATGCTTTTTGCCATTGAAGCTACAGGCATACAAAATATACATGTTATGTTAGTGAAGCTACAGTATAAAGAACTATTCATCAGAGTAAATGGAACAACATTTTAAATCCAGGAAAACTTCTTTTCCATTTATCACAAAATTTAATCCCTTGTGATCAAAAAGCCAATAAAAGTATCTGGTTATAAGCTTAAAGTAAGAGCATTCTTTTATAAATTGTCAGTAATGGAGGTAGGAGAGTCGGAGAACTGTGTTCATAAGGAAATCCCTGAAGTAGTGTTGAATTCATTTGTTGCTTTTTTTGTGTCATGGTTTTATTGTTTAGTTTGAATAAAGTGATCCTCAATTTTAATTTGTTGAGCATATTTCTTTAATGCATTTAGATGTTTAACAATAAAACATAGTTAAACTAAAAGTCATAGGTAAGGGTAAATAAGGTTTTAGGCAGTTAAAGGCAGTTTTAGGCAGGTTATAACCTATTTTAGGCAGTTAAAGGCATGTTTTAGGCTCTGCCCTGCCGAAAACAGGTTTTGGGCAGCCTAAAACCCAACCCTGGAATACAGACACCTCGATCTGTTTCTCTTACTCTCTCCATCTCTCTCACTGATCTCTCTTTCTTTCTCTCTCCCTCTCTCGATATATATATATATATATATATATATATATATACATTTATATATATATATATATATATATATATATATATATATATATATATATATACACACACACACATTTTTTAATAAAGAGATTCCTAGGAAAACAGCACTCTCTCTCTCTATATATATATATTTCTTTCTCTATTTATGTGTTACATTCTTATACATTGGAAAACTTCAGGAAAAGAGCAAACTGTGGACGTACTTTTGTTTAACAATAAATCAATTATATTTCCATTACAGTCTGGCCTTACTTTCCTGTATCAATATATGAAGAATTTTTCATTCAAAATTGTGTGAATGTACGTACGAAGCACTGTAGAAACTCAACGCGTATCATTATTGTTCATATAAAGTTATAAACTATGGATAAGGCACAAATCCTATTTGGCGTGTTCAAAACACAAGCTCATTCCGTATGTAATAGCGATTTATTGTTTTCTGGAGTGCTTTTCTTTTACGCTTACCACGCATGAGCAGCTTTTAAACCCATGGCTACAGATGGCTGCGGCTCGTTCATTAGATTCCACAGCGAAGCGGTTGGTGGAATATACATTATATTAGATTATCCGGCATGGTACATGGGGCCCCATGCCTTATATACCCGTTAACCCTCTATATACCCGTAAAGACACTATTTATACGACAGGTGCCTGTGAGTGGGAGGGGCAGGTTAGTAGTATGAGAAAGAAACACCTACAGTGACGAGCAGGGCTGAAGTTAATTAGACTCATCTTGTTTCCAAAATCTGGGTCTCATGAAATATTTCTGAAGAGCATGAACGTTCAGATTTATTCATATAAAGCCAAAAGGATTAAACAGAGCGCCAGGATATGCATATATTAATGCAGTACTACTAGACTATTAGCACAACACGAACAGATAACAGGGACCGTGTGGGTTAATACAGACAATTCACATTACACTACTGGCTACTGTGTCCGTGATGCCACACAAGTAAATCGTCTTGCGGTATGATCATTTATTTGTAGATTTATAAACCTCACCGTGTGAGAGCGAGACCATCACCCATAACACCAACATTACTGCAGGCTGCATCCTGATCCGTTATCAGCCAAATCGGTCAAGTTCACACTTCATTATAATGACTGGAACATCAACAAATTACTCGCCCTGCTATCTAATTTGGCCAACACCATGGCGCTGAAATCTCGTGTGATCTTGCGAGATCAAAGCTATGGTTATACTAAATTCAAGATGTTTCGGACAGTTATTGGATACGTTTTGGGAATACCTTTTTCAGTGAACGGATCGAAACTCTTTGAATCATGACATCCCGTGTACAGATATAAACGTTGCATTTGTTTCAATTCTTATTACGTATTATTCTTATTACAATTATTTTACATTATTTTGATGATGACCATAAGTAATAAAATATATGAAGGCATAATTATTAAATAGTTCTAATATTAATGTACATAAAGCCCAATATATGATAATATGTCGTCTAATTTTCAATTTATTTGTATTTTTTTCTTTTTGCATGGAATTTCTAAATAAAATATATAGTTCACTTACCATGTGAAGCTTAGGAATACCTGAACATGTTAAGTTCAATTTTAATTAAGTTATTTGTATTTGAATAGTGTACTAGTTATAAGATAAGATAAAATAAGATAACATTTATTAGCCTTCAGTTCCAGGAATTTGTTGTTGACTTGCAATTCATTACATGAATATAAATAAATAAATACATGTATACATAAAAATAAAACATAAAGTATTGACTATGCATGTAAAAAATAAGCATGTAAAAATAATAAAACAGATTATTCTGCAGGTAAAACACATAGTTAAAAAGTTTAATTAATACTGTATATGCATGGCACAAGAGATTTGTTTGAGCGAGTTGTTCTGCAGAATGTTGCATCTACGTACACGTTTACCTGAAGGTTAAAAAGTGAACTCTAAATGTAGGGGATGAAGTGTGTCGTTCATGACCTTTGATATGAAGGCCGTGGATTTGGTTTCACAGATTTCCTGGTGTGTGGCAAGAGAAGTATAGTTATTCTACCATTTCTCTTCCTGGTATTATTTAACTGTTTCTTTAACTTATCAGATATATTTGTAAACAAGCACTCCAGTGCATAAGTTAGGACACTGGAAATAACTTAATTATAAAACATGGTTATAATGGTTTGTCAATATTTAGCTTTCTTAGATAATATAGGTAATATAATCTATATTGTTTGCTTTTTTGGATTGGTTCAACACATATATTCTTTCCAATTTAGATTTCTGTCAATAATACATCCTAAGTATTTATAATTTTCTACAATATCTACATCTTCATTTTTGATAGCAATTGGGGTAATTACAGAGATTAATCCCCTGAAATCAGACAACTTCTTTAGTAGTCTTTACATTTAACTGAAGGTAGTGTTCCTCACACCAACCAGTCACATATTGAATGGTTTTCCTGTAGAGCGATTCATCATTCTTGTGTATCAGGCCTTGAATGACATGCAGTGTCTTCTGCATATTTGATAATTTTACAATCTGAAAGGCTCACGGACAAATTATTTGTATATAAGATAAAAAGAACGGTACTAGTAGACAGAACACAGCCTTTTGGAGCACCAGTATTTATGATTATACGGAAGAAGTTTCTTTGCGAGTTCTAACATGTTGTCTTCTATATCTGAGAGAAAATCTAGAATCCATAGGTCTACACTCTGCAACAGGAAGGAGGAATGTTATACCCACTGAGCTGATTGATCATAATGTACGGCTGTATTGTATTGAAGGCTGAAGAATAATCAACGAAAAGCGATCTGGCATAATTTCTAGGGTCCCTGTCCAAGTGTTGATATAATGAGTTTATGTGGCAATTGCATCACTTGTGCATCTGTTGGATGAATATGCAAACTGATGTTGATCTAGAATTGGTTTAACAAAGGGAAGTATTTTTTAAAAACTATTCACTCCAAAGATTTTGCGAGAATAGATGTAAGTGCAACAGGCCTGAGATCGTTCATCACTTTAGGAGAGTTATTTTTGACAGTTTTCGAGAAGTCACTTTCATCAAAACGTGCATAGAATGTATTTAATTGTCACCATAGCCCTTTTCAGCTTAGTTAATTCCTTAAGACCTTTCCAAACATAATTTGATTGCTGGCTATGGAGCAGTTTTTTCTAATTTCTTTTTATATTGTTGTTTGGCTTTCTCAATGGCAGAATCAGTTTATTTTTGTAAGTTATGTCTGTTATCTGATTTGCTCGTGAAGGCTTGGTACTTACATACAATAAGTTTCCGTAGATCACTATTGATCAAAGGTTTATATTTGTCTTCACAAACAGATATATAACTAGAAACAGTTTCAGTAAGTTCATCTAAATCATATGAAGTGTCAGTGAACATTTACAAGTCTGTTAGATCAAAACATGTTTGTAGAGTCTCATAGGCTTCCTTTGAGTTCACTTTAATATTAATTTCACGTGGTTTCAGCTTTCAGGTAGTTTTAAAATATAAGATTCATTATAGACTCCTTTATTTTGGTTGCATATTTTATTCTTATTTTAAGATAAAATTCTTGATTAAATTAAAATAAGTCATAAATGCATTAGCAATAAAATACATGCATTTGACTGGCGATCAGAAAACACAGCCAGACGTAACATCTTGATTTGGTCCCAAGATTAACATATGATATCCATCTTTTAGTATATTTCCAACATGTCTGCGCCCATGTGTGACAGATGACTTGGTTACAGCGATAGTGAGCTTTGGACTGTCTTCGCTTGCCTTCCAGCGTCGGTAACATCACTCTGATCGGATTCCAGATTTAACAATCAACATGTCTTACAGTAAACCAAACAAGGGAAACCCCTTGGAAAAGATTGCAAAAGCCTATATTGGCATGCTCCAAACGAAACCTCTCCTAACCAAAGCTCTGACCAGGTGAGTCATAAAGAAAACATTGTACATTTCAGCTCGACTCAAATTGCACCTTATGACCCATGTATTCAAGTGACAGCTGATGATTTGATTTATACACGTGTTTTACACTATTATTTCCAAATGCAATTTTAGTATTCTTAAGTATATGCTGTACGTTAAGATGATCCCTTTTTATACAGGACCATGTTTCTCTTCATTGTAAATAATAAAAAATAAATAAATAAGCGTGTCCCATTTTTATGCTTAGGGCCATGTATAAGAGATCTATAGGTACAATCCTACATAAATTTCAAAAGTGAAAAGTACATACATTGATCGAGAGTACAGTATTTCCCCTTTGAGTGTTGTCCCAATTATTGACCTTGATCTTTTGCTGATAACAGTGATATCTTATCATCCAAGGCAGCACAGAGAATAGTGTGCACACATCTTATAGTCTATTTTATCAGGGCAATGCTAATTTTTATTGTATACATAAAAACAATAAAAAATTAAAACTAAATCTGCCCTGTGATATCAAAACACAGTGAGTCGTCAAAAGACAGTAACTGAGATGAGCGTGGCTTCTGAATGTTAAACATATTTTCCATCATTCTGATATTTTTTATTCATTAATTCGAAGCATTTCCTGAGATATCCACTAGGAGGAGACACAGTAAGTTAATATTTGGGCAGTAGTTTGAATTAATACACAGTATCTGTTGGAGGATACTGTGTTCTGAATTCAAAATGAGAAGTTACTGTATTCTGAATTCAAAATGATTAGTTACTGTGTTATGAGTTAGCTTGAACATAGATTTGATCTGAAAGCTCTGTTTTGTTTCCTTGGGTTAGGAGATCAAGATACTATATTTTTTTATTAATCAGGAACTTCTATATGTTGTGCAGGGACAGAGCACTTTCGATACTCTCACTGAAGAGGCAAGGTGCGTTCATAAGCTTATATAAGTCGTGCTGTATCAGCAAATATTTATAAATGTTACACTTAGTGATAATAGGGGAACTAGCGTTCAAGCTCTAATAGTTAAATTTGGAACCTCTGTTCTGAAGGCCTTAAATTCCCCAATTATACTTGAAGTTGTGATATTTACTAGTCAAAAGCCTCGACGTAATAGTATTACGTCTAATACTAGTTGTATGTCTTGCCTTGGAAAAATACCAGTCCCAATAGTTGTAGTAAGCCTAAGCATATTTTCCTTTCAAATGAGCAGAATCCTCCTGATTTTCTGGTAAATTTCTAAAACAGATACTCATATTTTGCTGCATGAAAAACAATCAATTTGGCCTGTATCTCTGCAGTTTTAAAGTAAATAATTTGCCTGCTCTGGATTGCACTTTATACACAACATTCATTAAAATTACTATTTTGATGATGATTTTTTAGCTTAGTTGACTGTACAGTCAACTGAGCTATAGCAATTGGTCAGTGTCCCTCGTCTGTTTAGCTGTCTGTCTGTCTGTCTGTCTGTCTGTACATTAGACTGGCACGTTTTGACACTGTTGAACCTACGAATCTGAAACTTTGCATACAGTAAGATGTCCCTAAGATCTCCTTCCAAACCCAAAACTGGGTCAGTGTGACTTGGTTTCTTTCGGGAAATTAAGATAAAACCTCCATTTTCCATTAAAATTCTATTGTTTCACCCAATATAAAAACCACTGGTGTTGTTTTGTTTCTATCCGGCACAACTATTCCACTTTATGTTTCTTGTTTACATCCTAGAAATTAGGTCAATATTGCGTGATTTTTAGGAGCTAAAGGCCTGAACATAATGTATATTGTCAAAATATCAGGAAAGATATTTACCCTTTTTATATGGTAACTGGGGAAGCTAGAAAGCCTTTTTCCAGCATGTAACTGTATTTAACTGAGATTTAATTAGATGCCAGAAATTAGGTCAAAAGTTTGCATTCTTTCCAGTTATTAGCATTAATGTAAAATCATTACCTTAAATTTTGCCCAACTTTGACAATGGCACATTTCTTTCTTGTAAGCACCGTTGATTTAATTTTCAAATCATGAAAACATAATATTATAATATTTTATAATCTAAAATCTGAAAGCATTTGATAAAAAAACTCTGGATTTTATTGAAGTTTTGAGAAGACTATGTCACTGTCAGGCACTCCAGATATTATGTACCCCCCCCCCCCCCCCACACACACACACCCCTCCAGCTGAGTTTCTGTGCTGGCCTGCAGTCTGACTGATTTGTCATGCATGGGGTGGTCTGGGACAGAGGCAACTTCAAGGTGACCCCTGAAGAGGTAACCTGTTCCATAAGTCAGCTGGTTGGATGGCCATTTAAGTGAAATCCAACTCAGGGAATAATTCTTGACAAAATGTGTGTTATAGTAAGATGTAACCTTTTTCCCATTTCAGTTATAATCACATATAAAATGATATAATCTTTAATTCTCTCATGTTTATGAAGTTTTGTATTAGTTTTTGCTCTCAAGGGTTCAAACTGATCTTTTCTAATGCCATTAGATACAATGGACTAAGGAACTGACTGATGGGCTTGATCCATGGATGAGGGAGAGAGTGCAGGTCTATGACTGTCTGAGCTGCCCTCACTCCAACCCCCCCCCCCCCCTCCGCACATACACAGAGTACAAAGAAATGTTCTTACGTTAAGGTTTATGTCTTGAGGGTGTATCTAAAACCCGGAGATCTCCGGCCGGAGATCAAAATAAACCCGGAGATCGCGATATCTTAATTAATAAGGCAGCAATAAGTATTAAACATTCCCCTTGACATTTCTAAATGACAGCCGCATCGAATATGATACTTAATTTGCAAGTGCACAAAGTATTTATTCAGTTATCCACGGAAACCTCACCCGGAGACGACCCGGAGATCGTCCGGAGACCGCCATCTTGCCCGGAGATCCACCAATGAGTGCTTCCCACTGATTCCCACTCACCACAACAGATGCCGCCAGATACATGTCTGACTTCCCCCGCTCTGATATTTTATATCGTTTACGAGTCTGGAACTGTCACTAAAATACGTATATTGTTTAAAAAACTGTTTAATACACTAATCATATATTCTGTTTACCAATTTTCTATTTCTGTAAACTCTAGAATGTTTGTAATATGTTTATAACTAATTATATTTTCTTGCATATTATACAGAATATTTTCTTGTAGTATAAATTTTATAGTAAAATATGTGATAATATATAAAATAGTTTAATTTGATATTTACATATAGAAATTATCGTAACCTCAACTATCCTTAATTTTTTAATGGTATAAAGGGTATGCATTAAACATGGAAATATAGAAATTATAAAACATATAAAATAGTATGTCAAATATGTGGTTTACTTAATATTGAAATATCGAAATTATAAAAAAAAATATAAAAACTCTGTCAAAAACAGCGTATCCAGTTAGATTATGATTTTTTGGCTAATTGGCACAAGAGCACCTAAAGGGTATCTGCCTCATAGCCGCGTTATTTGTTTTTACTTTAAAATAATTGCATTACAGTTTATTTAGTGGACCGCTGCATTCCAGCTCTGGGAAAACAACGTATCCAGTTAGAAAATGGTTTTTGGTTAATTGGCACATGAGCACCTAAAGGGTACCTGCCTCATAGCCGCGTAATTTGTTTGAACTTTATAATGATTGCATTATATTCTCTGTATTTCTGCTCTGGGAATGCATATTCATTGTTTGCAGAGGGTACATGTAAAGACGCAATCCTCTGATATATCTTCAGGTACATTTGCACAAATATTATGCCACCATATATCACACATTGAACATGTTATATTTCCATAAAAATAGTCAGGATATTTGCATGGACAGTGTAATACTATCTCATAGTGCACATGTTTAACCTTGACAGGACGTTTTCGCTGAATTTTAGGAAACGGTGTGAATTTTTTTTTGCTCTTAACAGTTTTTTAAATGGGTTCTCATTCTATTTTTATCATATACCAAGTCACTAATTTTATCATTTAACCAACTGTTCAGCCTATTGTTGGAAAATTCAGCTGCGTTGGCGATTGCATATACCCCACAATCTGAGTTATTATTCTGCAACACGGCATTCACTATACCGAAACATGTAATTTAGATTGCTCCAAATTGTAGATTTGGCAAAGCTGTAATTTTGTTGAGGAAGTAAGACCCTTTGCAGCCCCACGCAAACTATCTATTATAAGCAGACCCCTCTCATCTGGTCGGACCGATATAAGCCAATGTGAATTTCCAGTGAAATGTATTTGTACACACGGGCCTTTTCGAGAACCTATATTTTTAAAACCTGTTTCTGGCACGATCCATTTGTTTCGTTCATCACTGAAGCAAGGTGTTAGAGTAGTATCTTGGAATCCGATTATTTCTGGATATTGATTTTTGTAAAATTATTTGCGTAGCACGGATATATGCTTATCAGAAAGCCAAGAATCGTTTTCTATTTCTCTTTTGTTCTGAACTGTTAGTCCGAATTCTTGCAGCCAATACCTCGCTCGGCACGTCTCCTTTTCTGGCGAATTATGAACTAAAATTAGCGATATCGGATTTGCCTTTCTCTTTTCAACTGAAACGTTGTTTTCTAATGTCGGCAATTTATTTCGTTTTAGCGAGAGTCGAATTCGTTTTTGTTTTTGTTGGTGTTATCTTTGGGGATTACTTTACGAAAATTCCTATATAGGGCGAACACATTCGTTAGAGGTCACACAATTTTCCTGGGTTATTTTATTTGTGGTCTGTTTTGGTGCATGCATGCATGCATCAGCATGCAACAAATCTGATTGAAGTGACGGGGGATCAGACATGAACTGGTTTATATTGTTTTTACCTTTTCAACTATTTGTCCCGGGGCGCAAGTATCCTTGGGGAATGGTTGATCCTCAGGGTTTTCTAATAAATGCATATATTCGGACTTTAAATGATAGGAACCTAAATTACAATAACCCCGCAAAATTTCTTTCAGATAATAATTTTGAAGATAATAAAAGCACAACGTCAAAGTATCTGTTGGTGTTTCTTTCTAATTCCTGGGTTATTTTATTTGTGGTCTGTTTTGGTGCATGCATGCATGCATCAGCATGCAACAAATCTGATTGAAGTGACGGGGGATCAGACATGAACTGGTTTATATTGTTTTTACCTTTTCAACTATTTGTCCCGGGGCGCAAGTATCCTTGGGGAATGGTTGATCCTCAGGGTTTTCTAATAAATGCATATATTCGGACTTTAAATGATAGGAACCTAAATTACAATAACCCCGCAAAATTTCTTTCAGATAATAATTTTGAAGATAATAAAAGCACAACGTCAAAGTATCTGTTGGTGTTTCTTTCTAATTTCTTAGACGTTTAATTACAACATTAAACGATTCAGCTCCGTTGTTGGTAACTCCCGAGGCACTGCCATACACGTTACACTCTTCTAAAATAGGCCTATATGCGTATTTCATCAAATCTGATTTTAGATGCTTATCAAAATATTCTCTAACAGTTTCATGCCATTTCAGGGAAATATTTTCACAATTTCTTTCGAAGTCTGACGGGGAAGCTCTTTGCAGAATATTGACCAAATCTACTTTGTATTCTGACCATTTTGCGTCATCATCGTGTTTTTGAACAAACCTTTTTAAGTCATTTTTAATGTGGTTCCAAAAAGGCATGCAGAACGATGGCAATAGCATGCCCTTGCCATGTTTCATGATTTTACTTTAATATTATTCCACATATGCATTAATTTGTCATCTATTAACTTTAATAAAATTGTGTGATATATTACATAATGTGAAATTAATTAGGTAACAGCGGGGCAATGTCAATTGAGAGAGAGAGAGGGAGAGGGAGGAAAGAAAGAGAGAGAGATAGAGAGGGAGAAAAAGAGAGGAAAATGGGTGATGGTAGGAGATTTAGGGAAACATATTTAGACTGTATGTGTGTGTGTTTGGGTGTGAGAGAGAGGGGGGGGGGAATGAGAATGAGAGATGGTAGGACATATATAGGGAAGCGTATTAAGATTGCATGTGTGTTGGAGAGAGAGAGAGAGGTTACACTATTTATATAACTACAGAAAGCATGAAAGTGAAACTGCTCATATTTTCAAACTAAGGGGTTTCGTTAGTGGGCAGTTCGATCAAAGGATAATAGGATTACAGTACTTCAAATAGCTACAAAGGATTAATTACCCTGCCGAGGTCTATTGGTCATCACTGTCCGTACATAAACAATATTACTCCATAAATGAATTCGTTTGCCTTCAATGGTGCGCAACAGAAATTAATGAGTTGAATCAGTTTATTATTAAATAGCCAAATTGGCCATGTCTCTGGATGAGCCACATCGTTAATGAGGTTTGCCCGTAATAACTGTGTACACACCAGCACCTGCCAGAAAGCCCAGGCGCGCCAGGAAGTGAATCCATAATTTAGTAATCAATTAACTTTGATGGGGGTATCCTCGCGCTGCCCTTTTTTATAATTATATTTTAAACCCATTAAATTCTGGTCTTAGTACCGAATAAGTAAACCACACTTTTGACATAGTTTTTATATGTTTTATAATTTCGATATTTCAATATTAAGTAAACCACATATTTGACATATTATTTTATACGTTTTATAATTCCTATATTTCCATATTTAATGCATACCCTTTATACCATTAAAAAATTAAGGATAGTTGAGGTTACGAAAATTTCTATATGTAAATATTAAATTAAACTATTTTATATGTTATCACATATTTTACTATAAAATTCATACTAAAAGAAAATATTCTGAATAATATGCAAGAAAATATAATTAGTTATAAACATATTTCAACCATTCAAGAGTTTTCAGAAATAGAAAATTGGTAAACAGAATATATGATTAGTTTATTAAAAAGTTTTTTAAACAATATACGTATTTTATTGACAGTTCCAATCAATTAGACTCGTAAACGATATAACATATCAGAGCGGGGAAATCAGACATGTATGTGGCGGCATCTGTTGTGGCGAGTGGGAATCAGTGGGAAGCACTCACTGGCGGATCTCCGGGCAATATGGCGGTCTCCGGACGATCTCCGGGTCGTCTCCGGGTGAGGTTTCCGTGGATAACTGAATAAATACTCTGTGCACTTGCAAATTAAGTATCATATTCGATGCGGATGTCATTTAGAAGTGTCAAGGGGAACTTTTAATACCAATTGCTGCCTTATTAATTAAGATATCGCGATCTCCGGGTTTATTTTGATCTCCGGCCGGAGATCTCCGGGTTTTAGATACACCCATGTCTTGATTTTATCAAAACATCTGATCAGAGAAACCATCTCTGCAAATGAGTATTAAAACAAAACCTTTTACATTTCATTTTCAATCAAGTATGATTTCTGTATTCAATTGACTATATTTTTTAATGGGATATTACACAAATGCGGTACAAAATTATAATGCCTTATTACAGTCGTTGTTGCACTTAATCATTGGTACATGCACCAAAAAAGTTCAGGATTTAATAAATGGGATAATTATATATTTAATAATACATGCTTAGGTTCATTTTCTATTTTTCCTTATTGTATAATTAAATGAATTCATGGCACAATTTTAATTTTTGTTGCACAGAGCAATATTAAAATGATTTACTTGTTTTTACATACTTATCAAATTTGGTTTATTCTAATTTGAAAATGGAAAATTTTGATTATTTTAACACCGTCTTATTTAATAAATCAAATGTGTTTTATTATCTCCACTTTCTTCTTTTTTTATAATTTACATGCATATTACAGTCTCTTAGTTTATATACCAATACTCCTAAAAATATGTAATCATCAGAGACTCGTGTATCTTTCATGGAGCCCATTAAAAATACACAGGTACCTCCAAATATGAGTATTGTGTACATTTTTCAAATAATGAAATACAAAAAATATGTTATTTTTTTTTTTAAATATATTCTCATAATCAAGTTCATCTGAGCGCCATGAACCACAGGTCCCACGTTTCTTTGGCTTTTTGTGCGGACGTTTATTACAGTTAAATTTGATCGTACGTGAATTTTTAATTTGCAATGTTAAGCATACACAAATTAATATTTATGTGCTCAGGCCATTAGTAATATTAATTTGTGTATGCTTAACATAATTTATTTATGTGCCCAGGCCATTAAAAAGAAATTTTATAATAATTAGAATTTTACTAGAAAAAGCACAAATTTATTAAATCGGCATTTGATAACGACCTTTAAGTGAAAAAAAAATAATGCCGAATTTAAAATCAGATAATCTTCTGAATTTAGATCTGCATCTACTAATCGTAAGATCTGCTTTGGCCACAATTTTCCGCAGTTATCAATATATTTGCTATTATGAATTCAAATAAAATTTATTCTTAACCTGTTATATTTTTTGAGAGTTGGAAATAATTCAAGTAGTCTGATGCACAGTGACTGTGACTGTGATAGTTTTCGCATTAGTTACTGTGTTTTGTTCTCAACCGTCTCCGCAGACATATTAACAGTTTTGAAATCAAAGGACAGTAAGTATAAAAACGGCAAAAATTAACCCATATATTAACTCTTTTCTCAACTGCTTCAATATCATTAGACATTAGTTAAAGCCTTTCATCCTAGGCATAAATAATCAATATATATTCTATTCACCTGTTCACAGAGCTAGATCAATCGAAACAGAAAAACGTGTTTTTCTCAGTTTCATCCGAAAAGCAGATACTGTGTTTTGAAATCACAGGGCAGAAATGTATATATAAATGTTATGTATAAATTAAAGGGACCTATTCACATACCAGGTATGTTCCATATATATACATGAAGTACAGTATTTTCTCTGTAAAATATTATGATATCTGCCAATATCTTTTTCTAAAACAGCTTGCTTACCCCTGAACTCAAGTGGTCAAAAATGCCCACAGTATGTTTTACCAATTTTTTTTTAATTTGTAGAAGATTTCCTGGTTGCAAATGCAGTTGCTGTTCATCTGGTAACTTCAGTTAATTCTTGTGCTGAAGTGTACTTTAAAAGGTGAATCTAGAAAAAATAAGCTTTACTTTAGTTTTTTTGGTCTTGCTTTTAGAATTTTTTAATGATTACCTTTGCCTTTACTATATCAGTCTAGATTTCACATGAATATTTTTTGCTTTTTTCTTTTAGTTCTCATGAAATAACCTTGAAATAAAATATCATGTTATAGCTGATATTCCATGAATTTATTGTCATTTAAAAGCAAAAACCTTTGAATCATTATCTCAAAACATAAAATTTTATCCTCTTTTATTATCTTATTACATTCAAACTTGACTTATTCTTGCATATACAAGGTTAGTACTACAAGAATAAGTCAAGTATTATGCATATTGGTACACCCATAGAGTTAAAATGGATATATAACAGAATGATATATTAGAAAAAAACATGTTATTACACCAGGTTAACTGTCTATAATATACAAACATTGTGAAATACAACTAGCATGCATTTACTAGCTTCCAGGAAGATGTTTATTCTTGCATTCTGATTATAAGTTTATTTTAATATTTACTGTATTGATATGAGGTCCCATGGGAGAGTGGTAGTTAAAATAAATAATTGGTGTGGTAGAACAAGTTGATTGACTTGACAGTTAATAGCCAGGGATTAATTGCAATAAGTCATGGGTTGCACAAACATTTAGACTAGTCATAAAGGTAAACACCACAATCAGCATAAAAGCTTTAATGACTTGCTCCACACATTAGCTTAGCTGGAAGTGTAAATTTAAATAGTAACAATATTTGATTAGGCATTTCACTTGATTGCAGTTCAGCTTTATGCCTTACAATAAGTGACTTATATGGCACTAAGTACTGGAGTAGTGCCGGTGGTATGAATGACTACTCTAGATCTGGGTGATTAATCCCAACAAAAGTAGTAATGATAGGTAAATGGTTTTTTGTATAGGTATATATAGATATATACAGGCTATATTTTAATGTGTATATATATATATATATATATATATATATATATATACAGGGGTGTATCCAGGATTTTTTCTGGGTGGGTCGTGATCATAATATTTTGGACCTTTTCCCAAGGGCATGCATAGGCTTTTGGCTAAAGTGGGGAGGTGGAGCTCACATGGAAATGCGAGAAGTACCAGAAAGTGGGTATGATTGACCTGTTCTGTTCATGAGTATAGTAATATAAAGAATGCAGGAGTTTATGTATGATTCTGATGTTCCATATATTTTTCCATTGGAGCTTTGTAAAATGGCTGTAAAATGACGTTTTGAAACCAAATTAAAAAAATTTGTGATGATTTATACCTGAAAACCATCTGAAGGTCAGAGAATAGTCAGGGAAAACTCAGGGAATTTTTTCAGAGTTAGCTGCTGGAAACCCTCTTAATTACATCGATACATGTCTTATATATTACTTATTTTCTCGTGAAAATTTTTCATGTAGCCCAATTGGCATTTTATGTAAATGTTATCCATGCGGCCACCCCCGTAGGTAGTCGAAAGGTGAAAGATTAATGAATAATAACATATTTTGATGCTTGTAGCTCAGAGATTAACATTATAAACATATAATATCAGTATACGCGTGGGTTTAAACTTACATATCACTTCGATCGTATATGCACAACATTATTTTATTGGACCTTGATTTTCTTTTAGTAAAATACGTTACCAGAGACAACGGTTTGCCAACTACCCGCAGTTTTTGTTGATGACTTACTAATGTGTTGTCATGTTATTCTTTGGAAGGGAATTATCTTTTTAACATTTCATTTTAGGATAATTTAGCATTAAACAGATAAAAAAATTATTAGCCAAATCATAAAGTCAAACGTTTCAGTTAAAAATGGAGATTAATAGCTCAATTAATAGTGATTGATGAAAAATCCAGCTCACTAAACAAGTCTGCTAACTTAACTGGTGTGATGGTAGTCTGATTTTAAAGGATTTTATATATATAGAAAGAGAAAAATGGAATTTATATTTAGGCCATATTGCTTCTCCGAGTGCGCTTGTTAAGATATATTTTTAGTTTATGTATTTATTCTGTGTTTAAGTGTTTGCAGGTTGTTCTATCATTTATATTGTCTTGAGCGGTTGCCTTTGGGTGGTGTTTCTGGGTACTTTTAGTTCTGATGTTTTTGTTAACCTACCAGCTCATATTAACAGTGACTTTCCCGCTTTAAGACTGGCTTACACATCACCTGGCTTACTGGCTTACCGCAATGTGTCCCAGTAGGCTGTTCTGATGTATTCCCGATGCCAAGACGATGAAACAACGATATGTTCCGGAGTGACCCCGACACTTAACATTTTTGAAAATGTTAAAAAATATCCAGATGTTACCCCGATATGCAGCGATGTTTTCAAGCTGATGTTACTCCATGCCAAGTCGATGTCATAACAGGCGCGACATCAGCGATGACCAGCTTGTATATAACTGCGTATAAGTAATATGCAATGTCTTGCAATAACCACGCTCGAGTGAATATGACATTGGCATGGGAAAAGACTTGCTAGGGCTCGTACCTGAGCTGGTCAGGCTGTGGACTATGCCTCGAACAGAAAGTGCGCCAACAAATCAACTGATGTTCAGCGTATTCGCCGTTCCAGTGTCTATTTTTTTTGGTGGCAGATGAGGCTTGTTTCTAATTTGTTTTCTTGCTTTGATTTGTTAAAAAGAAATCTTAAAGGTAGTGAAAAATGACTACTTTTGTGTAGATTACATGCACCATACATTGAATTGAATCGAATTTTGTATTTTTCCTTATAAGTATGCACATTTCCACACATATTGTATCCAAATAATAATAATAATAATCAACTGGCCCATTGGCCATGACGCTTAGCTGAATTTGACAAATAGGTGATGCATGTATTAATTATTATTATATTAATGTTATGATATATATTTGTTAAAGATTGAATGACTTCCAGAGTGCTCAGAATCAGGCGTTTTGCCCATAGGCCTTAGAAAATATTATACAGTGACCTTATTTATAGTTTACAAGAAGATTTTACCAAGAACTCCCTAGATGCTAAGTTCTATGTAGATTGCTACGATTTGCACACATCTAGCTTATAGGGTGCTATATGCTCACAGAATATGGGTCACAGTGACCTTAATTAGGGTTTCTAAGAAGACTTAACAGGGCTCTCCCTGGATCTTAATTAAAACAGAAGTTTTTATGTCCAACTGCTAACATTTGTACCAAAATGCTCAAATCATGACTTTTGTCTATCTCACAGAATATAGGTGAATGTTTCCCTATAGCTAATTTCATGTTTCCACGGACATTTACCCAGGACCTACATTAATATTACATAAGACGATTCTAAGCCCAACGGATACAACCAGTGCCCTGTCTGATTGTTCTAAATCATGCATGTCTTCGGCCTGTAGGTCGCTGAATATAGATCACCATGGCCCAATTTAATGTTTCCAAGGAGATTTGCCTAGAAATTCCCTGTGTAGCGTTTGGAGATTCTAAACCTAACAGATACGGTTTCAGCTCATATGATATTCAGGGCGCTCAAATCATATTTTCGTCCCAAAGGTCGCAGAATGTTAAACCAGGTAAAAAACTTACCCTCCCAGAGATTGTGTGAAGAAGTCTAAAATTTTGTTTTTGGATATTCTGTTTTTCTCAATTGTTACATGTGTCTCTTTTATTGTGCGCTGTTTGCATTCTGATTCGTGTAAGGCAGGCCCTGGTTTATTGTGCGCAGGAGTGTTGCATGTGTCTATTAGGCAAGCATAGTCCGTTGCAATGGGAGACGCGCGAGCCGGCCGGCCCGCGTGGGGGGTCTGAAGTGTAGAAACACAGCGTTCTTTGTTCTAGATGGTTCAAGTCTGTTCCTGTAACGTGTGTATTGTTCTTTGGGATTTTCCATTTCTAGTACTTTCGGATAAAAAGTTATAAATAAGGGGCTGTGTTTAGAGCCGAGAGAGAAGGAGAGAGAACTATTCCAGCGGACACGGAAGAGTGTGAGTCAGTTTGTGGACCTTTCCGATAATTGCAGCACTTATAGATATTCTTCGAACTTTGTAACAGATTTTATTCAGTTTGCCTTTGGGACTATTACCAGAACTTCACTTTTGGATTAGAACAGATTGATTTCGGGATTGAATTGGACTATTATTCTCTGAGAAGATTTTCGTGAACTGTTCATCTTGATTATATGTTTTCAAGGACTTGTTGAGCTGTGACAGTGGTGGTATCCAGAAAAGCCTAGGATCCGGACACTCTGGTACTGTACATTTTTATTGTTTTACTGTGTATTTGTATTGATTTTGCGCATTTTAATGTCAGGATTGTTTTAAGCATAAATTATAATTATTTCTTAACAAAAAAAACCACTGACTTCTTTATTCGTTCCCCTATGACATTTCACGATGCCTAGTGTTACACAATATGATTTTTATTTATCTCCGTAACAAAACTTATGCTTGTCACGACTACATGATCTGTTGTTATTAGGTTCCGTAACACAATCAATACATATATACAGGCTGTACACAGGCGCCAAAACTAGGTAAGCTACTTGTGACCATTAGTTTGCCAAAGATGTTCTCATGCTATTTTGTATTGTGTTCAACAGTTGTGCATGAAAAGTGGCTGAAACTTTTTATCAAGAAGGCAAAAGCAAGCTTACCTAGGTCACAGGTCCAATGTTGTTGTTAAAAATGCAAAGCCTCAGTTTCTCCTTGTTCTTGCCTATGCATAGAGTTAGATCTACTTTGCCTAAGGGGTGAGAATCATTGACAGGTCCCGATCCGGGGGGGTGGGGGGTTCCCGGATCTACGCCTGTTGGTAATGGGTCTATTCGATCAAATTATTAAGATTCATTTAAAAGCAGTGATGTTTAAGTATAGAAAGGATATATATTTTATTCAGTTTTCTGGAGATAATATATTGACGTTCTGAATGTGACTTAAGTTAGATAAACCATGGCGAAGTTCAACACAACACACTAACATTACCTGAACCAATCACAGAACCGGTATATAATGTCTAACCATCAGGACTGTCTTGCCCCATGCAAAAACACGACATGACCTATGCATGAGCAGCAACTTCCAATGAGGCTTTTGTTTCTCCAACATAGCTACTGGAGACGGTCATCCTATATTAGTACTTAATTGTAACAGTTTTAACTGGGGCCTGCGCTTACAAATACAACTTGATGAGCTTATTATGCAAAAGGTCTAGGCACGCCCTGACAATGTACGAAATTGGGTGAACCAATTTCAGGGGGGGGGGGGGGCTGTTGCGCCTGTTTTCACAATTAGTGCAACCAGCCTGAAGCGGATGGCTCAGTTTCAGAATTGCTGGACTTGGGATAGATTTATGTCATGCAATATGCAAGGTCTTCCAACTCATTGCTGGTACCTGATCAATGCTTTTTCATTTATGTCATTGTGTAAAGGCCCTTGGAAAAGATGTCATTGGAAAAAATGTGGACCTTTTGAAAATGTTGGGGGGGTCGTACGACCCTTACGACCCCCCCTTGCATACACCTATATTATATATATGTAAGGGGTTCCCATGCATGTCAAATGTCGTATACATATTCATATATGACGTCACATTAGGCAGCCTCACTTTAGAGCTAGAGCTACATGGATATCACCACGCTTGTATATCTCTGTGCATTAAACTTGTGAAAATCCACGAACGGACTTGTTAATCACTACAACTTATTACATGGTGGCAGTGCAGGATTTTAACGCCCTAATGATCTAACTCTGTGAGTACAAAAAGTGAGATAAAGAGGTATATTGAACTGACAAGTACGAAAAACTGGCGTGACTTGCCGTCACTTGAAAAACTGAGTACGGAACTTTGCACGAAGCAAACCGCTTCTTATATTGGAATTAACTGACATTTGTGCGCAAGCCTAGATGTTCTTTAAAGCAAGGTTTTGAGAGTAAACAGAACGCAAGAGAAGCAGCGTGGTGATAAAGTGAAACAGCGGGGTGAGTTGCCATATTCTTATAATAAGATTTCTGAAACAAGCATGAAACCGATCGAGACACCAGCCCCCGCCAAACGACCCCTCAAGCGATAACCTTTGACACGTGCCTGCATGCCGCACAGCCGTATGTACCGTGCTGTGGCATAAGACCTTTAACCTCTTGTCTGGACTCGAAACGCGACAAGGCTGCGAGCAGACAGCACTGAAACAATAACAATAACACGTGACAACCAAAACAAAGAATGGCCGAACACAGCCAGAAGCCACGCATGGACTGGTCTGATTCAGACATTGTTGCTTCATTCAGACTCTTTAAACAAAATGTGAACTGTACTTAGATGTGCACGAGGTAAAGAAAGAGAAACAAGTAAACCACATTCTTTTAATGATGGGTGATCGTGGCATTGGTATGTACAATTCGTGGGGCCTTCAAGATCAAGATGCAAAGGATCCTGCTGTTGTATGGGATCACTTTGAGCGACAGATCCAGCCGAAAGCAAATTTTCGGATAGCCAGGTTCTATCTTCAGCGACACAGGCAAAATGACAACGAATCAGTCGACGACTTCGTCACACGTTGCAAATTACAAGCGAAGAAATGCGAATTTCGAGACGACTAAGCAATGTCTGAGAGAATCCTGGAACAAATAATGGTCGGTACACGCCATTTGGAAATCCAAAAGACCCTCCTAGCGAAAGATGGATCGCTCACACTCGAGCAAGCCCTCAATACATGTCGCAATTACGAAGCTTCATTGTCACACATGAAGCAGTTTAGCAGTGCCACATCTGAGACTACAGTGGTACATGCCGTGCGAAAAGATGACCGGGCACCGACGTGTCCGAATTGTGGACTGAACCACACAAAGAGAGACCGCTGTCCTGCATACGGCACAACATGTAACAAATGTGGCATACTCAATCACTGGAGTCGAATGTGTCGCAGGGGAAGACCCAGAGTCAATAATACTGGTGTCAGTTCAGGTGAAACACGTCGCCGATCCAGTTCCGGTCCGCGTTACAGGCAACATGGCAACCCAGTACAACGCCGGAAAAACAGACAGTTAGTGCATGAAATACAACAAGACACAACGGCCGACCTAGAGGATGATTTTTAGACCCTGACTTTTGAAGAAATACGGATAGACAGTGTCGGCGCGGATATATGCGTGATGAGGTATTTGCCCTCATAGACGTCAAGTTGCAGAACGCAAGAAAACAGAGATGTAATCTTAAGGTGAAAGTAGACACTGGGGCCCAGGGAAATATCCTACCACTACGTATTTTTGAACAGATGTTCCCCAGTGCACTCAACAGTGATGGTTACCCCAAGCCAGATACGGTCCGCAAAAGGCCTGACCTTAAACTTTTAGCCTACAATGGCACTGCGATAAACCATTATGGAAGCACGACCCTTCAGTGCCACTATGAGGAATCTCCATGGACCGATGAGGAGTTCCATATCGCGCAGTCGGAGGGACCGGCTATTTTAGGTCTGCCCACGTCCCGGAAGCTGGGATTAGTTACACTCCACTGTGAAATTGGCATCAAGCCAAACAACGGAAAGAACCCCACGATTGCGGACATGATGACCAAGTTTCCTGGTCAATTTGACACGTTAGGCAACTTCCGAGGGGATTATCATATTGTCACTGACCCAGCAGTAGCCCCCGTTATCCATGCTGCGAGGCGCTACCCGATACAACTAAAGAGAAAAATCAGAGATGAACTTCACCGGATGGAACAAATGGGTGTAGTCTGCCCTGTAGACGAACCGACAGACTGGGTATCGAGTTTGGCTTTCTCGCACAAGAAAGATGGCGGCATTAGAATATGCCTGGACCCAAAAGATCTTAACAAGGCCATCAAACGTACCTATCACCGCAGTCCAACTGTTGATGACGTCACTTGGAAGCTACGTGACAGCTCTGTATTCAGCAAACTCGATGCCAAAAATGGGTACTGGGCAGTCAAACTTGATGAAGAGAGCAGCATGTTGACAACCTTCAACACTCCATTCGGTAGATTCCGATTCAGGCGAATGCCATTCGGCCTAGTTATGGCACAAGACGTTTTCCAGGCCAGGATGGACCAAATCCTGGAACAAGTAGATGGATGCCTCGGTATCGCTGACGATGTGATCGTACACGGCAAAAACCGAGAAGAACATGACCAAAGACTGAGACAGTTGATGAACGTCGCGGTAAAAGAAGGTCTTGTGTTCAATAGCAGCAAGTGCATTATTGGCGCAAGCGAAATACCATTCTTTGGTGTCATTTATGACGAGAAGGGAGTCAAACCAGACCCAAACAGAATAAGGAAAATACAAGAACTTTCAGCTCCCACCAGCATGGGAGAGTTGCAGGAGTTTCTAGGAATCGCTACATATATGGCTCCATTCACACCACACCTTTCTCATCACACAGCAGCTTTGAGGGAACTGCTGAAGAAAGACAACCAGTTCATGTGGACGCCATCACATACGAAATCATTCGACAAGATTAAGGAGATAATATGCAAGGCAACCACCTTGCCGTACTTTGATACAAATAAGGACAGTGTGATTCAAGTTGATGCATCACAAAAGGGTCTTGGTGCAGTTTTATTACAAGATAACAAACCGATCGCGTTCGCCTCCAAATCCCTCACAGACACAGAGCGGAGATACGCTAACATAGAACGAGAGCTGTTAGCTGTCGTCTTCGGGTGCGAAAAGTTCCATAATTACGTATATGGAAAACCGTTCATCGTGGAGAGCGACCATAAGCCGCTGGAGATGATACAGCATAAGCCACTGAACAAAGCACCGCCGCGGCTACAGCAAATGTTGATTAAAATTCAAGGCTACGACATGCAGATCAAATACCGCCCAGGGAAAGAGATTCTTTTGGCAGACGGAGTGTCAAGACTAACCTTTCAGAATGAAGTTTTGGACCAAGAGATAAATCTTGACATCCGGGTAAACCACATTCAGTTCAGTTCCCAGAAACTGGACAGGTTGCGCCATGAGACAGCCAAAGACCCAAAGTTGTCAGAGTTGCGAAATATCATAATTGCCGGTTGGCCCAACTGTCAAAGTCCTGCCAAAGGAACTTGGCACGTTCTGGTCTTATAGAGATGAGCTCCACGTTGACGATGGAATTATCGTTAAGGGTAATCAAGTGCTTATCCCTGAGAGCATGCGCAACGAGATACTAGCAGCCATACATGCAGGTCACCAGGGACAGGAGAAGTGCCGATTAAGAGCAAAAAATACGGTCTATTGGGAAGGAATATCACGTGACATCGAAAACTTTGTCAAGAGCTGTGACACCTGTCAACAATATCAAAGCACGCAGAAAAAAGAACCATTGCTCCAACATGAAGTGCCGCCAGGGCCATGGCACACTCTGGGAACCGATCTCTTCCATTTTGCTGACTGCGAATATCTCATCATTGCCGATTATTATACGAAATTTCCAGTGATCCGCCGCATGCCGAAATCTGTTACCAGTGAAGCCGTGATCAAAGCAACAAAACAGATCTTCAGTGAAATGGGCATTCCGACCATAGTGTACAGCGACAACGGCCCACAATATGACAGCAAGCAGTATAAAGAGTTTGCAGAGACCTGGGGTTTCGATCATGAAACCTCGAGCCCTCATTATGCCCAATCCAACGGTTTCATCGAGAGAATGATACAGACTGTCAAACAGACAATGGCAAAAGCCAAGCAAGACGGTTTAGACACGAACATTGCTCTACTGTGTTTGCATACTACACCAATAAATGATAAAATCCCTAGCCCAGCAGAGCTATTGTATGGTAGACTCATAGAAAACAACCTGCCATCCAAGACTGATGCCCAGCAGACAGCAAACGCTGCAGTTAAAGAGCAATTCAAGAAGTGCCAGGAGAAACAAAAAACATACTATAATCGAACGGCAGGCCCGGAAAAACCAGACCTACATCCGGGACAACGCGTGCAAATGCAAGACCATAGAACCGGTGAATGGTCACATGCCGAAGTAATCTCAAAGTGTCCCGAACCGCGCGCATACTTGGTGGAAACATCCGATGGCAGCCAAGTACGACGGAATCGGAAGTTTCTGTCTTCAGTCCCAACAAAACGTGTGAGATTTACATTACCGGACACTCAAGTACAGGTTCCTGAGGTTCCACAAGACACCGATTGCCAGAATAACACCATAAAACCAAGTGCAACTGGCTCGAATCAAACACAAAGTGACAATTATCGCACGCGATCAGGACGGGCTGTACGCAAACCCGTCATCATGGACTTGTAATTAAATTCGTATTTAGTAATGCATTTACAGATTAGTTCAGTTTATTTTCTTACATTTTACGCTCAGTTGCGCTTACACAAGTATTACTGAATACATATACGTCTCTCTTAGTATTAAGATAAGTTACTTGCAGTTGTTACTCCAGAATTTTTATTGTAAGTTTGCTACTTAATTTTCCTTTATAAAGCATAGCTTCTCAGAAGAAGGGGGATGTAAGGGGTTCCCATGCGTGTCAAATGTCGTATACATATTCATATATGACGTCACATTAGGCAGCCTCACTTTAGAGCTAGAGCTACACGGATATCACCACGCTTGTATATCTCTGTGCATTAAACTTGTGTATATCCACGAACGGACTTGTTAATCACTACAACTTATTACGATATATATATATATATATATATATATATATATATATATATAGAGAGAGAGAGAGAGAGAGAGAGAGAGAGAGAAAGAGCATACAGATAAAAATGCATGTCTCAAATAATCAAAATCTGAAGCTTGCATACCATTTTGATGCAATGTGTGTGTGTGTGTGTGTAAAATCACAGTATTTATATGATTACATAACATTATTAAATCATTTTTTTGCCCACTTGCTCTAATACTATTAAGGGGTCTTTAATGTGATAGAATATAAAGTAAAACTTGGAAATTCACCACTGCTCAAACAATGCAGATTATTGTAATGACTATTTCATTAATGATGAATTTAACATGGGAATATAGTCACTGAAGGAGAGGTGAAACCTACACTTATTATACTATACATATGTATATGGGATATCATGAATACTGATACTCTTATAAATGTGTGGAGGTAGTTAAAGACTGGTAACATTGGAATTTGCATGTAAACAACAAGTGCCCACTAGGGTCCAGAGCTTTCCCAGCCTATTCATTCAACATAGCTACATCAGGGTTCCTGTTGGCCCTTAAAAAGTCTTATTTTTTATTTTGCATTTTTAAGGCCTTGAAAAGGCCTTAAAAATGCCAGGAATCCTGACATAGGTGTTAAAAAAAGGTCTTAAATTTGATTTTACCCATCTTGATATAATGAATGTGCACAAACAGTTCGGTGATCTAATGTAAGCTTGAGACAGTTAAGGAGAATTTGCTGCGGTTACTTGTCGAAGAAAGATCTCCGTAGATTCTCCGGACACACTACCATGAGACCAGTCCCAACTTGCAGTGATCACCATTTGGGATCTTCAGTAGTTTTAAAGTATGGTAGGGCCATTGAAGAATTCTATGTATAAAAGGCTCTTAAACTTTCTGTCAGCTGGTCTTAAAAAAGATTTTAAAAAGGTAATAACTTTGCTTTGCCAAGAGGCGCAGGAACGGAGTCATCCCTGAACGACAGAGATCGATAGAACGTATGGCTGATTTCACTGCTCTTTACGACGCAGCCCGCTGAGACGCGCTGCCTAGTTCACCATAGTGGCATCCGTTGAGACGTAGCCTGGCGAAACGTAACCCAGGCAAGGCATGTGTAGCCTGTCCATTTGGACGATATGGAGGTTCAATTCAATAGTATTAACATTTGTAAAACTATAATTTTACCATTCTTTTCAACTTGAAGATGTATGAAATGGTCATGGCCAAAGGAAAAAAACTGTCCGAATACCGATGTTTTCATACGAGTATGAAACAAACAAATACGCGCGGTCCGTCTATATATCCACGCACGTATGGGATATAAGTAAATCACATAAATATCCCAAACAAACAGAGTATAATTGGTGTCAAAATGACTAAATAATAATTGAGCTGGACGACTTTGTGTTTGACGACATTTCGGCTTGACGACCTTTCACATGTAAGTTCGTGAAGATACAGGTGTGTGTTTATTTGATAACTGACTGTGTATATAGATTTAACAAATCTTTGTACTTGAGCACTGGCAAAAAAAAAATAAATAAATAAATACAAGCTAGGAAAAAAATATATTAAACTATTTTATACTTTTACACGTATGTCTGTTATTTTCAGTTATTTTTTTGCACATATAAAATGTAAAAAACGTTAAAAAACATGCGTGAACGTAATTTAATTTATAAACACTATGAAACCTGACTTATTCTACAAATATACTACTGATTTACTCGAGATCAAAGGCCATCTACGGTCTTTGTTTGGCCATTTATGAGATAAGTCCTGTAATTAATAACAATGACCTGATTTGCATGGTGAATTCGCAGCTTGTGTTTATTGAGCAGATCCCTAAACATGATTTATTGTTTGAGAGAGAGATGGGGAGGGAGAGATGGAGAGAGAGAGAGAGAGAGAGAAAGAAAGAGAGGAAGAGAGAAGGAAAAATTTATAATGAAACAAGAATGTTACACTTTTTGTAAATCATTTAAAAAACCTTGATTAAGATAGGAAAAAGTACTTTTCTAAAAGATAACGCGATGTAAAATGTCTACATACTGTCCAATTTAATGTACCGGGATGTCCCGCTCCTTTTCTCCCCTTTTGTCATTCTGCCCTTATCTCTTTATGTCTATCTATAATCCCGCGCTTTCTCCCTTTCTCTTTCCTTTCGAATCAATCTCTTATTTAACGTTGCCTATCAATAAAATATATAATTTTCCTTCTTCCGTTCTTTTTTTCATCCTTTTTCTCTTAACCTTTCTATCCGACTTTGTATAATAGCTTTATAGTTGGTTGATTATGGATCTGCTTAATTAGCGGAGACCTACTGACTGAGAACTCAATGGGTATTGTTAATACAACAATAATCTCATCAGTGGTTTAACAAAGAAGGCAATTAGCCTTTGATCACAAACCAAAGGGAATGATGACAGTGCCAGTAATATTGTTTCATATTTGATTAATATGAAAGATTAAACTTGGACCATATTTACTGCCCACTTCACAAGTACCCACAATAACCTACACTTTAATTCCCTACTAAGTACTCAGTTAAATTGTCGTCCTTTCAAAATGTCTTCCATTAGGAATGTTGTGCCGGTCGAAATCGTCCATTACGAAGTAATCCATAACAAAGTCGTCCAGTTTGAAAGCCTCTCTCTCGTAATTTTCTCTGTATTCTCAGATTCAACAGGTTTTTCATCAATTTTAATTACATCTGATTTTTGTTGTCCGTGTGACCTATCTGGAAAGAGCATATTTTATATTCGTGCATGGAGTATCATGAACATTTCAGATTATCGCCTTAGGCCTTTCAAATTCCATAAATAACAATACCTACCTGTTTTATGTGGACATTAAAAAAACAGTTTATTTCAAGTCATACATGAATAAAATATGCAAATAAATAAACCACAGTGTTTTGTTCAATAAACAAATTAACAGCGAATATAACCTGAGTATATCATGAGCAGGATGCCCGACTCGACTCGTCATGCGTTTATACAACCATAAGCACTGAACAGCGTCCTACTGGGCTACGTTTCTGAAGGCGTTCTAGGCATGAGCAGTGAACCACGTCTTATCAAGCCGTGTCTTTGTGGGTACTCTGAAACAACATGTGCCGTATCGATCTGCATCCCACTCGAACGTACTCACAGGATCCCTGTGCATGTGCAGGGAGTATGACGTTTTACATCTTTAATTAGATCATCCTGATATTATTTTTGGATATCTTCAGAGACTTGTAGAATTGTAAAAGAGAATACCTCAGTAACAAAAAAGACATACTTTAGACAAATTGCTGCTTTTAGCACAGTTTGTATTGGAACTGCCTCACATGATGATTCAGGGCAAAGTTAAAGGGGCCAAATCACCCATAAAGCATGTGGAATTAATGATTAAAATTGCTTCTAACCATTAAAATAAATTTGTACCTGCAAAAATATTCCCCTTACACCTTTTTCTTACTCCTGTAAACGAGTGTTAGAAAAACAGTGGACTAGGTGTGATCTAAGGTGTCAACATAAACACAGCGTGTAGGACACTGTGCAATGCTGAGCCAAAACACCTGCCAGTCTTATGATGCACTGACTGACTTGACCCTTAAAATGTAAGACATGTTCCTGCTGGCTGAAACATCACATGTTCAGACTCACAATCGGACCTCTGGTCAAGCTGCTTTGTTACGGTTACCAGACACACATGGACTCTGTTCACATTTACAAACACGCAGAGCCATAACAAGATTTAAACAGCCATATGCAAGGTACTGAGACTGTGTCCTGGGATGGTTTTGCTGGGAAACTTTAGTATAAAGCAAAATTGAACGGATAAAAAAACGATTAAAAATTGAAAAAAATAGGCATAATATTGCTCCTGATTATGTACCTTTAACGATATATTGTATGATATTTATGGATCTGTGTCACATTTTATAAGTTGATCAATCTGCCGTGTATCCTGATTTGCAACAATTTTTTAATCACATTTGTTAAATAGTGTTCATAGTGTATATTATTAAGCAAGAGGGCAGTCAACATTGCCAGTGCTAATGAGTGTCCAGCTGAATCACTTTGCCTGCATAAATGGGTGTCAGACTGTGGCAACCAGTCATTTTTCTCCTCCATCTACAAAAAAAATTACATTTTCCGTATCCAATATTATGCATTCCTTAGTCTCCATTCGGTCCTGGAAAAGAACAGATTTAAAAAAAAATGACTCTTTGTATATTATAGTAACAGTATAGAGATTGCACCTAATGTTTATTATTGACCTCAACATAATTTCCAAGGTCATATACTCCAAAGCCTTTCCCACATTATTACTTAGTTCTTCCCTTGTTTTGTGCTAGCTGTCTTACTTGATAACTAATCTGCTCAACAGTCAGTGAATTCTCAAGCAGTCTATGGATCTTCTTAACCCAACCAATATTATTTTAAGTATTCATTTAATTTAAATTTGAGTATAAATACTCGGCTTAATTCTAGCCCAACTGTGCAAAACACTCCTGGAACGTGTGTTCTCTAGCTGATGTGATCTTTATTATCAGCACTCAACTAAAGACCACAAACTGTAAAAACCACATTCCAGCCCTTGGACACCATGGACTCAAGCTGAATTTAACTTGATTACAGTATACAACTTAAGACAAACCCCAAGCAACCAACCCACACTGTTCGACAGTGTGAACTCTAGTGGAAATCATGTTAATTCCTGTGTGAGTCCAGTAGTCAAGATCACATCCCTTGATTAGAAGTCACCCCCCCCCCCCCGTCAAACCCCCTGAGTGTTTGTTTGCACAACTTTTACATAATAATGATTGTGACAACAATCCCTCTGGTTGGTACTGATACATGACAGGTAAAATATCATTTGGAAACAAAAATGACATGTATTGTATATTGTGACTGTTATTCATACCTGGGAAGAAATGTTAGGAAGAAAGTGTTTCTTCCCTTCCTTGCCCTTCCCTTGGGGAAGATTGTACCAACCCTGGGATTAACTAAATAACTGAATGAATATGTGTGCGTGTTCGTTGTAGTGCTTGTACCTCTGGCCTTGGAAGCATTCTGTCACAGCTGATAGGAGGTGGGCTGGGACCTGGTGGCAGGTTTAGTTACAGGACAATATTTGCATACTTCCTAACAGGGTAAGTCAATATGGCATACAAAGGTACAGGTATAGATGATCCTGAAATGGTTATTCTGGGCAAAGTGATTTTTCTCAAACAGATACTTGAAAACAAGAATATTAATACTTAATTAATATTTACTAATAAATGGTTGGTAGGAGTTCACATAGGGTGAAACATTAAGTTTTTTTTTACTGTGTTAAAGGTATCAGATATAATTAAAGGTCCATCTGATGTCTACATATGTATAGATCTTCTATATTAAACTCTACATATTTTATGTAATACATATATAAAAACTAAAGACATACGAAGAACACGCCATTCATTGTCATTTTATTGTTAAAAGTCAACATACAAAGGCCATATTCCTAAAAGGAAAACAAGTTACATGTTTGACATTGTCAACATACAAAGTTTCATAGTTTATGTAGTTATGAATTGTAATTTTATATATATTGAGACTAATGAAACAAAAGTTACAATTAAGAAGTTTGTCAATAGCCCTACCAGAGTATAATAAAATTTTTTACTCTCATTCTTTCACAGCTTTTTGTTCATTGGACCCACGATGCACTACTTTTACATATGGTTAGAAAAAGTAGTCCCAAAGAAACAGAAGTATTCATCCATTCTGCGATTACTACTAGATCGTTTCATCTTTGCACCTCCATGGCTGGTTGCCTACTTTTACATTTTGTCCATACTTGAGGTAAGATCATCTTTATGCTACACTTTCACAGACCTTGATTCATTTGGCTGCTCGGGCATCTGTTTCATCTTTAATGAACATGCCTGCAAGTGTTCTGGACAAATTAATGACTGCCAATCAAATCTAATTAACAAAATGCAACCAATACACCATTCACATGCATAAACACCATAAACAAAGCCACATGTACCAGAAACAGGACAGGCTTATGAAGATTCTCTAAAAATGATAATACTTAGTGAGTGCCTCCTCCTGGACATATGCCGAAAAAATTTATTACCCAAATTTAGGCCCTAAAATTGACCCTCTATTGTCTCTTATGATATTCAGTTGAAATTGTTGTTTAATACACATTCTTTGAAATGTTTCATACATTCTGTTTTGGTCTGCTTCTCAGTTCCTGTCTTCACTTGTAGAAACGTAAAAAAATAACCACTAACCATTTTAAGAAAAAAATATTATAAAAGCCCATTTCAATCATCAGTTTTATAGTGATCATTATGCTTACATAGTGATCCTCAGTAGCTTGCAGCTCCATGATGCTGAAAAAAAATTGTACCAAAATTTGAGGCTCAAATTGGGGGTCGTCTTATACACAGTGTCGTCTAATACATTTGTAAATATGGTATATGGCTGTATTTGATTGGTCAATGCCTTCCACACACTGCTAAACATTTAATTGAATTATTGCACTAGACAACCAGGTAGAACAAGTGAAAATGAGTCATTTGATTGGTTCAATTGCCTGGCTCAATATTCCTGAGACAGAGACTGTATAAACATGTAAAGAATACACTTCTTGTTTATGTTACACTCATTGAAATTCATAGCCCATGTGTAAATTTATATTGGACAGGGAAAAGGGAGATGTTACTTCCAGTGTGGCAAGTAGTTTCATTAATTTCTATCAAGCCCAGACCTATTTTCTGTGTCAAGGATTTGACTTAGCAAGAATACCCTTAGATATGTCAGGTGACAGAAAAAAATACAAATTCATTTCAGGGTCAGGGGTCAGCAGCAGCCATCCAGAAGATCCAGGAGGTTTACTGGACAGTGTTAAAAATGAACTGGAGAGTCTGGACGATCTTCCAGTACGTCAACGTTAACTATGTGCCTCAAGAGGTCAGTGACATATGGTAGTTTCTTGCTTTAAATAATAGAAATGAATTTTTAGCTCAGCTGACTTTAAGTCATCTGAGCTATAGTCTTGGTCAATTGTCCGTTGTCCGTCCGTCCGTCTAGCTGTCTAGCTCCGTAATTTTCAAAAACCCGGGATTATGTTCGGGTCACATGTGAACTGCTGCACCCCGATTTTGTTTTGACCTGTGACCTTTCCTCTGCGCTCTGCGTCCGTTTGTGCATCTGTTTCCACACATAAACCCACATATCTCGGGAACCGTTTGATGGATCAGGAAATCTTTTTCAGCACAAATGTAGCCCTTGGATAGCTTTATAACATACACAAAAAATGGTGGCGCCACCTGCAACCATGTTTGCACAGTGTCCATCTGTTCATCTGCCTTGGGTTAAAATCACTCATATCTCTTTAGTGATTTGACTAATTCACCTGAAATTTGGCATGCGTATACATCCTGGATAGCTTTTCTGATTTTATGACAGGTGGCGCCATCTACATTCACGTTTACGCTGCAGACATCCAAGCTCATATCTCGGGAACCGTTTGACCGATTGGGCCAAAATTTTGCATGTGTATAGATCTCACATAGCTCTTTATCATAGGCAAAACTGGTGGCACCACCTGCAGCCATTTTTGCACAGCTCCCGACTGTTTGTCTGCCATGGGATAAAATCACTCATATCTCAGCAGTGGTTTGACATATCTGCCTAAAATTTTGCAGGTTTATACATCCCCAACAGCTCTCTTGATTTTATGACAGGTGGCGCCACCTGCATTCTAGTTTATGCAGCAGACATCCAAGCTCATATCTTGGGAACTGTTCGACCGATTGGGCCAAAGTTTTGCATGTGTATAGATCTCACATAGCTCTTTATCATACGCAAAACTGGTGGCGCCACTTTCAACCATTTTTGCACAGCGTCCATCTGTTTGTCTGCCACGGGCTAAAATCACTCATAAACATGTAGTGGTTTGACTTATCTGCCTTAAATTTTGCATATGTATACAACTTGGACGGCTTTCTGGATTTTTTGGTAGGTGGCCCAACCTACAGACACCATTTGGCTGCAGACATCCATGCTAATATGCAACACTTCACTCTATTTCCCCTTGCCACTCAATCCATGCCTCACTTCACCCATTCCACTCTGATTTAGGCGGAAACACGTAGTCGCTTGTCGACTACCCATATTCTAGTTGTTATTGTTTTTGCTCTATCTCCTTAATTGTAATGCTGATTCCACTCCAGTATACAAAAACTTTCCTTGAAAAAGTAATTCAAGGTGCCATGTTGTGTTAATGTAGTATTTTTTTAAAGAAATCAATTTTCTTTTAAATGATTTTAACAAATATAATTAAACCCATCAGTATGTTTAAATTTATAAAATATAAAGCAAATTATGGATAAATAAAGGCACAATTTAAAATTGTGAAATCTGAATCAAGTATTATTTTTAGATATTTATGCAATAATTTTGCAACAATTTCTTGCTCATCAATACAAACCAATCATATAAACCAACCATGACCTATATTATCCTCTTTCACTTTAATGTTACCTTTAAATCAGAGATTTATATTATAGATAATTTCAGACTTTTGATTTTATCTAATTGTAATGGAGAAGGAATTTTCACTTGTTAGATATTCCCTTGGTTCGTTGTTTATTAATAATGTATAGCCATGATCTTACTGTGTTGGTTAGTGTGTCATGGATTGCAAAAATGAAACCCTGAAACATTGAAAACATGAAAATCGTGAAAATTTAACCCCACAAATTTATAAAATTCTTCAAATTAATGTTAGAAATTGTTATTAGTTTTAAATATTTTTTTTGCATTATTGTTTTGTTATGTCAGGAAGATATGAATTCTGTGCACAGATTATTGATAGCATTTATGTATACTAATCTCCTTAAATTTTTAAGTGGTGAATTCTTGCATTCCATATACTCTTTAAGTTTTCACATTCCATAGTAAATGTTGTTGTACCAGTCCTTCTGATGTGGTACAGTATAGATGCTAACAGTATTGTTTGTTAAGGTAGGTTAAGTTATATATTTTTGTAGAAGAACTGGTGTAAGACATCCTGTATCACTACCAGTATCTACACCTCATGAAACTGAATATTTGGAATTTTTTTTTTTCAGTATCGTGTGTTGTTTGCCAGTGCAGTTGCACTTGGATGGAATATCTACGTCGCTGGAGCAAGAAAGTGAAGAATTGAAAACAGAAAACTCGACAAACGCATCTCCTTGTAATTAAGGGGGACGATACACCAAATGAAAAATCAAAGCTAGATTAATGTGACCAAAACTGGTCATGACTGATCATAACCGGTCATGTGACAATAATGTTATATTGTACATGTATAAGTCTTGCAACAGGTTCATCATATATTCTCCATTCAACTAGCCCATCAAATGACTAAAAGCTGGTGTTTTGTATATTTCTTTGGAAACACTATGAAATCTCCACTTTACTTCTGATCAGAAGCTTATACCTGACATCTGTTGATGAATATTCAGCTATTAAATTTATCTCTGTCGTGAAAATGAAATGGGGAGTTCACTGTAAGTGTTCATTAGTCTCAAAAGACTTTTTTAATATATTATATCAAGATTGATGTCTGCAACAGCCAGCAGATGGCACCACAGAAGCTCTCCTAAACAGCTGCAGTGTTTACCAGTTTACCAAACTGCAACATGAAACACTTGCTTTCTAAGATATTTCAAATAACTATAAAGCATCACTGCACGGATATAATATGACAAATGCCAATTTTTATTTTACTGTTGTATTTCATAGTGTTTTGTAACAGGTACCTGGTGCTAGAACATAGGTGTTTTGGTGGACCTTTATTGAAATGATTATTAATTCCTAGCAACAAAGAGCTGGTGTCATATGTTCATGTTAAAAAGTAAATATTTATTTTGTGGTATTTATCATTTCCAAAGTTCATGGAGTGTCATAATTTTAGGGGACAGTTTAGTGTTATGATATCATTTCCTTCTTGAAAATCATTTTAAAGGTCTTGAACTCCCATTCAGATTTGATATTGTGGAAATATGTGGTGTCATATATATATATGTAAATGTAATTACTGAAAGGAGAAGTGTGTATGCATACATCATGTAATGTTAATTGATAAATCATGGTATTAAGCTAAGATTCCTGATGTACAGAATCTTATTAATGATGATTAAACATGATATGATGAGATAATGTTATTATATGCTTGGATTAGCATGTTATCAGTCTTATTCCTATTCTTTCACACTATCAGTTCTGTTTTGCTTTATACAAAAATTTCCCAACAAAACCATCCCAGCACAAAGTCTCATTTCCTCGCATACCACTGTTTAACACCTTGTTATAGCCCTGCGTGTTGTTAAACACAGTCTGTTTACCATGCTGCGTGACCCGAGGTCCGATGAAGAGGGACAACATGCGGTATTTCAGCCAGTGGGAGCATGTATTACATTGTTTGGACCAAGTCAGTCAGGGCACGTGTTGTGTCTCCGTGCAGCACACACAGCCCGATGCACTGTTTATGTTGACACCTGCCATCAAGCCCGGTTCACTGTTTTTAACACCCGTTTACAGGAGTGAAAAACGGTTTCAAGGCAATATTTTGGCTGGTACAGATTTATTTTAAAGGGAAGAAGCTATTTTTCGTGTTGACTCAACATGCTTTATATGTGATTGGGCCCCTTTCATGTGACATTGCCCAACTTACAAAATGTAACAGGCTAACAGCAGTATACTTCTTGAAATATCTGACTTCCATGTTTCTGCAACCTCAAGTATCTGAACAAATGTGATGTCCCCCAAACAATTTGGATATTCGAGGTTCTATTGTACCACATTCTGCAATCCATACTCAAGGAATTTAGCAATACAATTACTAAGGACATCATAAACGATGTTTCCCTTAAAGGGTAAGAATTAAATTTAGTAATAATTGACCTAACCATGAACTCAATTTGAACTAAATCGCATATACATTCAATGAAAAATCATGAGCAAAGCAGTTGCGAGCAACCATTCAGGTTACCGTTGGCAATGTAAACTCAATAACCTTAAAAGCACAAAATTTGCCTAATTTGGGCGACTCTCCTAAACAGAACACGTAGTCTGTCCTAGTGACCCTGTCTATAAGTTTTTCAGGGATATTTTTATACAAAGAAGACAGTATATAAGCAAAACTCTGGAGGAACTGTACTGCTGACTACCAAGTGAACAATGATGTCTTACCCTGAACTGATTTTGAATGTGAATGGGACAAATAATCCAAAATATGACAAGACACTTCACAATGATTGCGATATATTCATCACTGCAGAACAGAGATAATCTGAAATGCTGATTCCAATTCAGTCAGCTGATAACGTCACTCATTGCATTTTCATTGTCGACCCACCTTTGTGACATCTTAATGACTGATTTCGGACTGATTTTAAAATAAGGGTCGTTTGCCAGGGATGCTACATACACATAGCAGCTAGTCACTTGTGTAAATTTAATGTGAAGCATAACTGTACTTTATTTAAACTAACTACAAGTATTACGACAGTACTCATGTCCTTTCAGAAATATTGCATTTTAATTAAAGTTTATGATTGATTAAAAATTGCAATAGGGCAAAGGTATGTTTTAGCATTAGTTTATTTTGAGGTGAATATGTTAGATTTTATATAAACAATTAAAAAGAATAAACATAGACTGATAAACTAATAATGTAGGATCAGAAAACTTTTTTTTCATTAGAACTAAGTTTCTGATGTAATATTCCCATTTTGACTAAGTTGTACAGAATATTTCAGCTTACTACTTTCCTGTCGTATCAATTCAAGTTTATGGTTTTGAGTATATTATTATGTGAATATGAGTATACGTGAAGTTATGTGTATTAGTCGGTTTGCACTTTAAGTTAACATTTATCAGCAAATAAAACACAGAAAAGTTTAGTATATTGACTGGAATAACTCCTTGGACTCACAAGAGTAGGCCTACTACTCTGTTGTTTAGGGCGTCACAGTCTGACCCCTACATTTCACCGTGGCTTATAGGCTACATACACAAGTGGCGTAGGTAAAATTGTAGTGAAGAGGGAAATGTAGTCCGTTCAAATATTTTTGGATCAGAATTGTTTCAAGGCTAATAACATAAACTTGGGTGTTTTTGTGGGAAGGAATTCACGGAATAAGTATTTTTTTTTGTAAGCACGCGCAGGTGAAAGATAAATGAAAGATGTGCCCTTGAAATGCAATTTTTTATTTAAAGTTTGATAGTTGAGACAAGTAGTCCCGGCTGTCCCACAGTGCCTATATGGAAGAGGATCGTTTCCAGTGGAAACGACCTCTGGCGGCAGGTTGTTTTCACCGTTGACCGAATCACAACATGCAGACGACGATTAAGGTATGCACAACACACCCGCGTAATAGGTTAATTAAGCTTGTGTTCATCAACTGTATGATTATTTGTTTGTATGAAGAGGGACCAGCGCTGATCGCATATAGAACGATTTATTGATAGCTTGGGGTTTTTGTCCCTTTTCCTTTCACAATATATTAGTTGAAGTATTGTTTGATATGTTACCAAATCACAAAATCGCCTTTTTTGTACCTTAAAGACAATAAATAATATGTTTTCATTTGTGAATTCTGTTTTTTTTTTATCTGGCGTGTATGTTTTGATTAAGGAAATCTTTAATATGTTTAAGTCTAGTGTGCTGTCACGGAGAGTATAATCACCTGATAATGTAGTGATTCTCTTAAAATTTACAGCTATAACTTTTTTTCCGTGTGTGTGTGGGGGGGGGGGGGGGGGGGTAATTCTCGTCCCTCTGTTATTTTTAGCAGTGATCTTTGTTTTCCTTATCTATGTTGCCAGACTAGCTAGCCTAGCTGCATTGCATTAAAATTACCTATACTTTCTCAAATGACTTTCTCAAATAGTTCAGAGAGAACCATGTATTCTAGTAGGCTCTGTCTGTTTAAGGCAGTGGGTTCACATACCGCTTCAGCAAACCAACTGGTTGGTTTCAGACATGTTGCTTATAATCCTAACCCCATTCGTCATGGGGACCCATCCTTTACTATGTAAACGGATACCTCTATGAAAGGTTGGGAGATTCCACAGGGGGACACTGAACAGGCTTAGACTTGTTTCAGCATATTAATTTTCTAAAACCGAATGCAGCCTTTCCAAGTCAAAAAGCGCTGTGCAGTAAGTGATACACATTTATAGAAGACAGTCAAGACAACATGAGAAGTAAGCACAAGTGCCCTAAGATACAATATTTTCTTTTATTAATCCTAAAATGAAGGGTCATTTATAAGATTGAGACATAAATAAACGAAATGTCAAGTGTATTTAACAACATTCCAACAGAAATAATTGGAGTTCCCTATTAATGGAAATTAAACTCAATTTTCTCTATTTGATTTTTATTTAGATATTATCCTTGTTTATTTTGAATAACCAGTTGCTTAAATAAGTTTCAATGTTTGCGGTTTCTTTATTTAGTATATATGCTGCTTTCACACAGTTCAAACGAAGTCCAATCTCCGGCTGTAAAAGTCTGGAGGTATTATGAAACCCTTACATATTTCTTTTCGGCTGGTACATACATTTGTAATCGATAATACATTTTCCATAAAACGATACGGTATGTATATTATCCAATTTTCTTATATAAACGTTTTTTGTACCGTTTTGAATGGTCTCTTCACCAGTGGTTAGAACAAATAGGATGTAAATAGGTTCCGCCTATTAGAATTGCCGCGGATATAAAGGAGCCCTCTATCATAGTATTTAATACACGGTGTTTAAGACGAGGCAATGAGTTGTTAGTGCTTTCTTCTGCAGAAATCTAAGACTATGCATTTATTTAAACCGAACGAAAATATACATAAGTTGAAAAACATATGGTGTGTTTTTCGAACATAAGGCGAGAATAATAAAGGTTCCTTTTGAAATTAAATATTTACACATTCAAGTCCACAAACGAGAGGTCAAAGTCTTTACAAGGTAAAGGAAAAAGACACGAGTGAGACATCATCATGCGCATTTCTCCCAAACTTTCCTGGATCTTGTTTTTTCAGCTTTTGCTTTTCAGTAGAAAGGGTGATGTTTGTTTGAAGGGATGGACGTATTACGTTCATAATCTTTATATTTATGATTGAAAATTGATAACTGTGGTATCGGGGGGGGGGGGGAGGGGGTTGGCTTAAGCTCCCCAAACCCCCCTCTGGTTCCGCCAATGACCTAGTAGGCCTATTTCTCTTGCCACACACCAGGAAATCTGTGAAATTACATCAATGGCCTTCAAATCGAATGTCATGAACGGCACACTGTATCCCTTCATTCAGAGGTCAGTCTATTACAATTCAGGTAAACGCTTAGGCGTTACATTCTGCAGAACTACTGACTTTAACAAAATCTCTTGTGCCATACAGTTTTAACTTTTTTTGACTCTATAGGTCTGTAGGATAAATTATCATCAATAATTGACCTATCCACCAAAGCCCTAATGCTCCGCCCTTTTTTTTTATAAACCTAATTATTATAATCAGCCCCGAAAACGCTCCTTCACAGATGGTCTTCCATGCACATATGGTAGCGAGAGCGACTTACAACATAATAACTAGACGTCACAAAGGTCGATGACGCATAACGTCGTACTGACTGACGTCACGAACTGGTATCGCTGTCCTTTATTAATTTAAATATTGTAGCATTGTGAACTGTCTTGCAATATTTTCGATTATTTGTCTCATACGAATTACGTGCCAGGTAAGACATTATTATTTACTGGGTAGAGGAATGGCTCCTGCAGCCTATAGACTAGAACTTTTTATATTGTCTCCTTTGTATAATATAATATACCGGAAATCATGCCGACATTGGTACTTGTACCGACTTCACGTGTTCTGTTTGACAGAGCTCTGTCAAATTATCCAAATTTTGTTTTACGTCAGATGATTGATGCTTTACAATGTTTGCGGTCACCTGATTGGTTAATTGCTCGTTAGTCCTATGCTTCTGATTATTTATTGAACGAATATGCGATTAAGGTCACATAGAGTTCATAGATAGGTTAATTGACCTAACCATCACAGCCCTTATACTCGGCTCCTTTGACCTTTGATTATACTAATGACCCCCCCCCCCCTAAAAAAATGCTCCGACACAGAAGGTTTTTCAAATCTAGAGCTGTTTCTAAGACAATAGTGATGTCAAAAAAAGGTCACAAAGGTCGGTCGTGTATGACGTCGCATTGACTGTCGTCATCAGCAGGTACTGCTATAACTCTGTTTCCTGTGATTAATATATTGCAATCATTGTGAAGCGTTTTGTCTTATATAGATTATTTGTATCATACAAATTCAGTGCAGGCAAGGTAGTATTATTCATTCGTTCGTTTGGCGGAATAGCTCCTGCAACCTATGGCCTAGAACTTTTACTTATATTGTCTCCTTTGTAAAAAAAAAAAAAAAACTATTCTAGGATATGGCAATGAATCATACCAATAAGAGATAGTGTCCCGGTGTAATCAAACCAAAGAGAGCTGGTGTTACATGTTTAAAATTTTGGCTGAATGCACTATGCAAAACACACCGTCATTGGTCTGATTTAAATTCTTTGCCCTGAGCGCACCCTGGTGTTCCAGTCCAGAGGATATTGCCATAACAAGTAGCGGTTAAATGGAATGATGTTTTGGACGACTGCACTGTATAACCGCTGCATGAGGGGTTAAACTTTTGCTCATTGATTTCTGTTTTTTATTTTTAATATGTAACAAATACTTATCATGTGACATGTATACATATGTAAACTACTGGTTTCACCACTATCTCTTTTCTGTGAACATATTCGATATTTGCCACATTTTTAATAGTATGTAGGTATAAGCTATAGATAGCACCACCTATGTTGGACTACAGCTGAAACAGATTTTTCACTTTCACTTTGTTTCATTGTAACTTAGTATGTTACACACGATCTTAAGATCTAAGGGTCCCTAAATTGCTGAGAACGAAAAGCTACTTATACATAACAGTGTTTTTATTCATTACTCCTAGGATGTTCAAACCTAATATGCAAAGAAGCGCTTTTAAAGTTTCCCTGCCTACCTCTAATTATGCTAGTCTGTATTCATATATACTATCGATTGTAATGTTTTGTCAGATTTACATTAGCGTTATGGCACGTTAGCCACCTTTTACTTTTATTTTTTTGTGGAGCAAGAACAGTTGCGCCCTGTGTTTCCTTTTCATTTATTTTCACTGAAACTTCATGATTTTTTTGGCCAAATTACAACCATTCTATCACTTTTTCAGTAAAGGATTTACGGATTTCCTTAAACCATGCTGGTTCTTTTTTACCATGGATGGTTAAAAGAGCTGAACAATTAAGACATATGACATTTAAACCCATTTAATCTTGTTTCTCTGAGACTTCGAAGTTACAGCAAACAGATATTGGTTCATGTACTACTCTGAAGTTTTTCATTTTTATTGATCAATGACAGATTCACTTGTATTTTGAGATAGAAAACAAATACTGCAATTTTGTTAATGTATCAACTGGGGAGTCATAGATTGCTCTGTTTTTTTAATCATGATCTTCCTTATCAGTAATGTCAGAAAAATAGAAAATGGATCATACATATTTTGCGTATACCGTAATTGACGTAATTTACGCCACTTTCGTAATAAGCGCACCCCCCCCCCCCGCCGGATCAGATTAAGAAAACTAAGGGATGAGCCATCCCAACCTCACTTTTCTCCCTAGCCAATATAACGTGGGGCAACGTAATGCCTTCATTTCTCCCCACCAAGCTTAAAAGTTACCGCAAGTTTTTATTCTATATCCGTCAGGCTTTTATCGTCTAATATATTAAAAATAAAAGTTAAACACAACAGAATCAGTGGCCAAGTGTGTCATTGACTGTGTCTGTGAAGGCCGACCCTGGAGGTGGCCATGCTGATTGGCTGACGTGAATTTAGGTACGTATGTGGATGAATGCTGCAATGAAATATATTTACTTGGTGTTTGATATTTCTAATAATTTATATGTTTTCTTTGAAATAATATTAATAAAACAATAAAGAAGCATTTTGTCCTTAAGCCGACTTGAATCCGCCACTGCTCTTGTGTATAAGGTCAGTCCCCAAACGATGATAATCCCCGTGGAACTCAGGTACGTATGTGGTTGTAGCGTTCAATAAAATGAGTTTACTTGGTGTTTGTTATTTCTCATAATTTATATATTTCTTTGAAATATTATTAATAAAATGATAGAGACATATATATCATTCAATAAAATATATTTTCTTGGTGTTGTTATTTCCATTATTAATATGTTCTCTCTTAAATAATAGTTATAAAAAATGAAGACGTCTTTCAAACTCTATGCCGCGTATGACAATGTAAGGGCCGTAAAACTCATTGCAGCTGAAATAATGCCCAAAGTGACCATTTTCAAATCATGAGTAATCAACGGGTTGCACGGTCAGATGAACTTTTACTTTATCGTTGTAGCTAAATGTAACAGTTGGATAATACACTGGTATATATAACATACAAATGCAAGTTATCCCGCTTGCACAGACTGCTATCACTGCAGAAACCACGAACTGGGAATTCTGACACGTGTGTATGGTACGTCCGCGCTTTGTGTGAATGATTCATTTACGGGTAATTTTATGTATCGCCTTACATATAGTTCACTGTCATTCAAAACGATTGGAAACAAAGTGCCTTAATTGTTTCGAGGGCGATAAACGTCATCATGATCTAATTATAACAACAGACACAATACATTTTTCTAGAATGATACACAAATCGTATGGGGAACGTAATATCAAATGGTTGGCGTGAGTTTCTTGATCAATAACTTGCGTGTACTCGTGATACAATAACGTCAGACATCGGTGTGTGCATGTTGGCAGTAATGTTAATTTTTAAAAATGAAAGTCCATGCTGGTGGTGTAGTTAATATAGTACCTGGAGTGTGAGGGCCAGTATTTCAGCTTTTTAAACATTTGCATGTACTATCATGCACAATGAAGGACAAAAAGGACAATTATTGGCGATGACATTCCATATCATACATCGGCTCAGCTGTCAAAGGTATTTGCGCTAGGCGACTGAAATTATCGGGGTACCGACGTCCAATATCATATTTTTTCATCTGTCAAATAAATACTGTTTTACATACCTTTATAGAACATTTTACAAATTCTACTACCTTTAGTAGAATGACTTTTATTTAACAGTTCATTTATTACCATTCTTATTTTCCTCTTCACCTGCAAAGGAAATCTCGAACTGCAGTAAATCATACAATTCTTGCACTCGCATACAACACCAAATAAAATCGTCTGAAAATCAGCATCACTTAGATTAGTTATTATTTTTCAAAACTTTACACAACCATCGCTAAAGATCGTTGTTTTTTTTCTGAATTGCCCTGAATGTGCTGTGAAGTCAAACACATGTACACAAGCCGCAATGTTAAATTAGAGGATCGTAACGCAAGTCGGCAGATGTATGTGTGTGTGTGTGATGGGGCGCGTATTAAGATATTATTGATATTAGAAATACTTGGGGAAAATTGAATTTTGAGAGCGTCCGGGGTACAGAGAGAGAGAGGCGGAGAGAGAGATAAGAAATGGGAATCGAACCCATGATCGGAATCGATCCTCTGATCTTCCAGCGAAGTGACGTCGCGAAGGTGCCCTCAAAACACTACCAATGATCTTCCGATGTCTGGTCGGCTGCTCAATATACTTCTCTAGGTATGTGTTGTAAACACTTTCTTTTCTTAAAGGAAAGATAAAAAAAAAATTGAACAATTAAAGGGGAATGAACATGGATGCATAACCTTCTGTTATTGGTTTGAACATGTAGTGTACAAGTCTCAGGTGATCATTTCATGAAACCCATGCTGAAGCATGCATTAAAAAGCAGTGAGTTTTAAATTCACAATTAATGCTTATGGAGTGTTATCTTTTCCCATGTTTGCATAGTATACAAAGGATTCAGGAATCAATGCAGTTTGTTGTTACATGAATCTTTTTTCCTAATGTGTGGAGTTATAAATGCTTTATTTCAATGTTAAACAAACTTTTTTGTCGGCTCTGGTTTGGAAAGTTCTGATCTTACTTGGCAGCAACAGGTGATTTTTTATGCGTTTCTGTATGATATTACGAATATTAAGAATATTAATTCTATTCCAGGTTTATTTCCAGTTGAACCTACGATTGATGAGGCGAAAGAGTTTCTCATTATACGGACGAAAATAGGCCCTCATCATCTCAAGAAAACTCTCACTCACATGGACGTGAGGAATTCCTTTAGATTTTGGCATACACTGTGCCTTCCCAAATTTCTGATAACAGTAAAATCCTTTTTTCTCATCGTAAATAAACATATTTGACTTAATTTTGTGTGACACGCCCAGAAATGTCTCTATTTGTTTAATTATTTCGTACGGTTCCTTCACAAATTTCCCTGAGTCAACCACAAGTATTTGATCCAGCGAAAACCATTTTAGAAACGGCTGCAAACAGTCGTAGTATCTACTTAATCTAATGGCCCAGCGATCTGGATCAATTTGCAACGGATGTCCCGGTACACATACATAATCATTTATAGTTCTATTTTCACAATCACCTTTTGAATGACACCCCATTGTAAAATGGGAAACAACGCGTTCTGTTGGTTCTCTCAAGAGCAAAATAAGCCTCATAGACGAATTAATGTGATACATTCCATGCGCTACACCATCCCCTTTTCCATAACCAAACCCACCTTTATTTACAAATACCACTTGACCATTCCTTGATAAAGGCATCAGGGATCTGAACCAGTCCACTCCTTTCGTGAGTGAATGAAAGTATTCCGATGGTTGTACTCTTCTGTGTACAATAATATCGGGATGTAGCTCAAGAAATTTCATCAGAGTTTCCTGTCCACCTTTTTCCACCCCAATTATCTGTGCCCCAGGCAGACGTTTCTTCAACAGGCTGTACGATGTAGCGTTGAGTCTTGTAACGTTGTAATTAGATGTAACGGAGCTATTGCTCTCACTTTGCCAACCAACGGATCCAGGAGTTCTATTTCCTTGATCCGAAAAAAATATAGTTGCAATATTTTCGGAAAACGGAGACTCGCGGATTTTAATATAATATACGGCTGACATGGTCAAACATAACAACAACAAAAATAATGTAACTTTCTTGTACATAATGCTGAAGACCGCCGTACAACTAACTTAGGTGTTTGACGGTTTGCTACCTTCTGAATTTAATCAAAGATATTATCTTGGTACAAAATCAATACTTTTAAGTTCACATCCAATAGTTCTCCCCATATTTTGTTGTTATTCTGCTTCACCGTTGAACTCTGCTGATATATTTCTGAGATATTTCTAGATATTTATCCTGAGGCACATGCATTGTAACAATATGTTACAAACTGTAAAGAATGTATATGCCCAGGAGAAATATAAAATATGCGTATGCCAGTCTGTCCCTATACTCCTAAAATAATTCTATAGCTAAAATAAGTTTCATCATTCAAATGGAACACCGTTTTGTCCTAATTGTAAGACGTGGTGATGCTAAAAAACAAAACGTCTTTCAAAGTTATGCTATATGGTTTCCTTCAGAAATATGTTTCAGGGATTTGTGATGTTAACATGTATCACAACTTTTTTTTAAGTGACTAATAAGTTTTTAGTTATTAACATGTTTTAACCTGAAACACGTGTCTTACTGACATAAATCCTGACATGTTTACAATAAACGGTGACCGGTTTAAGCTTGAATCTGTGCATACTTTGCGAAATAAATGGTTTAGGAAAATAAAAATATATTAAATGCGAAATATTTTTTTAACTGGAAACACATATTTGTTGTAACTCAGCTGACGTTCAGTCAAGCGATCAACCTTTGTCCGTCGTCGTTCCGTTTAAAAAAAGATCTTCCTGCAAATATGAAATTAGGCTTGAGTGACCTATATTTTCCGAAGTATGGTGGCGTAATTAAATATCATTTTTAAAAAAAAATTTTGTGCCATTTATACCCCTGTCATCGCCAGTTGACTTTTTTTTTACTTTGGGGCACAAATCGTAAGCGTTAGCGTTAGGAGCATGAGCCTTATCAGTCTCAGATGATATAAAACGATCTCCTAGGAGACCTGAAATAAAGTCGCTGTAATCTGTATTCTCCGAGTTATGGGGCATAATATAGCCTCCCAGATATAAAGTAAAATACATACAATTGGCCAGGTAGCTCAAGGTAGATTGGATAGATTGTTCTAAAAATCCTGAAGAACTTGGATAGTTTTCTTGTACGAAAGACTTGTAGCGACACCTGTATCTTTTCTATTTTCATATATTTTATCCCAATATTTTCAGACTGTTCAATTAGAGTACGCTCCCGAGGCAGGAGAAATCTTGCGCTTCTAAAGAAGCAACTGATTTTCGCGCTGCCAGCTTTGACCGTTTATGATATATTTAGACACCAGATGGCGGTTTGTTGTCCACTGAAATAAACGTACGTACAAGCAGCTTGATGAGACAAGCAGCCAATCAGATGCCAATAAACAAACACTCGACAGGCATCCTGGCTCCGCCCATTGCCGCGCTTCAAGCGCCGTTTGATGAGTTTCCGGTCGAATTTAAATTGCTCCCTCTGCATTCTCGCATCATCGACCGATTCGATTATGACATTATGACTGTGTTAGCGTAGCCATGTATCTGTTGTCTGCAGAACTGAAACCAGCCAGCGAGGTGTGCACGCAGCCTTTGTTGTTACGTTTCGTTTGAATTACAGCTCACCGGCCGAGCATCCTATGTGCCCAAGGCCCTAAGCAAACCACGTCAGGGGCCATTCTCTCTGAGCCTGTTGCCCGTTTAGACGGTTACGCTGGGGGATGAGCTGTCACTCAAAAAGAAATGAATATGATTGGCTCCGTGTATTCCTCGCTTGGCTTTGTCTTCCAGCACAAAGTTTCATCTGACTGGACAAAAATACAGTGCTCCCCTCTGGTGTTGCAAAGCAGGATACGAGGTCATAACAAACAGCGCCTTACGATATAGGAAGTAGCCCTATATGTAAAGCGCTGTGTAAAGAGCGTAAATTAGAGCAAAATTTTAATTTCTCATTTGTGGTTTCATCTAGTGTCCTTAAAGCTCATGTATTTAAGCCTAGACTATTTTTATCAACCCACGAAGACTGGTGGTGTACCTGTATATTTTTCTAGTTTTCAAGCATTTGTTTTTCATTTATTGTTTGAATGCCAAATTACAAGAAAGTGTCATTTTTTTTGGCTGCGCTTTCACCTACAAGGTCAAATCAAGCAAGTTATAGTTCATTATCTTAAAGATTTCTTGTAAACGTACTCACTTATAATTTGTCCCTAAATTTGACAGAAAAAAATGTTTCAACTAATTTCCCAGAGGCGTTCCAAAACTGTTGATCTTGATATTATTGGTCACTTGGATTCAGTCTGCACGTGGTCAATCACAGAGAAACGCTCTGTCGACTGTGATTCTAGAAGGTCAAAGATCAAAATTACATATGAAGTTAATCTCAATATGGCTTCCGGTTATGAAATTCTTATTGTGATTGTTAAGCTTAAATGGCATGCTGGTCGGCTGAAGGTCATGATGCATGGGTTACTTTTTACCATGTCCAATGACACAAAATAGTTCAACCAAGATATTAATAAAATATCAATAGAAGTTGGTAAGTAACTAATCTAAAATCTTTAAACATTTAAGTATACTGGCTCTTGTGACCAAGAAATTGCTAGCACACACATCTACCAACTATTTTATTTTTACCAATATTTTGGTTATGACAACCAATCTTAGATAAAAATAAAGAAAGACAATTAGACCATAAAACCTATGTATTCTTTTTGTTTTCTCGGTTTTCCATCGCAGATATTTGCCAATTGGAAATAATCGCGAATATGATGCCCCCTGGAATGAAGAGCCCTGTTAACCAATACGAGCAAAACGTCAAGACGGGACAATGCATCTGAACAAACTGATTAGCGATAACGTCTCTGGATATAGTTTGTTAATCAGCGACCTGTGCATGGTACCCGAACCGGCCAACGTAAACATACATTAATTATTGTAATACGTAGTTATCACCGAGGATATATCGACTGTGATACAGAACATAATATAATGGCTGTAACTGAAATGAGTGAGGTATTTATTCTAATTTTATAACGAATACAAATACTACTGTATTTAGATTGTGTATGTCTTAGTGCAATCGCGAACGTGAAACCCTCGCATAACGTTCAGAATTAAGAAAATGATTTGTTAAGACTCATGTTTGACACAAATGTGAGTCCTAACAGTTTGTTCATTTGAAGCATGAATGAATCTCTACAAATATTTTCTGTTCCTTGCTTTATATACGCGAATCCATTTCACACCTTTTGTGTAAAGCTGTTATTTTACAGACTATTTAGCTGCTATTATGTTTACTGGGATATAAGTGTTTAATTTTTATGCCCCCGCCACAAAGTGGCCGGGGCATATAGTTTTACCCATGTCCGTCATTCCGTCCTTCCGTCCTTCCGAAATCAAACAGTTGTACGGACTTTTTTTCGCAATGCCTGCAGATATTGGCCTGATTTTTGGTGTGTGGGCAGAAATAGACCAGTTACAGATCGAGTTCGCGTTTCGTCCCGGTTGACCTACTTTTGATTGTTTTACGGCTCCTAAACTTAGAAAATTTCATGAAAAATAGAAATATTCATGACAGATACACATGTCCGGACTTTTTTTCGCAATGCCTGCAGATATTGGCCTGAATTTTGGTGTGTGGGCAGATATAGACCAGTTACAGATCAAGTTCGCGTTTCGTCCCAGTTGACCTACTTTTGACCGTTTTACGGCTCCTAAACTTAGAAATTTCATGAAAAATAGAAGTATTCATGACAGATACACATGTACGGACTTTTTTTCGCCATGCCTGCAGATATTGGCCTGATTTTTGGTGTGTGAGCAGATATAGACCAGTTACAGATCGAGTTTGCGTTTCGTCCTGGTTGACCTACTTTTGACCGTTTTACGGCTCCTAAACATAGAAAATTTCATGAAAAATATGAAATTTCATGACAAATACACATGTACGGACTTTTTTCCCAGTGCCTGCAGATAATCGCCTGATTTTTGGTGTGTGGACAGATATAGACCAGTTACAGATCGAGTTTGCGTTTCGTCCCGGTTGACCTACTTTTGATTGTTTTACGGCTCCTAAACTTAGAAATTTTCATGAAAAATAGAGTATTCATGACAGATACACATGTACAGACTTTTTTTCGCAATGCCTGCAGATATTGGCCTGATTTTTGGTGTGTTGGCAGATATAGACCAGCTACAGATGGAGTTCACGTAACGTCCCGGTTCACCTACTTTTGACCGTTTTACGGCTCCTAAACTTAGAAAATTTCATGAAAAATAGAAATATTCATGACAGATACACATGTACAGACTTTATTTCGCAATGCCTGCAGATATTGGCCTAATTTTTGGTGTGTGGCCAGATATAGACCAGTTACAGATCGAGTTCGCGTTTCGTCCCGGTTGACCTACTTTTGACCGTTTTACGGCTCCTGAACATAGAAAATTTCATGAAAAATATGAAATTTCATGACAAATACACATGTACGGACTTTTTTTCGCAATGCCTGCAGATATTGGCCTGATTTTTGGTGTGTCGGCTGATATTGACCAGTTACAGATGGAGTTCACATTTCGTCCCGGTTGACCTATTTTTGACTGTTTTACGGTCCCTGAACATAGAAAATTTCATGTAAAATATATATTTTCATTACAAATACACTTGCACAGACTTTTCTTCACAATACCTGCAGATATTGGCCTGATTGTTGGTGTGTGGGCAGATAATGACCAGTTACAGATCAAGTTCACGTTTTGTCCCAGTTGACCTATTTTTGACCGTTTGTTGGTGCTCTAACATAGAAAATTTCATAAAAAGGTGCACATGTATGGACTTTTTTTCGTAGTGCCTGCAGATACGGGCCTGATTTTTGGTGTGTAGGCAGATAATGACCAGTTACAGATTGAGTTCTTGTTTTGTCTCAGTTGACCTACTTTTGACCATTTGACTGCTCCTGAACATAGAAAGTTTCATGAAAAATATAAATTTTCATTACAAATGCATATGTACTGACTTTTTTTCCTCAATGCCTGCAGATACCACCCTGATTTTTTTTGTGTGGGCAGATAATGACAGTTACAGATAAAGTTTGCGTTTCATCCCGGTTGACCTACTTTTGATTGTTTTACGGCTCCTAAACATAGAAAATTTCATGAAAGACAGAAATTTTTATGGAAAATGCACATGTATGGACTTTTTTCACAATGCCTGCATATACTGGCATGATTTTTGGTGTGTTGCTTGATAATGACCCGTTACAGATCGAGTTTGCATTTTGCCATTGTTGACCTACTTTTGACCATACGACACCTCCTGAACTTAAAAAATTTCCCAAATTTTACAAATGTTTCTAATTTGCTCAAGGCGGGGGCATTCGTGTCGTTCCGACACATCTAGTTATGGACCAAAATGAGCAGCTGCTGGTTTCAAGTAATTTATAATATATTATTGTCCAACATATCTAATCATGTAATCGCTTTCAGGAACTTTCTCATGTCAGCTATTTCTTAAAACGTAATTTATGGAATGATTAAACTATAGAATATATTGAAGAGGATGTAAAGCCGGTTTAAAATATGAACACACTTTGCGACCACACTCTCTGTTTTGGTCGAAACATTCCAAGTTAAGCGTTTTATGCATGCAGTGTTTCAGTGTTCCAGAGTAATAGCAGGAATTTAGCATTTAACGACTAAATAATGCCGCAAACGAACCTATTTCAATCCAATTAATTTTTTTCTATTCCAATTCAATACATGTTTCTTGCTACAAGAATATAAACATTATACACTTTAAGAAAAAAAGAGGGTACCTAATGGCTCTTTTAAGAACTCACATGGTTTTATCAAGAACTATGGTTCCTCCTAAAAAAAACCCTTTTTCCTGTGTATGGGTTCCCCTCGGCACTACAGAGGTTCTTGCGACGGCTGAGTTTCCACCTGGAACCTGGATGTTGACCGGATGTTCAGATAATTGGGGTGTGTATGCGCAATTAATATGAAAGCCTACGGTCGAGCCGGCGGATGTCTGGTCGTTCGACATTTGAAGACTGATAATATTTCATGAGGTATGCTAATTGTATCCGCCAAAACGAAGTTTTGCGGATTTGTTTTTGACCGGGTTCCGCCGCCGCCGCCGCGTTTGTTTTCGGAGAACTCCTCTGAGACTACTGGACGGATTTTTTCGAAACTTACACGAATTATCGGGTGACATGTGAACGGGTACCTAACCAATTGGCGTTGACCTCTGACCTTTCCTTTCTGCCCAGCGTCCATTTGTGCGTCTGTTTACACAAATAAACCCACATAACAGTTTGACCGATCAGGAAAATATTTTTGTACAAATATAGCCCTTGGATAGCTTTACAACATACACAAACAATGGTGGCGCAACCTGCAACCATGTTTGCACAGTGTCCATCTGTTTGTCTGCCTTAGGTTAAAATTACTCATATCTCTGCAGTGGTTTGACATGTCTGCCTAAAAGTTTACAGGTTCATACATCCTGGACAGCTCTCTTGATTTAATAACAGGTGGCGACAACTACATTCTAGTTCAGCTGCAGACATCTAAGCTCATCTCGGGAACCGTTTGACCGAAAGTTTTGCATGTGTATAGATCTTGCATAGCTCTTTATCATACGCAAAACTGGTGGCGCCACCTGCAACCACTTTTGCACAGCGTCCGTCTGTTTGTCTGCCACGGGCTAAAATCACTCATATACATGTAGTGGTTTGACTTATCTGCCTTAAATTTTGCATATGTATATAACTTGGACAGCTGTCTGGATTTTGTGGTAGGTGGCACAACCTCCATACACATTTTGGCTGCAGACATCCATGCTAATATGCAACACTTCACTCTATTTCCCCTTGCCACTCAATCCATGCCTCACTTCACCCGTTCCACTCTGATTTTGACGGATACACGTAGTCGCTTGTCTACTTCCCGTATTCTAGTTATGTATGTTTTTAAATATAATATATATATATATATATATATATATATGTGAATGATATGATCAGTCTCTAACTGCCTGCACGAAAATTTACATTCACTTTAGCTTAATGTGGGACATGGCCTGTGATAACCTATTATGCGAGAAGTCGATCATATATATATATATATATATATATATATATATATATATATATATATATATATATATATATATATAGGAACGGTCTCATATGTGTAAAAGATAAAGACCGCTTCTAATCAACAGCTACCAAACAAATTTACCATTTGTCTTCAGTGACTGAAACCAAACAAGCCATTGCATGTATTACATACATCAGTCATCCTCATACATTTTTTTGTGTAAAAATGTCTACAATAAGTAAATATATTTAGAAATCCCTTTGTCCTTTCTCAAACATTATCCAAAAATTCACTATCCCACAAACCATACAAGAAAGCAAGATCTTATTCAACACTAAACTTTTCATGTTTAGTCGGTAAATATTACAGATTTGTTCGTAGCGTCTGTTTGAAAACATGGACATGAGGGACAAAGAAAAAACCCTTTCACGGCCTAGTCACGCTTAATTACACATCAACAAATGGTGTTCTCCAATTAACCCGGGGTAACATGGACATGAGGGACAAAAAAAAACCCTTTCTCGGCCTAGTCACGATTAATTACACATCAACAAATGTTGTTCTCCAATTAACCCGGGGTTGTACATTGATTGATTGATATACTTTAATTCCTCCAATATTGAAGATACATCACAATTTTTCATGTGGAACAGAAGGTGAATTAATATTTCGAAACGCAAAGTAATTTAACAAATATATACATACATATATGCATATACTAATGTATACTGATGTACACATATCTATTGCATCAAACACATAACCATATACAAGTGAATACACGTACATATTCTGTTAACATCACGTATATGTAAACATATACACCTATACATGCAGAGATACAAACACGTGAAAATACATTCATTCACATATACTATATGACACATACATGAACATACCATTACATACCCAAATAAATATGCAGATACATAAATGTACATATACATATGTGCATAAACACGCATTCGTGCACATATATATCCCTGTGTATAATGTATCCCAGGAGAAATTGACAATAATAAACCAGAAATGCGTGCACATGCATTTGCACATACATATACATATATACGTACATACGTGCAAACATACATTCAACATATACACACATACATACACACATATAACTATAATGATATACATAAGATATCCCTATATACACATACACATATATAAACACACACACACACACACATATATATATATATATATATATATATACATATATACGTACATACGTACATTCATACACATACATATAAACATACTTATACATACATATATTGAATCGCGACACCATAACAACATGAGCTTCAGACACAACTAAACTAGTACGCAAATGAAAAATCACTTTACTTTGTACATCCACGGACCAGAAAATGAAAACTTAATGACCAAGCAAAGGTCTTACTTCAGTTAAGAAGGAAATGTCAGGTAGCCAATTGTCATACGCGTTAAATATTCTAGATTCGTTTAATTGAGAAGTAAATAAATTTCGTCCACATATAAAGGAAGATTTCATAAACTCCCTCATCCAGAATCAAGTCATCTGGTAGCGGTCCACCAAATATGATTTTAACCATAAGCTTATGATCTTCCTTGAGCTTAGAAATAAATGCTTCTGACGAAAAGGTCCTAATCCGCTGCCACATTAAATCACGCAGCTCGTCTAATGCAAAGCATCCGAAAAGTATGTGTTCAATTTTATCCCGGAACATTGTTCCACATAAAATACATAATTCGCCGTCAGAAAATCGAAGATTTGGAGTAACTAAAATACGTGCCAAAAACATAAACATAAATAATGAACCTGGAAAAATAAGGGCGACTTTCCAGATGGGAGACGGACAGGAACAAACAGGCATAATATCGTTAAATGTACGTAGGTGATCATCAGTGGAAACCTTTTCCACGTATATAGATTGTTCACAAGCATTTATTGCTTGGTTAACAATACGTTTCCATGCTCGTTTACACGGGAATGATCCGAAGTTGAGATAATGCTCAAAAATACCAAATAAGTTATACTTAGTGAGTATGCCAAAGATATCGCCGACAAAGCTTCTTCTAGCTTGGCGTCTACAAATATGGACATGAAAGAATCGTGAGATTAATATAGATTTACAAATATTGCCAGCTGGTAAGTAACATAGTCTACACAGAAATAACAATTTGTGAATGTCAATAATACTTCTCATGCTCGAAAAACCCATCATGGTCAGAACACAAGTAATGCTTGTACGTTTTCCGAACCCTTGTGAAATTTTAAGACAAAACCTGAGGAATCGTTCTAACTCCAGATATTCTGATTCAGGAAGACCACTCCACACCTCGCAACCATACAAGGCTCGCGGTAAAATAACTGAACGTAACAGTTTTCCCATTGTGATAGGATTCAGTTTGGAATCTCCTGCTAATCCTATTACAGACATAAAGGTGGATCTCCCCTTCCTAATCGCTTGCTGTGTACGGTCTTTACTACTACTATTGTTGGCCCAACTTACGCCCAGGTGTTTCACACTGCAATCTTGAGGAACTTCATTATCGCCTAAATACCAAGATATAGTATTATGAAAAGCGGCTTTTCCAAAAATTACGATTTTAGTTTTGCTTATATTGTAATTAAACCTCCACATTTTCCTGTAATTTTCACAAATATCAAGCATGGACTGAAGGGCTCTTGCGGAAGCAGTCAGTAGGCAGACATCGTCAGCCTGGGTGGGAGAACCACAGTACAGCCCTTCAATAGAGGCTCCGCAACCACTATTACGCAACTGTTGAAGAAGGCCATTCACGTACACCAGGTACAGCCAAGGTGATAAAATTCCACCCTGTCTCACCGACTGTAGTACCTCGAAGGGCCTTGAGGTGGCGCCGCTAACGCGTACTATTGAACGGCATTTTTGGTACAAATTGTAAAGAATATACCAGAGTTTTCCATTGATCCCCAAATCATTTAATTTAAACAGAAGACCATCATGCCACACGACATCAAAAGCTTTTGATGTGTCCAAAAAACATGCATATAAAAGAGAATTACGTTCATTAAAGTAGCTAATACATTCTTGGAGAACAAAGGACGCATTCAAACTTGATAACCCTTTCTGGTACCCAAACTGCATAGCGTCGGGAAAACCAGACAAATTTACAGAGATCCATTTTGAAATACGTGCTAGAAGTATCTTCTCATAAAGTTTATATAAAACAGGCAGCAAAGTTATACCACGGAAATCGTTAACGTCATACGTTCTTCTGCCACTAACTTTTGGTATAACCACTATTACTCCAAGTTTTAAAAGTTCAGGGGTGAACTCGCGACAAAACATGGCAGAAAAAAGACTACATAGGTGTTTTTTAAGGAGCGGCCCCCCATATATAATATGCTCATTAGATATATTATCATGACCGCAAGCCTTTCTTCGATCTAATGTTGCAATGGCCGAGAACACTTCCTCAGAAGTGATGGTTTCGTCGAGAATGGGTGTCGGGTGCCTATAGTTCATTTTTATTTTAGACTTTACTGACTTTTCTATGTTTCTTAAATGATTGTCATCAAACTCTGGGCTATAAAGAGGGGAGTACAGCTCAGAAAAGTGGTCTCTCCATGCATGCAAGATTTCCGTCTGATCACGTAACATTGATCCATTAAATAACAATTCGGACGGCTGACAAGACTTCTTGCCGGACCTGTGTTTCATGAAGGACCAAAAAGTAGCATCATTCTTATCTGCTAGTTTATCTATATCGTCACAGACCTGCCTTTCATGTATCAGCTTAAGCCTTCGCAACTTGTTTCTAAATAGCCGTTTGGCCTCTTTATACCTGCGGAAGTCAACATCATCAGTGTCATGCGATTTGCCGATCAATATCCACGATTTTCGCATATTTCTCATTTCTTTGTGAAGTTCTTTTATTCCGTTTTTCCAGAAAGGTTGAGTTTGAAATCTCCCTTTTTTCTTAATAACCCCTCCTAAGCTAGTACTATACATGATCCTACTGATTGCCTCATAATACCTGTTTATATCAGAAATACTACACGTTTCCTGATTAAGACAGCCAATAGACGCTAGCTTAGATTCTAAAATATTCGTATAGCGATCTTTGATATCACAAGGAGTCATTTTATGCCACAATAACAATGGTTTCTTTTTGGCATGCCTAACTGATAACGGTCTAACGTTTAAGGACATAACGATCGGTAAATGGTCTGAAACGTTAAGATCCTCCCAGTCCAATATCCTACAGCTAACCACGAGATCAGCAGTACCTTTCTCAATTAGCATATGATCTATTAAGGAGACCCTTCCTTGTTCTCGTGTATGCTGGTATGTATAAAGAGGACCATCACAGAGATCATGATTACTGATTGAGTATAAGTCTTTTTCGGAAAGAACGCGATTGGCAAGATTGCTTTTACAATCATTGCGAGGATCACACCTTGAGCCCCTTAACTCGGCGTTGAAATCTCCACCAAAAAGAACAGTGCCCATTTGGGAATACATATCATATATATCACACAGTTTATTCAAATGTACCTCATACTCCTCTAAACCAGCGTTAGACGAAGGTAAGTAAACAGAGAATACATAAATATAACGGTTTGAATCTATAGTTAATCTGACACCAATTATCCGGTCGGAATCGCAACATACTTTAACTACGCTGTCTTTATATTTTGACTTGAATAAAACGGCAACTCCACCTTTGCCTCTACGATAGGAATCTAACGGGTTTAGACTCGAGTCGGCAACCCCGTAACTAGAGTAACCGGGGGAGATTGAATCCAAGAAATGTAAACTATCATTGAAGAGCCAATGTTCCGAAATGCATAGAAAATCAATATTTCTTTCTGTGACCAACTTATCAATGTACGGCGCTGAATACATAGCACCTCTTGCATTAAAGCAACCTATAACAAAATTATTCATGAATGGGAAAATGATCAGTCTTGAAACAGATGCAACAGGTGTTCAGAACTTTAGTTTTCAAACCACTCTCTTACAAATATAAATTCGGGCCAGAAATTCAAGTCTGTCACATCTTCTCTATGACACCAGTTAACATGCAATTTGGCACTCTGAGCAGTACCCCTTTTGTTTGGAAAGACATGCAAATAAGACACATCAATATTTCTCCTAATCAGGTAATCTAACATTGCGTCTCTCGATGAATTAAAATCAATGTTCCCGACATAGAGTTTAATTTGTCGTTGTGTTTGTCGAGTATGTAGAAATGCATCGGCAGTTGTGCTTCTTGTGTTCGCCGTCACTTGTCTGTTGCCAGTATACACCGGAATGGGTCGTCCCCTGCGTGGTCTCGGTACTGGCCGCTCGACGTGTGAAGATTCACCACTGTTCACGAGATCATTTATGGGGTTCAACTGAACGTTTGGATCATCACATATCTGATCTCTGAGTTCTTCAAAATCTGTTTGGGTATCTACTGACGTCACAGCAGCAATATTATTGCTAAAACCACCCTGAGTATGTTGTTGAGCTTGGGCAGATGTTTCAACTATATCTGGTGTTTTGAGCCGTTTTTCTGACGCATTAGAAGTGTTTTCTATTCGGGTACGTTTCAGCATCTCCGAGTAGGGCTTACCCTTTTCACCTTCTTTCACCTGTCTTTCAACATGGAGAACTTGTTTGCGAAGATCAGTGACAGAACGTGTAGTTGATGCAAGGCGATCCATTGTCTGATCCAAGTCCTGTCGCGATTTATTTACATTTTGTCGCAAGAGTTTCACATCAGACTTAATTGTTTGTATACGGTCCTCGCCAGCCCCGTTTGTATTGTTCATTTTAATTTTAATTTCTTGTACAGCATTGCGTACATCAGAAAATGTGTTTATCTTTTCTGAGAGACGCGTCATGTTTATAGTCAAAGAATCGTTATTCTTTTCAATGTTTGCAATTTGTGTTATGTTGCCAGAATGATTTTCTTTGATAAGGGTAAGTTCATTTTCTAGAGACTGAAACTTCGATTTTATTTCCTGTTCAGCTGCGGCCCTCCTTTGTTTGCCCGAAGATGCAAGTTTCTCCAGTTTATCTAGCCTTTCAACAACGGAACAAGCTTTTTCTAGTTTTTCCTTCAGTTTCTTATTCTCTTTTGTAATGTTTTCTACCTTATCTTGAAGCGTTGTTATCTCATTGTTTTTCATTGACATTGAATGTTCTAATGTTTGTATTTTATTTTCAAATTTTGTGCTCAGCTGATTAGCCTTGTCGACTGCACATGCGACTGCAGAGCGCAATGCAGCAAGTTCCTCCAACGTATGTTGACCGAGAGCTTTTACAGTGTCAGCGTGCTTATCATATGATTGGGATTTTCGGAAACCGCTTATGACATCGCTGACCTGATTAACAGAGCCGCCGTTTAAAAATGACACCAGCAAATAACAGTCTGAGGCTAATTTGTAATTGAGATCAGGCCCATCTCGTACTTGTTTTCTCTTCTTTAGGGAACCAGCCGGAAAGTCGTCCCTTTTCTGTGCACACTGAAAAAGGGTTAGTGCTAGTTTCTCTAAGGACTCTGTGTTATCACCAGATTTAGAAAGAAGGGATTCTATAAACCGATCTTTCGGTAAATGTTCAATGTCCAAAATATTTATTGGTAATGAAGATGGTAGGATGGAGATTTTATCAACAGGGTGCTCATGTTGGCCGCATGGGATGGACAGGTAAGAATCATTTGTTTCAGAGCACCCCTCTAGTTGATAGGGGGTATCTCCCAATAGTTGTAGCAGATCGCATTCCCCATCAACAATATTCAAGGAGTCTGAAACAATAGAGTCCATTGTTCGGGGGATTATTTTTGCTGGTTGCGAAAGCCCCTTGCGACGATTAAATCCACGTGACCGAACGTACTGCACGGCGTAACCAACGAAATCCCTTTGTAACACTCGGGGGCAAAAGTTCAGTGCTCCTAATTTTACTTGGGGTGTTTCCGAATGTCCATTACACTGTTCTATTGTCTTATTTCCAGGTACAGAATATTCCTTATAAAATACAAAATTTATTCAATTGTCACCTCATTGTGCAGCTTGGAACTTAGAAAGAGTACATACCTTAAATCTTCACATAGGGTAGGGCGTAACTTGAATTTTTACCAAAATTAAATCCAAATTCCGCAGAGCCACTGAAAAACGTCTGTACACCTTCACCTTCACCTTCACCTTCCACTCATCAAGAGTTCGAATAATGGTGAAAAAGATTATGCCACGCAATTGCAAAGTGCATCGGAATTATGATTGCCTCACAGTGCAATAAATGCACAATTTTAGTCTATATTTGCCAAATGATTAAATGAGCAATTTCTTTACATACACACATATATATAAGAAAACTTGTTACAAAAAGTTATAAATATATATATATATATATATTATATATATATATATATTGAACAATTTGTCATCCATATATCACACATATCATATATATATATATATATATATTATTGGTCATGTGTTTTAAAATATAAGAATTCCTTGAACCTTTCAAATAAACTAAAATTTAACACAATTTACGTTCTCATGCAACACGTTTTTCGTATATTGGTATTTAAGAGAGATAAGGGATGGGGAAGGACGGGAATGAGTACTCTGTCGAAGGGTTGCAATTGGATGCTTTGCAGATCATGCAGTCACGTGTTTATTAACTCCCATGAGGCGAAATGAAAACTTGAGGCACCGCTGCTGTCAAACAGTTTACGAACCCTTCCAGAAAAAAACCCCTCTGCAGTACTTTTGCCTCGGTCACTTTCTCTAGAACTGTTTATGCCATTTTTAAAATTGGGCGATGGACAACCGTAAGTACATCAGGCTTGCATATTTTGTTTTCTTTTTTCAGACCATACACAGTAATTGTCATATATACACGTCTATTGTATTTACTTATGTTTCACTTCACATTTTCCAGATGGATTTTCTTAACCTTGCCTTGACGCAGAATCCGTGATGCACCATACAGAACCTCGATTTTCTTTGTTCATCGTCCAGTCAGACACCGGATTCACAATTCAGACGCAGAGTCCGACAGACACGTCGCTTGATTGGAAGATTGGCATCTACCATCTAAATATAGAATTGAACTCTATGCGCACTACCTTGGGCATCACTAGCTGTATTTCTCAGCAATTTGCCACAATTCCGATACATTTGTAGCAAATGTTTAATGCAAATTTTTCATACCAGAAACGCTGAAATGACAGAGACAGACATATACCTACGAGAACACAAACAGTAAGTCAAACGTTTCTCCATAAGGTTACCCAGTTATCTATATAGCACAAAATGAACGGCACTGTTGATGAGCATTCGTTTTCCCATTCATTGTGTGAGATGATGGAGGCAGCACGGAGATTGCACTTATATTTTCTGAATACATCAAAACACTCCTGAACATTTGCCAGCTTAAAGACTTCGTTCAAACGAAAATGAAATATGGACCCTCCGTGAGTAGGCTCCATTTGGTCAAGTAAAATAATTCTGAGGTAAATGAAGAATAAATGGTCTCTACCCCTTCTACATAATTCAGCCCAATGTTTTATATGACACCTTGGACTTTCAAAGAAAAGCCTTCTTTGAAGGTTCCTTTAAGAACTTAATACCTAGGTTTCCAAAGAAACCTTCAAGGTTCCCCAATCAGTCCACTTTAGAGAACCTTAAAGGGTTCCTCCCGGAATCTTTCAATAAGTTCTACATGGAACCTGTAAGGTTCCATAAGAGGACCCTCAGCAGGTTCCAAAAAGAGCCATGTGTTTAAGGTCCCAGTAAGAACCAGTAAGGTTCCCACTCAATCCACTGCGAAGAACCCCTTTGGGTTATACCTGGAACCCTTGAAAAATGTCACTTATTTGTAACGGTAACTATGACAAAGAGGATTCACTGAAAACATGTGAAAAGTTTAAAGTCATCGACCCGAGAAGTTTTACCTACTCACTATTTCCTTGGCCATAAACTTATCATCTCAATATGATGAGTTAAGCAGGAACTATACTCGTAGACTCATCATGGGTCACCCAGGCAGTGCCACTGTTTCCAATCTGTAACTTGATCGTTTGTGCCAAAATCCAAATCTGCTTTAAGGGGCTCTAGATCCCGTGGCTTTGTATCTGAACCAACGTGTACCATTAATTGCAGTAAGCCTGTTAGATATTTATCACGTAATTACATAAATGTGTATTATACAGTGTATCACAAGTGTGTAATGTGATACAATTAGAAGAGTAATGTGATAACATTAGAAGACGTTATCATTAACTGTGATATATGTTATTGTACACAGCATATAATTATGTAACAGTATCAACTGCAGCCTGCGGTATCCAGGTCACATACTTAACCTCTGAAACTGCGACCTTATTTAAACAGTAAATCTGTGTATGTGTGGAAGTATGAGTAAATAGTTCAATATATATATATATATGTGTGTGTGTGTACTATGTGCTTTTATATATATATATATATACTGGTGCCAATATATCGTTAATATTGTCTTAATCTCAACCTATAAAACTCTGGTTATTTATAGATTCACCTTTTTTATGCGTCGGTTCATGTCGACCTACGATATAATGCATATTCATCAATAACATGCAGGGCTGGTGCTGAACAGAAGGGGTGGCAGTCAATCCATGCGTGTCAACATTTTCAATGAGAGATTCTAATTATTCCTGCTATATTTGATTATGAATGTTCTGATCTGAACAGATGTAGTATATTTTGATATCTTATTTAAAATAAATCGAAGTTCCCAAAGATCTTACTATTGTTGTTATTTTATGATTTTTTAGGTGCAGACACCGTGCAACAAGGAAATTAAGATAACACGTTTCAAAATACAGGGAAAATAAAGTAATAAACACATAATATTATTAAAATAAGTTTATATAAAATTAATATATTCCTTAAAATGGACGAAAAAATATTCTTTCAAGCGACGTTTAAATGAAGATATTGCAAAACAAGGATCAATATTTTTAATAAAATTGTTCTAAATTCCAACTCCTTGAAATGGTAAAGTTTTACCTTTGGATGCAGATGTACATACCGTTACATGGACAAAAATGCATTCTGCTGATTTTGTAATGATGTGCATCTAAGTTTTTTTTTTTGCAAATAAATTCAAATTAAAATATAAGTAAAATTTCATAATTAACCCTATACATAAATAACCCAACACTGAAATGGTAGATATTTTTAAGAGTTAATAACCTGAGGTATATAAAAAGATTATATGTGTGTGAATTATAAGGAGATAAGGTGATCATTCTGCAGCCTGAATTGTGGCATGTAATGCAGCCGTACTATTGTAGAAACCCAATACCTCGATACAGTAGGTCAAATATGGATAGATGAACGATTAAACCTTTGTAGGGGTTTCTCTGGAGATATTCTAACATAATAGCAATACTCTTATTAACGTTTATGTTTCGTTTTATTAAAGGCGAAAAATATTAAATGCGTTCTTTTGTAGTATTTAGTGTTAATCTATTTGCATTCAGCCTCTAAAAGGTTTACTCAGTTTAGTATTCATACAATCAATTTCATCCAATTGTTCTTTTTCATTAATAAAAACATAAATATCATCTGTTCAAATATGGAATACAGTAACCATATAATTGATGTGTAACAAGAATAAGATTTGCTAAAGTAAAACTATAAGCAATTTTTTTCCAGAACATTGGAGAATAATGGTAAAATTGCGGGTCCTTAATTATTGATGAACGTATTATAACCTTTCTGATATATCAAGTAACGCATCAAATAAGTGAGCGACTAACATGTTGTTGCTGGCTTTGAAAGTTCTGGTCACTCTAGGCAGCTACATTTCGTTTTTGTTAAATGCGGCAAGTTTGTCATGGTTATATAGTGTATAAGGGATCGAAAGTCACACTGGCTCATTTGGAATAACTTTTTTCCATTCCAGATTTATTTCCAGTTGAACCTCCGATTGATGAAGTGAAAGAGTTTCTCGTTATGCGGACGAAAGAAGGCTCTCATCTTCTCTAGCAGACTCTCGTTCACCTGGACGTGACTCCTTTGATCTTGACATCCAATTAACATTTCCGAATTTCTTATTATATTAGAATCTCTTTATGTAATCGCAATCAAACATATCTGATTTCAATTTTTTGGTGGTAATCAAAGAAAGGTCTCTATTTCTTTCAGTACATTGAATGATTCCTTCAAAAGCATTTCTGACTCCAAAAAATACATGATCCAGGGAAAAAAACTTTAGAAACACCAGCAAACAGTAGTAGTAAATACTTATCTATAGTTGCCAGAACGGTTGGTTAATTGCCAGCGGCTTGCCTTTTAAACAGACATGTTCTTCAAATGTTCAGTTTCTACAATTCCCACTCATAGCACAAACCAATATAAAGTGGTAAGTTACGCCCTCTGTTGGGTCACTCAAAATCAGATCAATTTCATAGAAAGGTTAACCTGGTACATTCTCTGAGCTAAACGAGCTGCCCCGAAATAACAAAACCAACCTTTGTCGATCATAACAATTTGAACATCCCTTGATGAAAGCATCAGGGACGTAAACCGGTCTAATAATTTCTTGAGTGAACATTCGTAGCCTTGGATGGAGAGGAAGAAATATCTGAAGAGTCTGCTGTCCCCCTTTTCTCTACTAAAATTGAATGCGCTCCAGGTTTTTTTATAAGTAGGTTATAAGATGCACCTTTGAATCTCCTGTTTGTTAGACCTAATAAAATGGTGTCATTGCTTTCAAATTACCGAATGACTTCTCCAGGACTCTTATATCCAGGCTTAGGAAAACTTCCTTGAGTCTATGAAAACATGACAGCAATCATGGTCATTCCTGATAGAAAGAGGATCACTTTTACTCCCTTGTGAATGGTGGTAAGGACCTGCGTACAAGACCGACCGTGTCCTCTAGGTGTATTGACAAGAATGCACAAGTATGTAAAAATCAATACATAATGTTAGAATTATTAATGTTTACTTCGATACCGTGATATATTCATTTGAAGATATTCGTGTGTTGTCATATATTATATTGGCTAAGCTGTAGGGCCGTGATGGCCAGATTGGTTCAGTTATTTTTATTACGGCATGCATCATGGGAATAGTGCAACTATAACTGAACCACTTAATTTAATATGTATTCTGTTAAAGATATCTTGGAATTTAATTTACTGCACTTACTGTATGCAGATTTTACCCATCGGACAAAGATGTACTATGTTATAATTTGTGTGATGTATGATAGGTTGTGGATTATCTATATATCCTATGGGGAGGGGGTTATTATTTAGCTCAGCTGAGTTCTAACTAATGCTGAGCAATGTAACGATGGGTCGTTGTCCCTCGTCCTTGTGGCATAGGGAAATGAGTTATACAAACTTTATACATTTCATGAATTTATTGACGAATTTATTTAATTGTACAATACATTTGATTTATACATATATTTCACTTTTGCCATGTAATATTATGAGAGTAGGTGAATTATTTCATTCTTTTTAAATGCCCTTGTTTAATATTAAAGTATTGTTCATCCAAGTCAAAATAAATATGCCCACTAACCAGGCTACGAGGGTCCAGACAGGATGCAATTCCTTATGCCGTTTATAGCACAGCCTCGCTAGACCTAGACCCAGTTGTGCCTCTGTGGTATAGAGCCATCGACCTCTTGCTTCATTTACGTAGATGACGGAGCACATGTAACTGCTGCTTAATAATTGTTATGACCCGTGTGTTCGGTGTCTGTCGAAGTGAGCTAGGCAATGGTTACAACTGCGATTACTTCAACTTGCGAGGTACATGTGATACATTTTTAGCTGGTTTGGCCTGGATGTTAGAAATGATGCTGTATAACGTGCACTGTGCCAACCGTCTGGCAAAATATACAAGCTGTATATGGCTTAAATATTTACATTAATATATTAAATCTCCTTGTTCACCTCGGCATGAAATCAATACCCCTTATAGGCAAGATGCCACAATGGAGTCAAGTAGTATAATGGAGAAAGACAATGGAGAAAGATCAGGGCATTTGAGCGCTCTGCATTTTTATCCGAATTGAAGACCAGGGGTATTCTGGTATTGCAATTATCTTTGAAAATTGATTATGTCAGTATCAGAAAAGGTTTAGATTTTGCTATACACAGTGATAAATAAACAACGATCTCTTTTTTGAAGAAGTATATATATATATATATATATATATATATATATATATATATATATATTTATATATATATATCAACCCCGACTAATCCTATTGTGCCCCCGAGGACAATAGGATCAGTTTCAGTCATTTCCATGCACTACCCGATACGCACAAAGCTTAATCTCGCACTATCGTAAAGTCTCGGTTTTTCAATCCAAGCCGTTAGCTTCATTCTAGTAACATTCACCTGATGGCCTGGGTCGCATCCCATGAAACAGTCTGTTGTAAATTTACAGTGTTGTTTTTTTTTCATTGTTTTATGTGTGTGTTTATATATATATATATATATATATATATATATATATATATATATATATATATATATATATATATATATATATATATATATACATATACAGTGAAACCTCGTTGTGTCGAACTCGGTTAAGTCGAATTCCCGCATGTGTCGAAGTCGAACATGGGGTCCCTGCCAAAAATAGTTTAAACCTTACAAATTAAACTCCGTTTGCGTCGAAGTCGGATGTGTCGAAAACCGGATGTGTCGAGGTGTTTTGTTGGTCCCCAGCTAATATTACTATCGTTTAACCCAAAGTCATGATTGGATAACAGTTGTGCAGGGCCCATCAATCATGATTGGGCCGTGATGACCAGTCATAATTAATTAATACCGACCAGGCTCCCACTCCTCAAGCGCGATGGCTCTGTCGACTCAAGGTCATGCTGCTTTAATGTTTGGACAACAGTTGTGCACGGTCAAACAATCATACCCTGGCCGCGATGACTAGTTACACAGTTAATACCGGCAAGGATCTTACTCTTCACGCGCGATGGCTGACATACCTAGTCCGTTGTTTACCTGTCTGGCCAATTAGTCACTCATGAACATGCCTTTCTTCTCTAGCCGACAAAGTATTAATGAGAAGTTATTGATAGGCCAAACATTATCCAATCCTTACCTTTGATGTGTCTATGATAAAGATGAACTAAAAATGATCGGAGCCAATCATTTATTGATTTGGGTGCTCTTATACACGAACATGTATGTGCTCTTATTTCACTTTCTTGATTAACCTAATCCTAATTTTGGTGTTATTTATGTGTTTTTTATTATTAATAAAAATGTATATAAAATTTGTGTTTTTCTTTCATGAGAACTATATGATATAGGCCCTATACATGTGCAGTATTTATCGCTTATAATCGAGGCTAAAGAAGGTTGAATATAATGAACAGCGGTTGTCTCGTACTCCGGTTGTGTCGAAGTAAATTCACTAGTCCCTTCGACTTCGACACAACGAGGTTTCACTGTATATATATATATATATATATATATATATATATATATATATATATTGATTACAGATGATGTCTGCAATAAGGCATTTCAGCAGGTGTTGAAAATTATGAAATATGGCAAAATCTGACAGTACTGCATTTTCTAAAGACATATATATATATATATATATATATATATATATATATATATATATATAATGTATAATACACTGAGTCTGTCAGATAGTGGAAAATGTGCACTACAGTAATACCCAAATGTGATGAGCATTTTCCAGCATGTGCACTAGTGGCTGATCTATGACACAAGAAAATGTTGAATGAAAAACTTAAAACATGCTTGTATACGTATTGTTTCAGGAGCCGTAATGAGCCGATATTATACTAGAGAAGATTGAGAGCATGTGCCGATACCGTATTGCGCAACAGGTAAGACTTGATTGAAGGAAGACCGTATGCCCCGGGGGTACACCAGGTGGTACTTCTTGAGGCCCAACATGCCGGTAAGCACGCAATCTAATGTGCAGTCGGTTTATAACTTTATATCTGTCAGTTCCGGCCGCAGTATGATTTGGTTGCGATGGACTGATTTAATAACTGGAGTAGTGTAACAGTATCATTTGCGCAGCTGACAATTACTCACCTAAACGACAGTTATGGTACTTTCATTATGTTACTATTCCTGCCTGTATGTGTTAACATAAAAGCAAAACAGAAAAAGATTGATGTCTCAGGTTCAAGGTGTTTGCTGTAATGAGGAGTCTTGCGTTATGAACTAGTGTGTCAATAGACTATGGAACACCTTTTTATTGTTCTTAATATATTTTTGTTGGTTGGATATCATCAGGCATGTATATATTCTGACAACTGCAAATATAATGTGCAATGTGGTATATTGAAACTGTACCCTTATTCCCTAAACCTGGTTGAGTTTTTTGTTTAAAATCATGATACAGGTTTTACATGATACAACTGAATCATCGGGGGCCATTTATGGTTCATTATATATTACTATGACTGCGATTGAAATAATGTACAGAAGTATGTATTTTGTTGATTGTGTGTGAAAGTTAAAAACTTTTGTTTTGAAAATGGAAAATACCAGCTTCTGTGTCCGTTTGAAATGGAATATCAAGTGATACCATTTTGTTAAGAGTCGATACGCAAGATGTTCGTGAAACTTAAGTGAATTATAGAAGGGAAGGACAGGTAAATCCTGCTGATTTTGTTACAGTATGAAAAAGAGCTAAGGCACATGAAATGAAATAGAATAAATCGAACAAATTTGACATATTTGGATTTGCAGTAATCTCATTTTGCCTTCTGGATGTGAAATGGTGACGTGTGATGTAACCTGATATGTAAAGATAATGAAAGCAAATGAAAGATAAACATCGATTTGACCGTATTTATGCAAGGGTGAATGTAAACATAACATACCGGGGACGAGTCTGTAACATATCCACTTTGTTGGTGTCCATTCAATTATTTCAGAAATTCATTGTGAGGCTAATCCTTATCCTTATCCTTACCCCAAAACTGCACTTTGTCAGTTCCAGAAACAATGTGTGGTATCCATGAGCTGACATGAGGTATTCTTCTTGTGCAACAATTGTTTCATCAAAATTCATATTTGTGCTCAGGAAAGTAGGAAATGTAAAAAATAATAACCGTTATGGTAAGTTGTGTGGAAAGTCATGTTAAAGTAGAGAAGAAAATGGGTAACCTAGTTTACTTCCAAACGGCGATTCATAATTGCATTGTCAAATTACTAATTTTTTACGGTGCATAACAGTGTGTTTTATCAGATATTGTGACACTCCAGGTGCCATGACGAACTTTAATCGTTTTATGCACACTGATACTCCCGCAAAGTGGTGACTTATGATGGAGGAATGTACATGAAGATTGACACTTATTGAAGCATGAGTATTGACCTGCAGGGGCTAAATAAAAATGGAGCCTAACGTGCATTAGAGAGTGGAGTGTGGGCACTGCAAGAGGGCCAGACTGAGAAGCGGAGAGAAGACGGAGGGCCAGAGACAGATCCAGAAGGAGATCATTGTCTGCTGGTGAACCAGTTCTCGTTTGAGAAACTGCATGAAGTAAGATTTTTGAAAAGCTGGAACAGAAGTGGGTGATTAAGAAATCAATGGAAGCAGAATTGTAAGAAAAGGCAATTTTACTTAAAGTTCAGTCACAAGATATAAAATATTGTGAAGGGGTCCTGTATCGAATTGGGAGAAGTGTAACAGACATTCAGTTGGATGTATTTTTCCTGTTTGCACGGCATACAAGCGAGGTTTAAGAGAGAAACAGAAGAGGTTACAGTATAAGTGTAGAGAGAAGAAAAAACAGAAGTTTACTGGTTTGACGACATATTAAAGGTCATCAGCATGTTGAGGGGAGGTTTGGTTTTGTATAATACTGGAGCACAAAATCTACGTTCTTCTGGCAGGCTGGAATCTTGTGTAATATTGATATCTGGGGTGTGTATCATAATTGGAACCTTTGTATTCGGAAATTTAATTGAAGGGACCAAATTGTTTGTTCCTGACCAATTTTGAGAGAGTGCACTACTATATTTTTATATGTCTCTTACTGTGAAAGTTGTATAGCCCCAGATGCTGATGTACATGTGGGCTGTTGAGAACACTAAATGTATTCAAAACTTAATGTTGACACATTTCGATAATGATGGGATATTCAGTATATATATATATATATATATATATATATATATATATATATATATATATATATATATATTATATACACAGTTTGGGGGAATAGTATAAAACTTAAATCGCTGCTGCAAGAGGATTGAGAATTCTTTGATGACTGAAGACACCATGAAAGGCATTGCTTGTGCCATATTTAAGAAGAGAGATACCAATACTGTAATTAGTGATATTAATACAGTTCTGAAAAAAGACAATGGAAATGCCAAGTTCACACCATTCCGTTTTTTCCATTGTGAAACCTTTTCTTCATGAGGATTTATTCATTTAATATTTCCCCTTTCATGAATATCAATAATTGGGAAACCTCGGGGACAGACAGGGCAACCTCTGTATTTCAGTTGTTTACCTGTGACTAATGAAACACCTACTAGATGCTTAGAAAGATACGAATTGTTTTAATTGCACCTGACCGATAAGTTTGAATATCACCTTAATGCGGCCGCAGGGAATGGAAACAATGACAGGATAACCTTACTGTCTTTGGAGGATGGTTCCAGCTGGAACCGTAACTTTAAATGTGCCAATGGGATGACGGCAACGACTGTCCTCAAGCTAACACGATTCATCCAACCGTTGTAAATGGTGAATCGCCTTGATCCAGGCCAAAACCACGATGGATTTTTAGACAGATTCCTGGTGTGCGCACCCCCCGGCCCTGTTGAACCTTTGGGAAGGATTAGTTGTCGAATGCCTTGATCATGTTACGGATATGCACCAGGTACTCAAGGTTATTCAGACTTCTTTCTGAGTTATACAGATGTGTTTTATGTAAATCGTCCACATGAATGTTTAATGTTGTGCATATACAAACCCATCAACCAAGGAAAGTACATATTAAATCAGCTGGTAGGTAAGCAGACGTGAACAAATCCTGAAGGAACTCACTTCTTGTAAAGTAGCATGCCTGTCTATTATTAAGTGAGGGGAAAGTTGTGGAAGTGGTGAGAGGACCGTGTTGATAAAATGACCAGAAGGTCAGTGACATTTTTATCGAATGTCAGGAAGACCATCCTGAAGACCATCCTGGAGAAACTGATCTCAGGAGAGAAGTTAAAGCAAAGTCGGAGGGAGTTGCTGAAGGCATATGCTAAACAGACCAGCTTGTGAGCATTTTCTGGCTGTTCTACTATTGATGGACTACAGATGATGTAATGAAGGGGAGTTATTGTGAAAAAGTAAGTTGGGGCAGTCCAAAAATACTTGGTACCCTTACTTTCAATGAAATTAGTGTGTGGTGGACTTGTTTGTAGAAAGGCTTACCATTCAATGTCCCTTTCCTCCTACAGATCTACAGCTCTCAGATGCTACTTTACATTTTTAAAATGTCTGAATTAATATGGCAAGTGCCTGAGCAACTGCATGTTTGGAGTAAATTTAGCAATAAGAAATATCAAATGCCACATACCTGTTTGTTATTGGTCATTGGCAATATTCAGATGTAGGGTGCAGGAGGGTGATGAATGGCCATGAGTATGGGGTGTATGTTTTACAATCTGATGAAGATAATGGTTAGTAAAAAATATCAAATTTTTATATGTAATGACATGATGACAAAGTCACGGAAATGTTATTATTAGTCTTTGGCAATATTCAGATGTAGGGTGGAGGGTGATAAGTGACCATGAGTGAGGGTAGTATAATTGACAACCTGATGAAGATAATGGTTAGTAAAAGGGAAGTGGTTAATAGTTTCAAATTACAGTCGTTTTCCTTTTGTGAGTCCCGTCTATGATTAGCTGGTTTTACAGATATGTATTAAGTGCAGGGAGAAAGACAAATGTCAGTATATTATCTGTGATAAATCGAAATAATAAAGGAGCATTGCAAGAAAGGGTCATGAGCTTTTGTCCGATTTATGAAAAGTCCTGAAAGTTTGGTTTGTGAAAAGCGTAAGAACCGTGTAACAGTATGAACACGGCATAATAAAGGGACAGGAAAGGCAATCTGAAGATGTCACTCTTGTGAATAGGTAAAGAGGCATTGGTGTATTCTAGTCCATATCTTAGGATTTTTTAAATGCCTTTGGAAATGGTTTGACAAAGGACCAAACAGTAATGGAAAGAGTGTAGAAATTGTATATGCTGAACTAGCTGTAAATAAGGAAAGCCATTTATAACCTTTCCAAAATAAAGAGGATGAACGATGGGTGACACGGACAGAATCCAATGGAACATGAGTTTTGTGTATAGGTTCACCATGGGTTAAAGAAAGGTGTTACGACCATACAGGTTTTGCTGGAGGGTTACATGTAACCTTTTGAAAGTGAACTGATGGACAGCGGAAGACCGACAGAATGCCTGATACTCTAGATGCAATAGGATCTCAGTTTGTTCCCTAAGTGGAGAGGAGACGCGAGCCGCTGCACACAAGCGGAAGGCGTCAACGCGAGGTTTATATGTCGCAAGCCCAGTCGCTGATGTAAGTCCGGCGAAATTTGTAAAGGCGCAGGAAGAAGATCAGTCGTTTGCTCCGGACTAGAAGCTTGCTAAGTCGGCTAGCGGATGTGATGGCACTTTTCGCGTTAAGGACGAAACCGTATCGTGTTCCGTTTAAGTTGAGAGAGGCTATGCGATCTGAAATCAACGAGATGTTAGAAGTAGGCATAAATGAGAAGTTGGAGTCGAGTTTTGCATCACCCTGTATTATGCTGCAGAAACCAGCAAAACCAGCGAAAACTGTCGTAGTTTATCACAATCTGGAATTTTCTTAGGTCTTTTCGGTCATTACCGGAAGTTTGTGCCGAACAATGCTGAGATAGCTGTCCCGCTAACAGACCTTTCTCGGAAAGGACAGCCTAACAAATTAGACTGGAAAGAGGTCCATAAGAATGCGTAAAATTTGCTTAAAGCTAAGCTGGCTAATCCCCCATTCTGAAACTGCCAGATTTCAGTAAACAGTTCTACCTAGAATGCGACGCGTCGAATGTCGGAATCGGAAGTATCCTAATGCAGGAACTCGATGGGATGATGCAGCCGATAACTTTAGCAAGCAGGAAATTACTGGCTAGAAAGAGAAATTATTCTACCACTGAGAGACAGTGTTAAGCAATTGTTTGGGCAGTACAGAAATTTGAGATGTAAGTGTCATGTAGACCGTTCACCATTCAAACTGACCATAAACCTCTCAGATATATAAGCAGAGCAGAGTGCGTGAACAAGAGAGAGATGAGGCGGTCTTTGTCGTTGGAAAAGTTTAGATTTGAGATACAGGCTGTTGCTAGCAAGTTAAACCAAGGGCCAGACTATCTAAGTAGATTACCAGAATGTTGAACTGGATTGGATATTGTGTATAATTTGTTAAGACAAATAGTGTATATAGCTATTTATTGTATAATGTTTTCATATAACTTGAACTATTACAATATTGTATAATGTTTTTACATAACTTTAATAGATCAGTGTTGAATAATGTTTCCTAATAATTTGTAATGGATTAATATAGTGTGGGAAAGTTAGTGACAATACCTGTTTCGTTTAGTGTCAATTTCAAAGCAGTTTAGTAGTCAGTAGGTACAACTGCATCCTTGTGATGTTACTTTTGAAGCAGATTTAATCAGCATACGCGGTCTCCATGGTAACTACTGTCTGGTATGGACATCAGGGATCAACAAGTGTTTAGGTTCATTTTCACAAAGTTCATCTCTGGGGCGAAACCTCATTAAGATTCGTGTGAATGATGTACATTCAATGTAGATCGAAGTGATGATTGGACAAGAAGCAAGACGGTGTTGTGACATCAGCAGTCGCATATAAGCAGTGGGTATCACGTATTCTTCACAAGGGCCTGAGCCAGTTTGAGTGTAATCTGCTGATAACTGCAGTCCTAAGGTCGGTCTGCTGGTCGTGTCGATACAGCTGAGATATCAGTCCTGACAGTCTGTGTCTGGAGAAGACCGTTTTGTGTTCTCTGTAAATGACTTTAGAGAGAGTGGCGCCTTTTCGCCTTTTGCCGAACGACTGGCATTCTGTCGATATGATACCCGTGGCGGCTGCTCCCAGGAACAGACCAAGGACTGTATTGAGACACGTAACTACATATCGCTTGTTGATTCCAGTTGACTACAGACGTGGGAGCCCTTAGGCCTAGGCTCATCACGAACATTCTACGTGCGGTGCAAGAAAAATGAATACGTACGTTAAAACGGATATACTGCTGCGAAAATAAGTTGTGAGAAGGATCCTCATACATCCGCGTGCGCGTGTATTGGTACTAGGGACAATCTGTGTGTATCTGTAGTACAACTCCAGACCGTGTGAGGGCATCAGTCATATGACTAGGTGATTCGTCAGCACGGACTAAACCCTGTGTTGTGTTTTAAAGGACTCAGTATTTTATTGTGCATTTCGTCAGGGATTGTTGGTGGTACGCCTCAAGGAGATATGTAAGTTACTTCTTTCTTTGTTATTACAGTTTGTTTCCTTTACACAAGTCTTAGAGTTTTTTAAAGACGTGTGTGTGGCCAGCCAGTTGATTTGTAGCGTCATATCGACCCTCTGGCATTACGTCCAGATTACTGGCGCCAGAGTATCTAAGTCTAAGGAACGCATTTTAAGGCCTTATGAAGATGCAATTTTTTCGTCATTCTTGACAACGCTTCATGGCCTACAGGTACACTGTCAATCAACATAAACCAGACCAATCGTGTACTTTCTAATGAAATCAAACATGAGCGAGAAAAGTACCGTTTTAATTCAGCACATTGGTAAACCCCTCGGCATGATTGTTGAATTTATGACCGCATGAACACAAGCATGGCTCCCAAGGGTTACAGGACGCAGGCAGCTTACAGGCGATACAAGAAATTACCCGTGTCCATGGAGACGGTGTTGCAGTTTGGGGTGTGATCTAAAATTTATACTATTGTGTTAACTTATCATTCTAAGCATAATATTGAGATTATGGGCGTTAACCACAATATGAATGGAACCTGATGCAAGACCACTGCGATACATTCCTCGATATTACTTGTATCACGACTCGAGTAGGCTTACCAGCCTTATTATTCGATTGCCTACTAAGTTGGGTTGTCACGGCTAGTTGATTTAACTATTCCAAAAGAACCTGGACATTCACATCCCCACGATGGCGATGTGGTAAACAGATATGGCACGTGTATTGAACGACTATTACAATATGGACCGTGTATTACCCCATCAGAGGCATGTGTCAGAAAACTGATACCATTAGTAAGACGAAAAGGAAAGGTCAGTTCCAGGAAGGAAGATGATAATATCTTTTTCACACTGGTGTTCAGAGCTGGTGAAGGAAGGGTTCTTGAAGAATAGAATTTTTGGAGAACTGTGATCAAACTCAAATTTGATTTTGATTCAATTCCCGAATCATTGCGTGAACGCCTGCAACTTGAACTGTACATGATAATTGAATGTAGCCTGAAGGCTGTTGTGGTTTCTACACGAGCGCCTGTGTGAACAAGATTGAACTGCTGCTACTTTTGTTGAGACATTATTAGCAGGGCTCCCACTTTGGCCTAAATTCATAACAAAAATTGCAAACTTTGTAAGTTTGTTGATATCTATGATGGCCTTAACTGTGCCATACATAATGTATACAGTCATTGCATTATGTATCAGCATTATGGTTAAAAAACGGCTGCAGATGATGGATAACCCTTGTGAGACAGTTCTTTGTAAATTTGTGTTGAAAATGATAATGCTACAAGTAGAAAGTCAGGGCAAATATTTTGAGCTCGGTTGACTCTAAGTCTTCTGAGCTATAGTGATGGTTATTTGTGTGTCATCTATCCGGTACCCCATCCGTTAATAGGTCACAAATCAAAACGGTTACAGAGTCAGTCCTGGAAATGTGCATAGCTTTCCAGTGAAAAATAAATCGCCATACCTGAAATTTGGCATGGAAAATGAAGCAGAACTTTACTGACAACTATTAGTACAGTTTAATACTGCCAAAATTCTAAATCTTTGGGTTTTATCCTTTATACATGTCATTCGGGTTTTAACCCAGAAAATTAAAAAAGAATTACCCTTAATCTGGATATTTTATTGAAGTTTTAAAGGGGAATACATGGATCAAGTTACATCACACCTGTCTGTCCGCAGGTGCTCAAAGGGTCAGGAAAGCTAGGCTGGGGCAGTTATTGGCTGTCTCGTGTCCTGGGCGCCTGTTACATAATCATATACGAAAGCTGAGAGAGGTCCCTTATATGTTATGGAAAAAAGGCTTGATTTGCAAGGAATGTCTGAAAAAAAGAAACTACTATTGCATTGCAAACTCAAGGTAAACTACTTGTTAGTTTAACTGAAACAGTATAACTTCTCAAAATTGTACTTAATCTGTTTTGAGAGAAGTACTGGATGTCATGAATATGGGTTATATTTTATATGTGCAAGGTTCCCAATCCTTTGCTTTGAAATATATTTGGTATTAATACACACATATATATGTACATATATATATATATATATATATATATATATATATATATATATATATATATACATATATATGATAAATTGTTTATTCAATATTTTAAATATATACTCTAATTGTTTGAGCTAAACTGTCAGCATATTTTAGTCATTGTATATTTATTTATTCATCTATATTTTTACAGGTACTTCAGACCAGTTTTGTGAACATTCTTTTTTGGAGCAGAACCTAACAGTAGTTATAGTTATATATTAATAGTCAGTATCAGGAACTAATGCTAATAGGGCAAAAAACACAAGATTAATCCAGAAACCCATAATGTTTTCTTGATAATGCATAAATAAATGGGCTTGGCAGCTGTAATTTATTTGTTTATCATTATTGACTATCACTACTGTTTGAAATGCTTAATTGTCACCCAAATTACAAGCAATAGTAATGTTGATATTATTCATTTGACTTACCTCTTTATCTGAGAAGTTAAGTTAACAATAAGTGTACTCAGCTACGGTAATCTTTTATTTTTTTTTATAAATCTATATTTCACATATTCTGCATAAGGTTTACCTTGATACTGACAGGAAACTGTTATGTCAAAGGTTAACCTCAGTTCTTCTTATTTTGGAATGTCATTTCATTAATCTTAATTAATGTAAGATCATCCAAGTTAGTAAGCAAGTTATGAACAAAATTAGGAAATTAAACGGTTTGAAATAGTAGTGACTACCGGTTTTAAAAATTCAATTCATGTAGTTGTCCATTTTTAATTGGAATTGTATGGACTTGACTAGGAAGAACCCATGTCTCAAATATTAAAGTATTAATGGACATGACTTTTCTAATGCAAGTTGAATTTGGATGACAATAATCATTCTTATTATATAAGTGGTTATATGTTTTATGATTATTTTGAGAGTTCTCCTGCAACCTTTGGCCTATAACATTTTTTATTTTGACCTTTGTACACAATATAAACCCGTTCTAGCATAGGCCAAGAAGCATACCAATGAGAGCTTGTGTCCCGGTGTAATCAAACCAAGCAGAGGTTAAATGACTGCACTGTATGACCGCTGCATGGGGGATTAAAATTTTGCTCATCATAGTACTTGATTTCTGTGTTTGTTTATAATAAACAGAATAAACACAACAGAATAAATGGCCCTTGAGGTGGCCATGCTGATTGGCTGACCTGAATTCAGGTACGTTTGTGGATGTTTGCTGCAATGAAATATATTTACTTGGTGTTTGTTATTTCTAATAATTTATATGTTTTCTTTTAAATAATATAAATACAAAGATAATGACGTATTTTGTCCATATGCCGGCTTGAAACCGCCACCGCTCTTGTGTATAAGGTCAGTCCCCAAACGATGACAATCCCCGTGGAATTCAGGCACGTATGTGGATGTAGCTTTCAATAAAATGACTACTTTGTTATTTCTCATAATTTATATATTTCTTTGAAATAATAAAATAAATCAATAAAGACGTTTTTGTCCATATGCCGGTAGGAAAGACTGACCTACAAGGCTGTGTCGTGCAAGGTCTGTTACCTGACCATGATAATCCTCGTGGAATTCAGGTACGTATGTGGATGTATCATTCAATAAAATATATTTACTTGGTGTTGTTATTTCTCATAATTAATTATTCTTTCTTCAATAATAGTAATAAAAAATGAAGACGTCTATCAAAATCTATGCCGCGTTTGACGATGTAAGTGCCGTGAAACTCATTGCAGCTGAATTGACCATTTGCAAATCATGAGTAATTAACGGGTTAGACGGTCAGATGGACTTTTACTTTATCGTTGTAGTTTAATGCGACAGTTATATAATACACTGGTGTATATAACATACCAATGCAAGTTATCCAGCTTGCACAGACTGCTATCGCTGCAGAAACCACTAACCTGGAATTCTGACACGTGTGATGGTACGTCCGCGCTTTATGCGAATGATTCATTCACGGGTAATTTTATGTATCGTCTTAAGTTTTGTTCACTGTCATTCAAAACGATTGGAAACAAAGTACCTTTATTGTTTCGAGGGCGCTAAACGTAAGGCATGGAACTTGTCGAATCGACCACGGAAATGTCCCGCGGCTTTGGGTATTGCAGCAACGCAGATTTGGGGATGCTAATTCCAAAACACGACGAGGTCAAGGGTCGGAGGTTAATCGGGCCACTCAAAACAACATTCATGGCAATGAATTTCGATACGACTCTTGTGTATTCAATTTTATCTGGAATCTGAATTTGAAATGAAACACCAACATGGAGCAAAGGATCCAGACACAATACAATTTTTCTAGAAGGATACACAAATCGTATGGGGAACGTTATATCAAATGGTTGGCGCTAGTTTTTCGATAAATAACTTGCGTGTACTTGTGATACAATAGCGTCAGACATCGGTGTGTTCATGTTGGCAGTAACGTTAATTGTTAAAAAATGAAGGTCCATGCTGGTGGTGAAGTTAATATAGTACGCTGGAGTCTGAAGGCCAGTATTTCAGCTTTTTAAAACATTTTCATTTAATATCATACACAATGAAGGACAAAAAGGACAATTATTGGCGATGCAATTCCATGTCATACATCGGCTCAGCTGTCAAGGTTTTTGCGCAAGGCGACTGAAATTATCGGGGTACCGACGTCCAATATCATTTTTTTTCATCTGTCAAATAAATACTGTTATACATACCTTTATATGAACATTTTACATATTCTACTACCTTTAGTAGAATGACATTTATTTAAGAGTTCATTTATTACCATTCTTATTTTTCCTCTTCACCTGCAAAGGAAATCTTGAACTTCAGTAATTCATACAATTCTTGCACTCCCATACAACACAAAATGAAATCGTCTGAAAATCGGTATCACTTAGATTAATTAATATTTTTCAAAACTTCACTCAACCATTGCTAAAGATCGTACTTTTTTCCTGAATTGCCCTGAATGTGCTGTGAAGGCAAACACGTGTACACAAGCCGCAGTGTTAAATTAGAGGAAGTAACGGAAGTTGGCAGATGTGTGTTTGTGAGGGGGTGCTTATTTATATATTATTAATATTACAAATATTTGGGGAAATATTTAAGTTTGAGAGCGTCCGGGGCATATACAGAGAGAGAGGGAGAGAGAGATCAGGAGAGATATGTATGAATAGCCATGCTTGTTCATTGTATATATGGAGATGGAACTATAATACACAGAAAGTCGGTTCACTGTGGATGGGAATCGAACCCATGATCGGAATCGATCCCATGATCTTCCAGCAAAGTGACGTCAATGATTTCCGATGTCAGGTCGGCTGCTCAGTATACTTCTCTAGGTATGTGTTGTAGACACTTTTTTCTTTTAGGAAAGATAAAAAATATTCAACAATTAAAGGGGAATGAACACGGATGCATAACCCTCTGTTATTGGTTTGAACATGTAGTGTGCCAGTCTGAGGTGATTATTTCATGAAACCCATCCTGAAGCATGCAGTAAAAAGTAGTGATTTTTAAATTCACGATTGATTGTTATGATGTGTTATCTCTTCTCATGTTTGCATAGTATACAAAGGATTCAGGAATCAAAAGGTGTTGCTGTTACAAGAATCTTTTTCCTAATGTGTGATGTTAGAATGCCCTGGTATTAAAAGTTCTGATCTGTCTTTGCAGCAACAGGTGATTGTTTATGCGTTTCTGTATGATATTACGAATATTAATTCTATTTCAGGTTTATTTCCAGTTGAACCTACGATTGATGAGGCGAAATAGCTTCTCATTATACGGACGATAATAGGCCCTCATCATCTCGAGAAAACTCTCACTCACATGGACGTGAGGAATTCCTTTAGATTTTGGCATACACTGTGCCTTTCCGAATTTCTGATAACAGTAAAATCCTTTTTTCTCATCGTAAATAAACATATTTGACTTAATTTTGTGTGACACGCCCAGAAATGTCTCTATTTGTTTCATTATTTCGTACGGTTCCTTCACAAATTTCCCCGAGTCAACCACAAGTATTTGATCCAGCGAAAACCATTTTAGAAACGGCTGCAAACAGTCGTAGTATCTACTTAATCTGATGGGCCAACGATCTGGATCAATTTGCAACGGATGTCCCGGTACACATACATAATCATTTATAGTTCTATTTTCACAATCACCTTTTGAATTACACCCCATTGTAAAATGGGAAACAACACGTTCTGTTGGTTCTCTCAAGAGCAAAATAAGCCTCATAGACGGATTAATGTTATACATTCCATGCGCTATACCATCCCCTTTTCCATATCCAAACCCACCTTTCTTGGTAAAAATCACTTGACCCTCCCTTGAAAAAGGCATCAGAGATCTGAACCAGTCAACCCCTTTCTCGAGTGAACGAAAGTAATCCGATGGTTTTACACTTCTGTGTACAAAAATATCGGGATGTAGCTCAAGAAATCTCTCGAGTGTTTCCTGTCCACCTTTTTCCACTCCAATTATTTGTGCCCCAGGCAGACGTTTCTTCAATAGGCTGTACGATGAAGTGTTGAGTCTTGTAACGTTGTAATCAGATGTTTCGGCGTCATAGCACTCGCTTTGCCAACCAACTGATCCAGGAGTTGTATTTTCTTGATCCGAAAACAAAATAGCTGCAATATTTTCGGAAAACGGAGACTCGCGGATTTGAAAATAATATACGGCTGACATGGTCAAACATAACAACAAGAAAAATAATGTAACTTTCTTGTACATGATGCTGAAGACCGCCGTACAACTAACTGAGGTGTCTGACGGTTTGTTTACCTTCTGAATTTATCGAAAGATATTATCTTGGTACAAAAAATCAATACTTTTAAGTTCGCATCCAATAGTTCTGCCCATATTTTGTTGTTATTCTTTTTTGGTTCTGAACTCTGCTGATATATGTCTGAGATATTTCTAGATATTTATCTTGAACGACATACGTTGTAAGAAAATGTTAAGAATGTATATGCCTATTAGAATTATAAAATATGCGTATGCCAGTCTGTCTCTAAATTGCTGAAATATTTTTTATAGCTAAAATAATAAAATGAATACTTTCATTTTCAAATGAAACAACATTATGCCCCAATTGTAACACGTGGTCATGTTACAAATAATACGTCGTTCAAAGCTATGCTATATTGTTTCATTGCGAAACATGTTTCAGGGATTGGTGATGTTAACATGTATCACAATATTTTTAAAGTGATTAAAATGTTTTAAGTTTTAACAAGTTTTAACCTGAAACACGTGTCTTACTGACGTAAATCCTGACATGCTCATAAAAGAACTGTTACCGTTTCGGTTTAAATCCAAGCATACATGGTGAAATAAATGATTTTGGTAACAAAAAAAAAACTAAAATTATATTTAAAGCGATATATGTGTCTTTTTAACTGGAAAGACAGATTTGTTGTAGCGCAGCTGACGTTCAGTCATGCTGACCTATAGCAATCAACCTTTGCCCTTTGTCATTCCGTATATATTACCTGCAAACATGAAATTAGGCCTATGTGACCTATATATTGTCCGAGGTATGGCGTGTCATTTTTTTTTATTCTTTTGTGCTGTTTATACCCCTGTCACCTCATGTTGGACTTTTCCAGTCCCAGATGATATAAAACGATCTCCTTAGAGGCCTGGTCACTGTAACCTTTATTCTCCTAGTTACGGGGCATGATATAGCCACACAGAAATAAAGTAAAATACGTATAAATGGCCAGGTATCTCAAGGTAGACTGGATAGATTGTTTTAAAAATCCTAAAGAACTTGGATAGTTTTTCTTATAGGAAAGGCTGGGAGCGATACATCTATCTTTTCTATCTTCACATATATTTTCCCTATATTTTCAGACTGTTCAATTAGAGCAAGCTGTCAATTTTTCATTTGTGGTTTCATATTTATGCCTTGACTATTTTTTATCAGTCCACGAAGATTGGTGGTGCACCTGCATATTTTTTAGCTTTCAAGCCTTTTTGTCTTTTATTGTATGGATGCCAAATACAGAAATGTGTCAGTTCCTTAGCTGTGCTTTCATCTACAAGGTTAAATGAGGCAAATTACAGTTCAGCTTCTTTATTATTTCTTGTAAATGTGATAACGTATAATTTGTCCTCGAATTTGACAGACAAAATGTTTCAATTAAGTTCTCAGAGAAGTTTTATACTGTTGATCTTGATTTGATTGTTCGCTTGTGCAACAGGTATAAACAAGTCTTTACTTGATTCAGTCTGCACATGTGTGGCCCATCAGAGAGAAACGCTCTATCGACTATGCTATTAGAAGGTCAACGGTCAATATCACATATGAAGGTAATCTCAATATGGCTTTCAGATTATGAAATTCTTATTGTGATTGTTATGCTGAATGGCATGCTTGTCGGCTGAGGGTCATGATGCATGGGTTACTTTTTACCATGTCCAATGACACAAAATAGTTAAACCAAGATATTAGTAAAATATCAATATAAGTTGGTTGGTAACTAATCTAACATCTTTAAACATTTAAATATTTTAGCTCTTGTGACCAAGACATTGGTTGTACAAATATCTGCTAACTATATTATCTCTACCAATATTACGGTTATGACAAGCAACCTTAGAGAAACATAAAGAAAGATAATTAGACCATAAAACTTATCTTATTTTTGTTTTCCAGGTTTTCCGTCGCGAAAAGTGCCTATTGGAAATATTCGCGAATATGATGCCCCCTTGAATAAGGACCCCTATCAACTAAGATGACCAAGACGTCAAGACAGGATGACAATCTGAACAAACTGATTAGCTGTAATGTCACTGGACACAAGTTATTTATTGACGACCTAATATGTGCATGATATCAGAACCAGACAATGTAAACAATACATGTAGTTTTCACCGGGGATATGATACAAAACTTAACATAACGGCTAATACAGTGAGGTACTGGGATTTATTCTTGTTTTATAGTGATTATAAATACTACGGTATATAGATAGTATATGTCCTAGTTCATTCGCGAACATGAAACCCTCGTTTAACGTTTATAATTAAAAATTTGATTAGTGATGACTCATGTTTCACACAAATGAGAGTCCCAAAAGCTTGTTCATTTGAAGCATGAAAGAATATCCACAAATATTTTCTTTTCCTTGCTTTGTAAACATGAACCCGTTTAACAGTTTTTATGTTGAGCTGTTCTTTTACGGAATATTTAACTGCTATTATGAATACTGGGATATAAGTGGTTCATTTTTATGGACTGAAATGAGCAGCTGCTGGTTTTCAAGTCATTTATTTTATATGTTTGTCCAACATATCTAAGCGTGTAATCGCTTTCAGGAATTTTCTCATGTCAGCTGTTTCTTAAAACGTAATTACTGGAATGATTTAATTATAAAATATATTAAGAAGGACGTGAAGCGTTTAAAATATAAACACACATTGCGATAACACACTCTTTTTGGTTGCAAGATTTCAAGTAAAGCGTTTATAAAATGCAGTGGTTTAGTGGTTTTGTGTTATAGCAGGAATTTAGCATTCAACGACTAAATAATGCCGCCAAACGAACCCATTTCAATTCAATTATTTTCTATTTTGTAACGTATTTAAATTCAATATATTTTCTTGTCACAAGAATATATACATTATACACTTTAAGAAAAAAGGGTTCCTGATGGTTCTTTAAAGAAATCACATGGTTCTATCTAGAACCATGGTTCCTCCTTCAACCCTTTATCCTGTATATGGGTTCCTCTCGGGACTACAGAGGTTCCTGCTAAGGTTGAGGTTCCACCTGGAACCTGGATATTGACCGGAAGTTCAGATAATTGGGATGTGCATGCGTAATTAATATGAACGCCAACGGTCGAGCCGGAGGAAGTTTCGGTCTTTCGACCCTTGAAGACTGATAATATTACATTAAGAAAGATATTTATGTATGTATGTATGTATATATATATGTTTATATCATTTATAAACATCTATCGTATTTACTTATGTCTCATTTATATTTTTTTTTGGATTTTCTGAACCTTGCCTTACCCATTACGCAGAATCAGTGATGCACCATATAGAACTTCGCAGATTTTGCGTTCATCGTCCAGTCAGACACGGGATTCACAATTAAGACGAACAGTCCGACAGACAAGTCGCTTGATAGGAAGACTGGCACCGACCATCAAAATATAGAATTGAACTCTATGTGCACCGCGTTAGACATCATCAGCTGGATTTCTCAGCCATTTGCCACAATTCTGATACATTTGTAGCAAATGTTTAATACAAATATTTCATATCAGAAACGCTGAAATGACAGAGACAGACATATACCTACGAGAACACAAACAATTAGTCAAACGTTTCTCCATAAGGCCACCTAATTATCTGTCAAGCATAAAATAAACGGCGCTGTTCGTGTGCATTTGTTTGGCCATTAGTTATGTGAGATGACGGAAGGCTCCTTTTGGTCAGATAAAATAATTCTGAGGTAAATGAAGAATAAATGGTCTCTACCCCATCTACGTAATTTAGCCTTATTGTTTAAATGACACCCTGGACTTTAAAAGAAAAGACCTACAATAGTGCACATGAAACATTTCACTTTTATCTAACTGTACCTGTGACAAAGAGAACTCACTGATAACATGTGATAAGTTAAAGTCATCCACCTGAGTAGTTTTACCTGCTCAGGCTTTCTGTTCCCATACTCTTCTCATCTGAGAGGCTTAGAGTACTTGATTAGTTTAGCAGGGTCTATTCTTATGGACTCATCATGGCCCACACTTGCAGTGCAACTGTTTCCAGTCTGTAACTTGATCGTTTGCGCCAAAATCCAAATCTGCTTGAGGGGGGTCTAGAAGTCTCTTGGTAAGTCTGTTTAGATTATTATCACGTATTAACATTCTTGTGAATGATAAAGTGTATCACAAGTGTGTAATGTGTGCTCATGTATACGCATGAGTACTCATTAGTTGACGTTTTGATTTACTTTGATATGTTATTTGTACACAGCATATTATAATATAACAGGATCAACCGTAGCCTGCGGTATCAAAGTCCCATATTTAACCTCTAAAACTGCGAACTGATGTAAACAGGAAGTCTGTGTGTATGTGTGGTAGTCTGAGTATGAGGTTAATATATATATATAGATATTTATGTGTGTGTGTGTGGCGGGGGGAGGGGGGCAGGAGGGGGGGGGGGGTGTTTTATGTGCCTTAATACTTGTATAATTGCCAGTATATCGTCAATATTGATAACATTATTAATCTTTAAAATTGTGTTTCTTTACAGATTCAGCTATATCGCGTCGGTTCCTGTAGACCTATGATATAATGCAAATTGATTAACAACATGCAAGGCTATAGCTGAACTAAAGCGGTGGCAGTCAATCCATGCATGTCAGCTTTCTCAATGAGAGATTTTAATTCTACCTGCTATATTTAATTATGTGTATTCTGATCTGAACAGATTGCGTAAATTTTATATCTTATTTTTAAAAAATCTTCAGTTTTAAAGTTCGCGAATATCTTGTTATTATTGTTATTTTTTACGATACTATTCATTTAACAAAAAGCGTCCCCTCAAGGTATTATGAAATCTGAATGAGATTTAATTCTTTTCCTGTGATATTGGTTTATTAGTTATTTTTATTGGTTTAGTAGTTATTATGTCCTCTAAATATTAACATTAAATATTGCAGGTTATAAGGTGAAGACACCGTGCAATAAGGAAACTAAAATTACACTTTCACAATATAAGGAAAACAAAGTAATAAACACATAATATTATTAGTTTATATACAATCAATATGTTTCTTAAATGGAGCATGCATTCTTTCAAGCGACGTTTAAATGTTGATATTGCTAAACAAGGATAAATTTCTTTAATAACATTGTTCTAAATTCCAAGCTCCTAAAAATTGTACAGTTTAACGTTTGGATGCAGTTGTTCATACTGTCACTTTGACAAAATTGCATTCTTCCGGGTCTGTAATGAGGTACATCTTTTTTTGGCAAAATAAATCCGATTAAAGAATAAGTAAAATTTCATAAATAACCCTATACATAATTTAACCAAAAATAAAATAGTAGATAATTTTTTTAGACTTAATAACCTGAGGGAAATAAATAGTGTGAATTGTAAGGAGATATGGTGATCATTCGTGTAGCTCTCTTCTGCTGCCTGAATAGTGGCGGTAGTGCAGGCACCCATGCTAAACCAAACACCTCGATACACTAGGTCAAATATGGATAGATGAACGATCAAAATATTGTTATAAGAGTAGACTCTTATAACAACTTCTTGGCTTTTTCTGTAATTCCTATACCCTTTGAAATGTCCATATTTATTTGCTGTATGTGCTAGGACCACTTCAATAGGGTATTTATTATTACTCCTAAAAGCTTTGTAGAGTCTTGTTTGGAGTTATTCTAACATTCATCGCAATACTCTTATAAACGTTAATTTTGCGCTGTATTAAAGGCGGAAAATATAAAATGCGTTTTTGTTGTATTCAGTATTAATTTATTTGCATTCAGCCTCTGAAGAAGTTTACTTAATTTAGTATTCATTCAATCAATAAGATTAATTTTTTTCCATGAATAAAAAAATACTATCATCTGCAAAAATATGGGATATATTTACCATATAATTGATGTGTAACAAGAATAAGATAAGGCACAAATATTACTATGGGCAATTTTTCCAGTGTGTTAGAGACAAATGAGGAAATTGCGGGTCCTTAATTATTGATTAACATATTATAACCTTTCTGATTTATCAAGTAAGTAATAAATGATGGAACGCATCATATAAACGAGCGACTAACATGTCTTGCTGGCTTTGTATGTTCTGGTCACTCTAGGCAGCTACATTTCATTTTTGTTAAATGCGGTAGTTTTGTAATGATTATACAGTATACAAGGGATCGAATGTCACACTGGCCCCTGTTGAATACTTTTTATTTCATTCTAGATTTATATTCAGATGAACCTCTGATTGATGAAGTAAAAGAAACCCTCTTTTGCAGACAATAGAAGGTCTTCATCTTCTCTAGCAGACTCTCGTTCACCTGGACGTAATTCCTTTGATCTGGATATAACATTAACATTTCCGTCTTTCTTATAACAGTAGAACCCCTTTATGTAATCGCAATCAAACATATCTGATTTCAATTTGTTGGGTAATCCAAGGAAGGTCTCTATTTATCTAAGAAAATGGCATGGTTCTTTCAAAAACTTTTTTTACTCCAAATAGATAAATAATCCAGGGAAAACCACTCCAAATAGATAAATGATCCAGGGAAAACCAAAAGAGAAAACCTACAAAAGAACAGGTAAATACTCACCTTGATTTGCCAGAATGGTTGGTAAATTTCTACCGGTTTGCCTTTTAAAAAGACATGTTCTTAAAATGTTTTATTTCTACAATTCCCACTCATAGCACAAACCATTAAGACGTGGTTTATTACGCGCTCTATTGGGTCTCTCAAAATCAGATCAATTTCACAGAAGGTTCAATCTGGTAGATTCCCTGAGTTAAACAAGCTGCCCTGACATAACAAACCGACCTTTGTTGATCATAACAAATTCATCATTCCTTGATAAAGGCATCAGAGACCTAAACCGGTCCCCTTCTTTCTCTGGTGAACCTTCGAAGCATGCAGATGTACCTTTGCGGGGATAAAATTAGGATTGACGGGCACATATATATCTGAAGAGTCTGTTGAGCCCCCTTTTCTCCACTAAAATTAAATGTTCTCCGGGCAGACTTTTTTTGCAGGTGCTTATAAAATGCACCTTTGAATCTCCTGTTTTAGACCTAATAAAATGGTGTAATTGCTTTCAGATTACGTAATAACTTCTACAGGACGTATATAACCTGGCTTAGGAAAACTTCCTGGAGTCTGTGAAAACATGACAGCAATCACGGTCATTCCTGATAGCAAGAGCATCCCTTTACTCCCTTGTGCATGGTAGTAAGGTCCTGCGTGCATGACTGACCGTGTTGTCTAGGTGTATTGACCAGAATGCACAAGTCTGTAAAAATCAATACATAATGTTAGCATTCTTTGTTTGTCTCGATACTGTGATATATCCATTTGAAGATATTCGTGTTTTGTTATATATTATATTGGCACACCTGTGGGACTGTGATGGCCGGATGTGTTCACTTGTTTTTATAACACTGTGCGCCATGGAAATAGTGCAACTATAACAGAACCACCTTAAATAATATATATCCTTTTACAGATTTCTTGGTATTTTCATTTAACGGACTTATTGAATGCAGATTTCACTCATCAACCAAAGTTGTAATATTTAATAATTTGTGTGATGTATAATAGTTTGTGGATTATCTATATATCCTATAGAGAGGAGGCATTATTTAGCTCAGCTGAGTTCTACCTCATGCTGAGCAATGTTACGATGGTTTTCATCGTTCCTCGTCTTTGTGGCATCTGGAAATGAGCTAACAACATACTTCTTAAATTACATGAATTTAATGACGAATTTATATAATTGTATAATACATTTAATACATACATACATTTCACGAATGCCGTATAATATTGCAGAATAGGTGAATTATTTCCGGTAGTGTCAATGCCTTTTTTAAATTTTGAACTATTGTCTTTACTCCTACATTACAACTCCTATCTATAGTTCTCAGAAGCTTCAATACATTTTTAAAATGTCTGAATTAATATGGCAAGTGCCTTAGCAACTGCACGTGTGGAGTAAATTTTACAATTAGAAATATTCATTTTTTATGTAATGTCATGTTGACAAAGTCACAAACATGATGTTATTGGTCAATGGCAATACTCAGATGTAGGATGGAGGGAGATGAGTGACCATGAGTAAGGGTAGTATGTTTGACAACCTCATGAAGATAATGACTAGTAAAATGGAAGTGGCTAGTAGTTTCAAATTACAGCAGGTTTCCTTTTGTGATTCCCGTCTAATATTAGATAGTTTAGCAGATGTGTATTAGGTGTAGGGAGAAAGACAAATGTCAGTAAATTATCTGTGATAAACGAAATAATAACAAAGGAGCATGGCGAGAAAGGGTCATGAGATTTTGTCCGATATTATGAAAGTCCTGAAATTTTGGTTTGTGTTAAGTGTAAAATGAACTCAGCATAATAAAGGGTCAGGAAAGGGAATCTTTTGGTGGAGATGTCCTTCCTGCAAATATGTAAAGATGTGTTGGTGTATTCTAGTCCATATCTGCGGATTGTTTTTATGCCTTTGGTAATGGGTTGACATAGAACTAAACAGTAATGAAAAAGGTGCGGAAATGGTATATGCTGAACTAGCTGAAAATAAGGATAGCCTTTTATAACCATTCCAAATAAAGAGGTTAAATGGTGGGTATATATGGTAGATATACTACACAGAGCAGCCGCTTTGTTTACACTTCTACTGATCACATGACACATGTGACATCAGAATGTTTCGCTTACCGTATCACCGTTAGTTTTTGCGCTGTGTTCACTGAACAATCAGTCCACAGATACACGGAGCTCCAACCACCATCAGTCCCTCGTTGTTGTACTGGTATAACTCTCACGGCACAGTTAACGCATTATTCACTGATAAGGGCCCTGACAATTTTATCTTGACTTCGATTAAATTTCTTTCCCAGCTGGTGTCTCCTTGAATCATCCACCCCTAGGTAACCGTATATGCTTCAATACAGCGATATCCAGTACCTCAGCAGTTACGTGATAAAATAATGTCATCGGACTGTCTATCTTGTAAGCGCTCAGAACAGGTATAATCGCCAGATTACCAGTCCGTCGGCAATGGAAATCCATTATAGAGAAATCACCATGGCCTTCCTTAAACATCGACTATCTACGCTTACAGACATCATATCTCATCTGTTTCGACTGTGATGCACGCAGACCTGGCTCTGGACTGTAGAAATCGTCAGGCTATACGCTGACCGAGCATTTGTGTCCAATATCCCCTTCATCACGACTTATATTTGGTTGCTGACGTCACAAGTCCTGACCGTCCTTTGGCCAATCACGACTCCCTATTATTCCGACTGCGAATTATTACACGAATCTTAATATGGACTCGCCTCTAGCAAAAATACCATGAAAAAAAACTAAACAGGTGTTACTCCTTTGAAATCTGCACTCCTTACAATAGAGACCGCCAAACAAAGACGATTCCGACGGAATTAAACTGTACTTTAATTAACATCAAGGAGACACGTGTGCTCTCCAACCAACGGTCTCACGCTAATATCTAAACATTATACACCATATAAATTTACAGTAAATTGTGAAATTCTGGTTATGACTACCTAGTCATAGGTCTCTGGTGACAATCATCAAGTAAATACAATCATGAGCCATTGGTGGGGCGTTGACCTTACCTCACCCTTGGACCAGGCAGAATGCTAGCTGGCCCGTTTTCTGGTGCTTGACAGATTTATGCGAGATCATATTTAAATTCATCAGGTGTGTCCTTCCTGATTAATAGGTTTTTCTCACTGAAACACATGTTTATCAGATAATTATGTTACTTGTTTACTTTCCTTTTCCTCTAGTTTCGCGTGAATATCACATCAATTTTGATTTCCGTTTACTTTTCTGTTAATAAACGAGTGTTTGTAACCCGATTCTTTGCCCTGTACTAATGATTGGGTGATCTTTTTTTCTAGCTAAGAAAGACCTTGTATTTACAGTACTTAGAGTGCTTGTATATATTAAATCCAATGCAAGTGCCCAATCAGGTCACCCTTACTCATCCAAACGGTCGAATACTAATAATCTTGTTCTTTTTCATTAAGACTAAACTCACACCACGAAATGTCCACATAATGTTTAATATATAGTTAATAGGCATATTGTTGTTGTATTTTTGAAAGCTTGTTATTTATATTAGATTGCGCTTTATTGAGCTGCTCGTGTCGTCCTTAGTGCTCATGAATAAGGTAAGCATTTAAGAGACTCATGTTTTAACAAATTTGAAACTCAACACAAGGAACTATGAACGTTAAATATCACAGTGGTTGACGTATTTTGTGACTTTACTGTTGCTGATGGGATTTATCATTCGGTGTATTTAATTACTTGGAATATCGCCCATCGGGATTTGTTAACCTGGTGACCAAACTAGCAACAGTGCTAAAGCGCCAGGATTACCGCCCACCCTGGAATGTTTAAATGATGACTGGAGCAGCAACAAAACGATAAACCCAGTTTTCCTGTTGTACAGAAATGAACTTATTCACAATGCAGAAACAAGTTAATAGACTAAAGATATTAAATGCTAATATTGTTACAAATATAAGAAAACTTAGTGTAATACCGTTCATAATGTCCACTGTAAGACTAGTTTTGCAGGGTGGGTTCCCTCCACACACATTTTAGTTCTTCAGGTGTGGGAACAAGAGCAAGGTACGGGTTTTGCACATCCGTTGATGATTCTGAAAACAAGGTCTCCCTGTCACTGCTGTCATTTTTGGATATCTCAGATAAGGCAAGGTTCATAGAACCATCCACTGACTGGGCACTAGTAGATGACCTTGGTCCCCAGGAAGTCTACCAAAACCAGTGCTCTTTTCTTAGGCAGCATCAGAAGTCGTTCTGGCTAGGCGTTTGTGGACTTCTTCCACTGACCTTCTGTTGATTTATGAACAAACTCCTGATCTCTCAAATTCGTTGCAATTGCAACTGCTGACACTTTACTAAGTATATGGAAGGTCATCACCTGTCTTCACAAAATAACTCTAATCTTTTACAAATAGCCATGCCTGAAAGACCGCGTATATCGTCACATGGGATACACAACTAATGGATTGATACAGTAGCCCTTCCTAAGGTTGGCCCTACAAGAGCTGTACATGTATACAGCGTGCCACTTGTTCAATAACACACTGTCTTGCACTTGTTCAAATTATGCATAGACTTGCATATTAGACACAGGTGTCAGGTGTCATCACACTGTTCGCCCTACAGTTGTCACGGGTGACTTGATTTTGATACATGTGAGCAAAAGTAGCCTGAAGTCCTAAATACACATGCTTTTGAGGTCAGCAGAATAAGCTCATTTGTTATAATGATGTGTTTTTGGCTATGGTACGATCTTAAACAGGTAGAATTAAGAACCAACATAAGTTAACCAAATTGCTCCTCTCTGCTTTAGGAACAAACTGAGATTCAATTGCATCTAGTGTAACAGGCATTCTGTCAGTCTGCCCAATGTCCATCAATTAACTTTCAAAACCCTCCAGCAAAACCTGTATGGGCTTAACACCTTTCATAAACCCATGGTGCACCTATGCACCAAACTTATCTTCCATGGGCTCTGTTCTTGTCACCCACCATTATAAATGAATGATTATAAATGGCAATTCTTATTTACAGCCAGTTCAGCATATACTGCCATTTCTGCATTCTTTCCATTAATGTTTGGTCCCATGTCAAACCACTTCAAAAGGCATAAAAAAACATTCCGCTGATATGGACCAAAATACACCAACACCTCTTTACCCGTTCACAAGATATCTTAAAGGGCCCTTTATTATGCTGTGTTCATACTGTTTAACAGTTATTACACTTTACACACACAAACATTTTTCAGGACTTTTCATAATATCGGACAAAAGCTTTTGACCCTTTCTTGCATTGCTCCCTTGCTATTATTTTGTTTTATCACAGATAATTTACTAACATTTGTCTTTCTCCCTAAATCTAATGCACATCTTGCAAACAAGCCAATAATAGGGTGAAGTCACAGAAGGAAACCTACTGTAATTTAAAACTACTAACCACTTCCTTTTACTAACCATTATCTTCATGAGGCTGTCAAACATACTACCCTTACTGATGGTCACTCATCACCCTCCACCCTACATCTGAGTATTGCCATTGACCAACAACATCATGTCTGTGACTACGTCAACATGACAATACTTACAAAAAAATGATAAATCTAATTGTTACATTTAATTCGCACATGCAGTTGCTAAGGCACTTGACATATTATTTCAGACATTTAAAAAATGCATTGTTACATCCTTGAACTGTAGATCTATAGAAGTAATGGGACATTGAATGGTAAGCCTTTATACAATCAAGTCAACCACACATTAATTTTTATTTAAAATAAGGGTACCAAGTATTTTTGGTCTGCCCCAACTCTCTTTCTCAATAAGTTCCCTTGATTACATCACCTGTGGTCCAACAATAGTGGAACATCCAGAAAATGCTCGTCAAAAGGGCTATTCAGCATCTGTCTTCAGCAACTGACCTTCCTAACTTGTCTCCTGTCTCATTATCCCTCCTATGGGTTTAAAAAGGGGGGATGCGCAAACCGGGACTTTGTCTATAAATCCATCGTGTTTTTGACTTGGATCAAGGCGATTCACTATGTTATGGTTGGATGAATCATGTTATTTTGACGGCAGTCGTTGCCAGCGTCCCACTTGCACATAAAAAGTAACGCTTCCAACTGTAACCTCCCTCTGAAGACAGTGAGGTTATCCTATCATTGTATCCATTCCCTGTGGCCGCATTTAGGGTATATTCCTACTCATCGCTCAGGATGATAATGGGATTATTGTTGTTCTGCATCATTTGCAATTAAAACATTAAGTAATTTTCCAAGCATCCTAGTGTTTCAACAGTCACAGTGGTGTAACTGTTACAATAGTCACAGGTGAAAAACTGAAGTATGGATGAGCACTTTCTGTTCTCGAGGTTTTCCAATGACTGATATTCTCGAAAAGGAAAATCAAATAATAAATCCTTATCAATAATGTCCCTTAAGATTTTGTGCATACAGAATTTAATTAAATTAATTCTTATTGTGATTTAGTCCGTGTATGTATAGTTTTTGCTCGCTAGATCGTGAAATTGAAACCTTCGTGATTGAAAAATGTAAACGTGGAAACTTTTTCCTTTGAAACTTTTGCCAATATGAAGGCAACCACCGTATCACATTCAAACATTACGTGCAGAAGATGGGGGGGGGGGGGGGGGGGGGTTCTACGATTTCCACACATTTCCAGTATCTTTTTTTCAGAGCGTAAAAAAAGTTTTAAAATGACAATGCAGTTATGACTCGCTATTTGGAAGAAAACTAGGTGACCCATTTCCCTCTCCAATTTAACATCATGACTTTCCATAAAACTCACCATAATGGTTATTATTATTTTACATTTCATACTTTCCTGAGCACAGATATGAATTCTGGTGAAACACTTGTTTAACAAGTAGAATATTTCATGTCAGTTGATGGACACCACGCCTGTAAGGGTACATTTTCTGTATACCACATTGTACTTTATATTTGCAGTTGTCAGACTATTTAATGCCTGGTGAACTCCAACCAACAATTATATATTAAGAACATCGGGACACTGTTTATACAGTATATTGACAGTATTTCATGACTCCTCATTACAGCAAACATCTTGAATCTGAGACATCAGCCATTTCATGTTTCGCTTTTCGTTAACAAATACAGGCAGAAATAGTGAAATGGAATAAGTATCATAACTGTGTTTCAGGTGAGTAATTGTAGGCTGCGCAAATGGCACTGTTACAGTACTCCACTCATTAAATCAGTCCAACGCGACCAAATCATACTTTGGCCGGAACTGACAGATATAAAGTTATAAACAGTCTGCACATTGGCCAGCGTACTAAACTGCATGTTGAGCCTCTTCATTTACCACCTGATGTACGCTGTGGCATACGGCCTTTCCCCAATCCAGTCTGACCTGTTGCGCATTACGGTATCGGCACACAGCCTCAATCGTCTCTTATATCTTCGACATCATCACGGCTCCTGTAACAAAACATATGCAAGTATATTTTACGTTTCCCATTCAACATTTTCATGTGTCATTGATCAGCAACTTGTGCCAATGCCGGCAAATTTTCATCACACTTTAGGTCATACTTGAGTTCACAGATTACCTTAACTGACAGATTCAGTGTATTATACATAATACATATATGCGTCTTTAGAATATAAGGTACTTTCAGATTTTGCTTTATTTCATAATTTCCAACACCTACTGGAAAGCCTGAATTTAGACATCTGGCTTAAATGAGGTACTGATTTTATGTCAAAACAAGGAGATTTAATATATTTATGTAAATTTTTTAACCATATATAGCTTTTATATTTTGCCAGAAGTTGGAACAGTGATACGGCATCATTCCTAACATCCAGGTCCAACCAGCCGAAATTGTAACACATGTACTCCTAAGGCTGAATTAATCGCAGGTGTAACCAATTCCAGCTCACTACAACAGACACCGAACACATGGGTCACAACACGTGCCGAGCAGCAGTTTCATGTGCTCCGTCATCTACGGAAGCAAGAGGTCGGTGGCTGTATACCACAATGGCACAACTGGGTCTAGGGCTAGCGAGGCTGTGCCATAGACGGCACAAAAAATTGTATCTTGCCTCGACCCTCCTAGCCTGGTGAGTGGCTATATTTTTTATTTGTGTGAACAACAGTTCCATTTTTTACAAAGGCATATAAATAGCCTGAAATAATTCTCCCATTCTGTAATATTACATGGCAATCGTTAAATATATATATATATATATATATATATATATATATATATATATATTCATTGTAATATGCATATATTTAAATTCGTCCTTTAATTCATGTTATTTATTGAGTATGTTGTTTACTCATTTCCCAGTGCCACAAAGACGATGGAAAACCACCAATCGTTACACTGCTGAGCATGAATTACTGCTCAGCTGAGCTAAATAATGCTCTCTCTATAGGATATATAGATAATCCACAATCTATCATACATCACATACTATCAAATACATGTAGTACAAGTTTGTCTGATGAGTAATATCTGCAAACAATAAGTGCAGTAAATAAAAATACCAAAATCTCTGTTAAAGGAAACATATTATTTATAGTGGTTCATTTATATTTTGCGCTATACCCAAGATGCATGGCGTAATAAAAGCAACTGCACAAATCTGGCCATCACAGCTCCACTAGGTGTGCCAATGTAAAATATGACAACAAACGAAGATCTTCAAATATATCACAGTATTGAGGTAAACGTTAATAATGCTAACATAATATTGGGATGTTTACAGACTTTTGTGCATTCTGATCAATACACCTAGAAAACACGATCGGTCCAGTACGCAGGTCTGTACTGCCATGCGCAAGGGAGTAAAAATGATCCTCTTGCTATCAGGAATGAACCTGATTGCTGCCATGTTTTAAACAGACTCCTGGAAGTTTTCCCAAGCCAGGATATATACGTCCTTGATAAGTCATCTGAAAGCAATGGTACCATTTTATCAAGTCTAGCAAAAAGGAGATTCGATGGTGCATCTTGAAATCTACTAAAAAAAGTCGGCCCGGAGCACATTTAATTTTAGTGGAAAAAGGGGGGACAGCAGAATCTTCAGATATTTCTTTCTCTCCAATCTCATATTATCCCCGCAAAGGTTCATCCCCAGGCTACGAAGGTTCATCCGAGAAAGTAGTGGACCGGTTTAGGTTTCTGATGCCTTTATCAAACGTACCTCCACAGGCATTGGGAGCTTTACTGCAGAGGGGAGTCGATTGATTAAGGTCTCAGATGCCTTAACCAAGTGATGGTCAAATCGTTATGATCAATAAAAGTTGGTTTTGTTATGCCGGGGCAGCTAGCATAGCTCATGGAATGTACCAGATTAATCCTTTCATGGAACAGATTATGATTTTGAGAGAGCGTACAGTGCGCGTTATTTCCCAATTCACAATAGATGAGTATTGTAGAAATGAAACATTTGAAGAACATGTCTGTGAAAGGCAAACCTGTGCAAATTAACCAAACGTTCTGGCAAATAAAGATAAGTATTTATCCTTGCTGTTTGTAGGTGTTTCAAAGTGGTTTTATCTGGATCAAATACTTTTTTAATCTGAAAAGTTGTTGAAAGAAACCATACAGTGTACTTAGAGATAAAGAGACCTTCTTTGGATTACCGCACGAATTGAAATCAGATTCGTTTGTTTGCAATTAGATAAAGGGGTTCTACTGTTACAAGAAAGACGGAAATGTAAATTGTATGTCCAGATCAAAGGAATCACATTCAGGTGAACGTGAGTCTGCTAGAAAAGATGAGAGCTTTCTATTGTTTGCATAACGAGAAAACCTTTTCGCCTCATCAATCGGAGGTTCAACTTGAAATAAATCTGGAAAGGAAAAATTATCCAAAATTAGCCATTGTGATATAGATTCCCATTATACTATAAAATCCTGACAAAATTACCTCATTTAACAATCAAAGAAATCCAGCTCCCTAGTTTGACCAGAACTCTCAAGGCCAGCAAAAAATATTGGTCGTTCATTTATCTGTTTTCTACCCCCGTCAAATATTACATAAGTTATCAGGAAGGGTATGATATGTTCATCAACAATTACAGATCCACAATTTTATAATTATTCTCCAAAGCACTGGAAAATTTGCTGCTGGTGATTCGATAAATTGTATTAACACATATAAGCTTTCATTCAAATATCTGTTTGGTGTATGGAAAAAAAGGAACCAATCTTGCTTTATTTTTTTTTATATAATTGAATAAATTATGAAACCTCTAAAGATGGGCGATACCGCATTTTTATTATAAGTTAAGAAAAGCATTTGATACTGTAAAGCATACAGTACTATTTGACAAACTTTATAAATAAGAGTTGCGGGGTACTAGCCGCATATGGAATTAAGTTATCTTTCGATTCGCAAACTTCATGTCATTTATGACCTAGCTTATCAAGTTGTGATACTATACAAAGTAGAATCCAAAAAGCTCAGTACTTGGGGAAATCTAATTTTTGTAACATATCAATATGATTAATGTATCCCATATTATTTGCAGAGGATTGTTATATTTTTATTTAATGGGTAAAAAATATTTGATCAAATTGATCGTATGAATACTGAACCGAGTAAACTTGTTCGAAGGCTGAATGCGGGTAAATTAATACTGTATTATAATATAATGCATTTCATATTTCAGCAATAAAACAAAGGATGAATTAACGTAAATTAAAGTATTGCGATGAATCGGTAGAATATCTCCAGGGAAGACACTACAAATGTTTTAGGAGTAATTATAGATTCACATTTAAACTGGTCCTAGCATATATAGGTGAAAATTTCTACAGAGAAAGGTATTATAGAAAAATGTTACAAGAGTCTCCTCTTAAACACCATATTAAACTTTCATCTTTCTGTATTTGACCTACTGTATCGAGCTGGTGGGTTCTGCATGGGCGCCTGCACTACTGCCACTGTTCTGGTTGCAGAAGAAGCTACACAAATTATCAGCTTATCTCCGGATAATTCACACACATTTAATCTGTTTATTTCTCCAGATTATTAACACTAAAAAATAACTACTACTAAAGCGTTTGATTATTTATGTATAGGGTTAATTATGAAATGTTACTTATCCTTTTATCCGAATAAACTTGCGAAAAAAACTTAGATGTACAGCAGTACATAAACAGAAGAGCAGCATTTTTTTTTCAATGTTTAAGTATGTACTACTGCAACCAAAAGTTAAACTTAAAATTTAAGGAGCTGGAATTAAGAACATTTATATTAAAGAAATTGATTTTTGTTTTGCAATATCAACTATAAAACGTCGCCTGAAAGTATATTTTTCTTCCTACTATGGAATATATTCGTTGTATTTACATTCATTTTAATGATAATAATATGTGTTTGTTTCTTTGTTTCCCCTATATTGTGAAAAGTGTAATTTAAATTTCCTTATTGCACGTTGTCGGCACCAAATAACCTACAATATCTTATATTAATATTGAGAGGACGTATACTCTAAGTCTTATCTTTGTCACATGTACAGTTATATATAAATGAACATAATATTAAGAGGGCATATATTCTAGGAGTAAGCACTGAATACATAAACTTATCAACCTGGCGAATAAAACTTCTTAGACTGATGATGTTCTCACAGAGAAATCTACTCAACTCAACTGGGTTAGTTTTGTCATCAATGTGAGCAGTTAACATCAAATAAGCTACCCGAATTGAGGAATTAATGAGTAGTTCAACAGGATTCCTACTCAGACAAAACACTTTCAAGAAGCTATGATCTACTCATATTGAGAAATGTAATTTATTATAATGTGTGGTATTGTATATTGGACAATTGTATTAGCTCAGGCAAGGTTATACTTTTTTTTACTAAGCACTGTTTATCAGTTTGCTCTCCGGTTTTTTTATGTGCAAGGTTGCTTAAAAGGGGGGGGGCTCTATAAAATGAATAGTATCATAAAAATATAAACAATAAAAAGATCTAACTGAACTTAGATTTATTTTAAATAAAATATCAAAATGTATTATTTCTGTGCATTCTGATCATACGTAATTTAAAATAGCAGTTAGAATTAGAATCTGTCATAGAGAAAGTTGACACGCATGGATCTTCTGCAACCGTTTTTATTCAGCACCAGCCTGTCATGTCGTTGATGAATTTGGCGTATTTCGTGTATCAACATTAACCGACGGAATTAGCTCAATCTGTAAATAAACACAATTTTAAAGAATTATATTCTGTACAAGTATGTAGGCACACACACACACATATATATATATATATTAAACTCTTGCTCATACTCCCACACATACACACGCAGACCAACTGTTTACATCAGCTCGCAGTTTCATGTGACTTTGATACCGCAGGTTGAAGTTGATACTATTATACTATTATATGCTGTGTACAAATAACACATATCACAGTAGATGAGAGTGTCTACTACGCATAACACACACATTATACATAAAACAATTTAATCGTATACGTCTCTTCAGACACAAAGCCACCAGACGGCTAGAGTCCCGTCAGGCTGATTTGGATTTTGGCGCAAACCATCAGGTTACAAATTCGAAACAGTGGCACTCCCAAAGTGGGTCATGATGAATCTATGAATACATTTAATGATACACTGATCATACTGAGCAGTCTTAGCCTCTCAGGTGAGAAGTTAATGGGCAAAGAAAGAGTGAGTAGGTAAAACTACTCAGGTTGGTAACTTTAAACTTCTCACGTGTTCTCAGTGAGTCCTAAAGAAACGTATTGTATTGAAATTTCAAAAAAGAATAGAATTGAAATTGGTGCGTTTTTCGGCACTATTCCGTTGTTCAGTGTTAAATTCGTGCTTTAACTCCAACCACTAAACCACTGCAATGTACAAAACGAATTTCTCGGAATCTTTTGACCAACTAGAGTGTGTTATCGCAATGTGTGTTCATATTTTAAACCGGTTTTTCATCCTTTTCAATATATTCTATGTTTATATCATTCCAGTCATTTCGTTTTAAGTAAAAGCTGACATGAGAAAGTACCTGAAAACAGTAATATGGGTAGATATGTTGGACAACAATATAAAATAAGTGACTTGAAAACCAGCAGCTGTTTATTTTGGTAAAAAAATGAAACACTTATATCCCAATTTGTTTATAATGTTCACATCATTTGATGGCGGAGGCAATAAACATGATGATATAAACTGTCCATAAATCATGAGGTTCACTCGAACCATCCAACATAGGAAAATATAAGTAAGCAGGTAGGTAAACAAATACGTTCGTATTAAAATTGCTTGATCACAATACCAGTAGAATAGTCTGTAAAAGAACAGCTTATGACAAAAGGTTTGATAAATGTACCATATACAAGGCAAAGAAAAGAAAATATTTGTAGAAATTCTTTAATGCTTCAAATGAACATAGCTTTTGGGATTCACTCGGTGTTACACATGGGTCTTAACAAATCAATTTTTTTAATTCTTAACGTTTTGCCTGGGAGTTTCATGTTCGCGATTGCACAAGGACATACACAATCTAATCACAGCAGTATTAATATCTATGATAAAATTAGAATAAATCCCACATTGCCTCACTTATTTCTGCTATAGCCATTATATTATGTGTTGTATCATAGTCAATATATCCCCGGTCGTTACTATATTTATTACAATTATTTACGCAGGTATGCGGTTTGGATATAATGCACAGGTCCCTGATCTGCAAATGATGTGTCCAGCTATTTATAGCTAATTAGTTTGTTCAGATGTATCATCCTGTCTTGATATCCTGCTAGTCTTTTTTGATAGGGTGTAATACCGTGATTATTTCAAATCGGCAGATATCGCGATGAAAAATCTCAAGATGTAAAAGGCCTAAAAGGCAACATAGGTTTTATGGTCTTATATTTCGTTATGTATCTCTAAGATTGTTTGTCATAACCAAAACATTGGCTAAAAATAATAAAATTGGTAGTTTTGTTTGCAACCAATCTCTTAGGCACAACAGCAAAAATATTTAAATATTTGAACATTTTAGATTAGTTACTAACCGACATATATTGGTCTTTTTACTAATATCTTGGTTGAGCTATTGTACTTCATAGGACGTGGTAATAAGTTACCAATGCATCATGACGCTCAGCTGACCAGCATGACATTTTAGCTTAAAAATGACAACAAGAATGTCAACATCCGAAAACAATAATGAGAACAACTTCAAATATAATATGACCTTTGTGTTTCTCTGTGATGGGCCACACATGTCCAACACTGAATCCAGTAACGACTTGTATATACCTGTTGCACAAACAACAATACTAACAAGATCGACAGTTTTGAAGCTCCTCTAGGACCTTGGTTGGAACATTTTTTGATGGAGGTACCAGGTTTTATTTCTTAATACTAACTTATCAACGTATATATGTACATCTGCAGAATTCTATTTCAGTTTCGGACTACTTGACACTGCAGTATCCCACGCCTCCTCTCGTTTTATATACTGGCCTCAACCAGGCCCGGTGGCTTCTGCACCAGTGGGACCTTGGTGCGCAATCGTCCCCATTGCTGGGTCATGTCACCGATGAAACCCCGAAAGGCGCACTCATTTGCGAGTGAAACACTGCAGTTGGGCACGGCCTTACCCTTGGTGAGGACAGACCGTGAAAAATCTCCCGGCTCGGCTGAGATTCGGACTAACGATCTCCCGGCTAGGGGTCCTGTGCTCTACCCCTGAGTCCCAGATGCCGGTTGGTTGAGACATTTTGTCTATCAAACTTAGGGGCAAACTATATATTATCACGTTTATAAGAAATCTTTAAGATGAACTATAATTTTGCTGATATGAAATTGTAGATGAAACCGCAGCTGAGTTACTGACACCTTCCTGTAATTTTTCATTTTAAAATTAAAAGACAAAAGGCTTGAAAGCTAGGAAAACTAATCTTGGTATAAATATATAAGCTTTCAAGACAAATGATGAAATTACAGATGAGAAATTTACAGCTTGCTCTAATTAAACAATCTAAAAATACAGGGAAAATATATGAAAAAAAAAGATACAATTGTCGCTACCAGTCATTCGTACAAGAAAAACCATCCAAGTTCCTCAGGCAACCTGGTTTTTAGAACAATCCAATAAGCCTACCTTGAGATACCTTGCCATTTTTGTGTATTTAACTTTATTTCTGGGATGCTATATCATGCCCTATAACTTGAATATATATGTTATAGGGACCTTATTTCGGGTTGGCAGGGAGATCGTTTTATATGATCTGAGACTTATAAGGGTCATGATCCTAACGCTTACGATTATGATTTGTGCCCCATTTAAGAGCCAAACTGGAGTTGACAGGGGTATAAACGGCTGAGGAAAATAATAAAAATGATCTCATATTACGCCCTATAACAAGGAAAATTTAGGTCACACGGGCCTAATTTCATATCTACACGAATATCTTTTTATAGGAAAAGAAGACGAAAAAAGGGTGATCGCTACAGCTCATCATGACTGAACGTAAGCTAAGCTAAAACAAACATGTTTCCAGTGAAACAAAACAAAATATAATTTGCATTTTCTATTATTTTTTTTTCTTTTTCTGTGCCGAAATAGTTTATTGCGCCCTGTATGCAACGACACGGTGACTGTGTCATTTTCCTGTGATGGCTGTTGTGTACTTCGAAGTCCTTTGTGAATTTGCTGCATCATCGAGCGTACTGTAAAACATGCTAAGGTTCCGTAAAACATGTTACTGATATAAAGAATTACAAAATACTAAAAAATGTGGCAAACTGGCAGTTTTCTTTTATGTAAAGCTGGAAGAAGTACCCGTTTTTGTGCAAACATGTCAGGGTTCAGGTCACCAAAAAACGTGTTATAGATCCAAATACTTGGAGAATATATGTAACAGTGACCCTGAGTTTTTGTACCGAAATAATTTATTTCGCCCTGTATGCAGCGACACGGTGACTGTGTCATTTTTCTGTGCTGGTTGTTGTGTACTTTGAAGTCCTATGTGAATTTGTTGCATTGTCCTGCTAAACATACTAAGGTTCATTAAAACATGTAACTGATAAATAGAAGTACCAAACACTTTTAAAAAATTGGGGCAAACTAAAAAAAGGTAACCGTTTTTGTGTCAGCATGTCAGAATATATGTCACCAAGAAATGGGTTACAGATTTAAACATTAAAATACAAAAAAAATCTAATTACGTCAAACATTTTTACATTAATAAAACCTTAAACACATTTCAGAATGAAATCATTTGGCATAGCTCTGTACAATGTTTTGATATAGATATTTATGTGTGTGTGTGTGGCGGGGGAGGGGGGCAGGAGGGGGGGGGGGGTGTTTTATGTGCCTTAATACTTGTATAATTGCCAGTATATCGTCAATATTGATAACATTATTAATCTTTAAAATTGTGTTTCTTTACAGATTCAGCTATATCGCGTCGGTTCCTGTAGACCTATGATATAATGCAAATTGATTAACAACATGCAAGGCTATAGCTGAACTAAAGCGGTGGCAGTCAATCCATGCATGTCAGCTTTCTCAATGAGAGATTTTAATTCTACCTGCTATATTTAATTATGTGTATTCTGATCTGAACAGATTGCGTAAATTTTATATCTTATTTTTAAAAAATCTTCAGTTTTAAAGTTCGCGAATATCTTGTTATTGTTGTTATTTTTTACGATACTATTCATTTAACAAAAAGCGTCCCCTCAAGGTATTATGAAATCTGAATGAGATTTAATTCTTTTCCTGTGATATTGGTTTATTAGTTATTTTTATTGGTTTAGTAGTTATTATGTCCTCTAAATATTAACATTAAATATTGCAGGTTATAAGGTGAAGACACCGTGCAATAAGGAAACTAAAATTACACTTTCACAATATAAGGAAAACAAAGTAATAAACACATAATATTATTAGTTTATATACAATCAATATGTTTCTTAAATGAAGCATGCATTCTTTCAAGCGACGCTTAAATGTTGATATTGCTAAACAAGGATAAATTTCTTTAATAACATTGTTCTAAATTCCAAGCTCCTAAAAATTGTACAGTTTAACGTTTGGATGCAGTTGTTCATACTGTCACTTTGACAAAATTGCATTCTTCCGGGTCTGTAATGAGGTACATCTTTTTTTGGCGAAATAAATCCGATTAAAGAATAAGTAAAATTTCATAAATAACCCTATACATAATTTAACCAAAAATAAAATAGTAGATAATTTTTTTAGACTTAATAACCTGAGGGAAATAAATAGTGTGAATTGTAAGGAGATATGGTGATCATTCGTGTAGCTCTCTTCTGCTGCCTGAATAGTGGCGGTAGTGCAGGCACCCATGCTAAACCAAACACCTCGATACACTAGGTCAAATATGGATAGATGAACGATCAAAATATTGTTATAAGAGTAGACTCTTATAACAACTTCTTGGCTTTTTCTGTAATTCCTATACCCTTTGAAATGTCCATATTTATTTGCTGTATGTGCTAGGACCACTTCAATAGGGTATTTATTATTACTCCTAAAAGCTTTGTAGAGTCTTGTTTGGAGTTATTCTAACATTCATCGCAATACTCTTATAAACGTTAATTTTGCGCTGTATTAAAGGCGGAAAATATAAAATGCGTTTTTGTTGTATTCAGTATTAATTTATTTGCATTCAGCCTCTGAAGAAGTTTACTTAATTTAGTATTCATTCAATCAATAAGATTAATTTTTTTCCATGAATAAAAAAATACTATCATCTACAAAAATATGGGATATATTTACCATATAATTGATGTGTAACAAGAATAAGATAAGGCACAAATATTACTATGGGCAATTTTTCCAGTGTGTTAGAGACAAATGAGGAAATTGCGGGTCCTTAATTATTGATTAACATATTATAACCTTTCTGATTTATCAAGTAAGTAATAAATGATGGAACGCATCATATAAACGAGCGACTAACATGTCTTGCTGGCTTTGTATGTTCTGGTCACTCTAGGCAGCTACATTTCATTTTTGTTAAATGCGGTAGTTTTGTAATGATTATACAGTATACAAGGGATCGAATGTCACACTGGCCCCTGTTGAATACTTTTTATTTCATTCTAGATTTATATTCAGATGAACCTCTGATTGATGAAGTAAAAGAAACCCTCTTTTGCAGACAATAGAAGGTCTTCATCTTCTCTAGCAGACTCTCGTTCACCTGGACGTAATTCCTTTGATCTGGATATAACATTAACATTTCCGTCTTTCTTATAACAGTAGAACCCCTTTATGTAATCGCAATCAAACATATCTGATTTCAATTTGTTGGGTAATCCAAGGAAGGTCTCTATTTATCTAAGAAAATGGCATGGTTCTTTCAAAAACTTTTTTTTACTGGAAAACCACTCCAAATAGATAAATGATCCAGGGAAAACCAAAAGAGAAAACCTACAAAAGAACAGGTAAATACTCACCTTGATTTGCCAGAACGGTTGGTAAATTTCTACCGGTTTGCCTTTTAAAAAGACATGTTCTTAAAATGTTTTATTTCTACAATTCCCACTCATAGCACAAACCATTAAGACGTGGTTTATTACGCGCTCTATTGAGTCTCTCAAAATCAGATCAATTTCACAGAAGGTTCAATCTGGTAGATTCCCTGAGTTAAACAAGCTGCCCCGACATAACAAACCGACCTTTGTTGATCATAACAAATTCACCATTCCTTGATAAAGGCATCAGAGACCTAAACCGGTCCCCTTCTTTCTCTGGTGAACCTTCGAAGCATGCAGATGTACCTTTGCGGGGATAAAATTAGGATTGACGGGCACAGATATATCTGAAGAGTCTGTTGAGCCCCCTTTTCTCCACTAAAATTAAATGTTCTCCGGGCAGACTTTTTTTGCAGGTGCTTATAAGATGCACCTTTGAATCTCCTGTTTTAGACCTAATAAAATGGTGTAATTGCTTTCAGATTACGTAATAATTTCTACAGGACGTATATAACCTGGCTTAGGAAAACTTCCTGGAGTCTGTGAAAACATGACAGCAATCACGGTCATTCCTGATAGCAAGAGCATCCCTTTACTCCCTTGTGCATGGTAGTAAGGTCCTGCGTGCATGACTGACCGTGTTGTCTAGGTGTATTGACCAGAATGCACAAGTCTGTAAAAATCAATACATAATGTTAGCATTCTTTGTTTGTCTCGATACTGTGATATATCCATTTGAAGATATTCGTGTTTTGTTATATATTATATTGGCACACCTGTGGGACTGTGATGGCCGGATGTGTTCACTTGTTTTTATAACACTGTGCGCCATGGAAATAGTGCAACTATAACAGAACCACCTTAAATAATATATATCCTTTTACAGATTTCTTGGTATTTTCATTTAACGGACTTATTGAATGCAGATTTCACTCATCAACCAAAGTTGTAATATTTAATAATTTGTGTGATGTATAATAGTTTGTGGATTATCTATATATCCTAGAGAGAGGAGGCATTATTTAGCTCAGCTGAGTTCTACCTCATGCTGAGCAATGTAACGATGGTTTTCATCGTTCCTCGTCTTTGTGGCATCTGGAAATGAGCTAACAACATACTTCTTAAATTACATGAATTTAATTACGAATTTATATAATTGTATAATACATTTAATACATACATACATTTCACGAATGCCGTATAATATTGCAGAATAGGTGAATTATTTCCGGTAGTGTCAATGCCTTTTTTAAATTTTGAACTATTGTCTTTACTCCTACATTACAACTCCTATCTATAGTTCTCAGAAGCTTCAATAAATTTTAAAAATGTCTGAATTAATATGGCAAGTGCCTTAGCAACTGCACGTGTGGAGTAAATTTTACAATTAGAAATATTCATTTTTTATGTAATGTCATGTTGACAAAGTCACAAACATGATGTTATTGGTCAATGGCAATACTCAGATGTAGTAGGGAGATGAGTGACCATAAGTAAGGGTAGTATGTTTGACAACCTCATGAAGATAATGACTAGTAAAATGGAAGTGGCTAGTAGTTTCAAATTACAGCAGGTTTCCTTTTGTGATTCCCGTCTAATATTAGATAGTTTAGCAGATGTGTATTAGGTGTAGGGAGAAAGACAAATGTCAGTAAATTATCTGTGATAAACGAAATAATAACAAAGGAGCATGGCGAGAAAGGGTTATGAGATTTTGTCCGATATTATGAAAGTCCTGAAATTTTGGTTTGTGTTAAGTGTAAAATGAACTCAGCATAATAAAGGGTCAGGAAAGGCAATCTTTTGGTGGAGATGTCCTTCCTGCAAATATGTAAAGATGTGTTGGTGTATTCTAGTCCATATCTGCGGATTGTTTTTATGCCTTTGGAAATGGGTTGACATAGAACTAAACAGTAATGAAAAAGGTGCGGAAATGGTATATGCTGAACTAGCTGAAAATAAGGATAGCCTTTTATAACCATTCCAAATAAAGAGGTTAAATGGTGGGTATATATGGTAGATATACTACACAGAGCAGCCGCTTTGTTTACACTTCTACTGATCACATGACACATGTGACATCAGAATGTTTCGCTTACCGTATCACCGTTAGTTTTTGCGCTGTGTTCACTGAACAATCAGTCCACAGATACACGGAGCTCCAACCACCATCAGTCCCTCGTTGTTGTACTGGTATAACTCTCACGGCACAGTTAACGCATTATTCACTGATAAGGGCCCTGACAATTTTATCTTGACTTCGATTAAATTTCTTTCCCAGCTGGTGTCTCCTTGAATCATCCACCCCTAGGTAACCGTATATGCTTCAATACAGCGATATCCAGTACCTCAGCAGTTACGCGATTAAATAATGTCATCGGACTGTCTATCTTGGAAGCGCTCAGAACAGGTATAATCGCCAGATTACCAGTCCGTCGGCAGTATGCGATACTTGCTTTGAAATCCATTATAGAGAAATCACCATGGCCTTCCTTAAACATCGACTATCTACGCTTACAGACATCATATCTCATCTGTTTCGACTGTGATGCACGCAGACCTAGCCCTGGACTGTAGAAATCGTCAGGCTATACGCTGACCGAGCATTTGTGTCCAATATCCCCTTCATCACGACTTAAATTTGGTTGCTGACGTCACAAGTCCTGACCGTCCTTTGGCCAATCAAGACTCCCTATTATTCCGACTGCGAATTATTACACGAATCTTAATATGGACTCGCCTCTAGCAAAAATACCATGAAAAAAAAACTAAACAGGTGTTACTCCTTTGAAATCTGCACTCCTTACAATAGAGACCGCCAAACAAAGACGATTCCGACGGAATTAAACTGTACTTTAATTAACATCAAGGAGACACGTGTGCTCTCCAACCAACGGTCTCACGCTAATATCTAAACATTATACACCATATAAATTTACAGTGAATTGTGAAATTCTGGTTATGACTACCTAGTCATAGGTCTCTGGTGACAATCATCAAGTAAATACAATCATGAGCCATTGGAGGGGCGTTGACCTTACCTCACCCTTGGACCAGGCAGAATGCTAGCTGGCCCGTTTTCTGGTGCTTGACAGATTTATGCGAGATCATATTTAAATTCATCAGGTGTGTCCTTCCTGATTGATAGTTTTTTCTCACTAAAACACATGTTTATCAGATAATTATGTTACTTGTTTACTTTCCTTTTCCTCTAGTTTCGCGTGAATATCACATCAATTTTGATTTCCGTTTACTTTTCTGTTAATAAACGAGTGTTTGTAACCCGATTCTTTGCCCTGTACTAATGATTGGGTGATCTTTTTTTCTAGCTAAGAAAGACCTTGTCTTTACAGTACTTAGAGTGCTTGTATATATTAAATCCAATGCAAGTGCCCAATCAGGTCACCCTTACTCATCCAAAGCGGTCGAATACTAATAATCTTGTTCTTTTTCATTAAGACTAAACTCACACCACGAAATGTCCACATAATGTTTAATATATAGTTAATAGGCATATTGTTGTTGTATTTTTGAAAGCTTGTTATTTATATTAGATTGCGCTTTATTGAGCTGCTCGTGTCGTCCTTAGTGCTCATGAATAAGGTAAGCATTTAAGAGACTCATGTTTTAACAAATTTGAAACTCAACACAAGGAACTATGAACGTTAAATATCACAGTGGTTGACGTATTTTGTGACTTTACTGTTGCTGATGGGATTTATCATTCGGTGTATTTAATTACTTGGAATATCGCCCATCGGGATTTGTTAACCTGGTGACCAAACTAGCAACAGTGCTAAAGCGCCAGGATTACCGCCCACCCTGGAATGTTTAAATGATGACTGGAGCAGCAACAAAACGATAAACCCAGTTTTCCTGTTGTACAGAAATGAACTTATTCACAATGCAGAAACAAGTTAATAGACTAAAGATATTAAATGCTAATACTGTTACAAATATAAGAAAACTTAGTGTAATACCGTTCATAATGTCCACTGTAAGACTAGTTTTGCAGGATGGGTTCCCTCCACACACATTTGGTAACGGTTTATTTAGTTCTTCAGGTGTGGGAACAAGAGCAAGGTACGGGTTTTGCACATCCGTTGATGATTCTGAAAACAAGGTCTCCCTGTCACTGCTGTCATTTTTGGATATCTCAGATAAGGCAAGGTTCATAGAACCATCCACTGACTGGGCACTAGTAGATGACCTTGGTCCCCAGGAAGTCTACCAAAACCAGTGCTCTTTTCTTAGGCAGCATCAGAAGTCGTTCTGGCTAGGCGTTTGTGGACTTCTTCCACTGACCTTCTGTTGATTTATGAACAAACTCCTGATCTCTCAAATTCGTTGCAATTGCAACTGCTGACACTTTACTAAGTATATGGAAGGTCATCACCTGTCTTCACAAAATAACTCTAATCTTTTACAAATAGCCATGCCTGAAAGACCGCGTATATCGTCACATGGGATACACAACTAATGGATTGATACAGTAGCCCTTCCTAAGGTTGGCCCTACAAGAGCTGTACATGTATACAGCGTGCCACTTGTTCAATAACACACTGTCTTGCACTTGTTCAAATTATGCATAGACTTGCATATTAGACACAGGTGTCAGGTGTCATCACACTGTTCGCCCTACAGTTGTCACGGGTGACTTGATTTTGATACATGTGAGCAAAAGTAGCCTGAAGTCCTAAATACACATGCTTTTGAGGTCAGCAGAATATGCTCATTTGTTATAATGATGTGTTTTTGGCTATGGTACGATCTTAAACAGGTAGAATTAAGAACCAACATAAGTTAACCAAATTGCTCCTCTCTGCTTTAGGAACAAACTGAGATTCAATTGCATCTAGTGTAACAGGCATTCTGTCAGTCTGCCCAATGTCCATCAATTAACTTTCAAAACCCTCCAGCAAAACCTGTATGGGCTTAACACCTTTCATAAACCCATGGTGCACCTATGCACCAAACTTATCTTCCATGGGCTCTGTTCTTGTCACCCACCATTATAAATGAATGATTATAAATGGCAATTCTTATTTACAGCCAGTTCAGCATATACTGCCATTTCTGCATTCTTTCCATTAATGTTTGGTCCCATGTCAAACCACTTCAAAAGGCATAAAAAAACATTCCGCTGATATGGACCAAAATACACCAACACCTCTTTACCCGTTCACAAGATATCTTAAAGGGCCCTTTATTATGCTGTGTTCATACTGTTTAACAGTTATTACACTTTACACACACAAACATTTTTCAGGACTTTTCATAATATCGGACAAAAGCTTTTGACCCTTTCTTGCATTGCTCCCTTGCTATTATTTTGTTTTATCACAGATAATTTACTAACATTTGTCTTTCTCCCTACATCTAATGCACATCTTGCAAACAAGCCAATAATAGGGTGAAGTCACAGAAGGAAACCTACTGTAATTTAAAACTACTAACCACTTCCTTTTACTAACCATTATCTTCATGAGGCTGTCAAACATACTACCCTTACTGATGGTCACTCATCACCCTCCACCCTACATCTGAGTATTGCCATTGACCAACAACATCATGTCTGTGACTACGTCAACATGACAATACTTACAAAAAAATGATAAATCTAATTGTTACATTTAATTCGCACATGCAGTTGCTAAGGCACTTGACATATTATTTCAGACATTTAAAAAATGCATTGTTACATCCTTGAACTGTAGATCTATAGAAGTAATGGGACATTGAATAGTAAGCCTTTATACAATCAAGTCAACCACACATTAATTTTTATTTAAAATAAGGGTACCAAGTATTTTTGGTCTGCCCCAACTCTCTTTCTCAATAAGTTCCCTTGATTACATCACCTGTGGTCCAACAATAGTGGAACATCCAGAAAATGCTCGTCAAAAGGGCTATTCAGCATCTGTCTTCAGCAACTGACCTTCCTAACTTGTCTCCTGTCTCATTATCCCTCCTATGGGTTTAAAAAGGGGGGATGCGCAAACCGGGACTTTGTCTATAAATCCATCGTGTTTTTGACTTGGATCAAGGCGATTCACTATGTTATGGTTGGATGAATCATGTTATTTTGACGGCAGTCGTTGCCAGCGTCCCACTTGCACATAAAAAGTAACGCTTCCAACTGTAACCTCCCTCTGAAGACAGTGAGGTTATCCTATCATTGTATCCATTCCCTGTGGCCGCATTTAGGGTATATTCCTACTCATCGCTCAGGATGATAATGGGATTATTGTTGTTCTGCATCATGTGCAATTAAAACATTAAGTAATTTTCCAAGCATCCTAGTGTTTCAACAGTCACAGTGGTGTAACTGTTACAATAGTCACAGGTGAAAAACTGAAGTATGGATGAGCACTTTCTGTTCTCGAGGTTTTCCAATGAGTGATATTCTCGAAAAGGAAAATCAAATAAATAAATCCTTATCAATAATGTCCCTTAAGATTTTGTGCATACAGAATTTAATTAAATTAATTCTTATTGTGATTTAGTCCGTGTATGTATAGTTTTTGCTCGCTAGATCGTGAAATTGAAACCTTCGTGATTGAAAAATGTAAACGTGGAAACTTTTACCTTTGAAACTTTTGCCAATATGAAGGCAACCACCGTATCACATTCAAACATTACGTGCAGAAGATGGGGGGGGGGGGGAGGGGTTCTACGATTTCCACACATTTCCAGTATCTTTTTTTCAGAGCGTAAAAAAAGTTTTAAAATGACAATGCAGTTATGACTCGCTATTTGGAAGAAAACTAGGTGACCCATTTCCCTCTCCAATTTAACATCATGACTTTCCATAAAACTCACCATAATGGTTATTATTATTTTACATTTCATACTTTCCTGAGCACAGATATGAATTCTGGTGAAACACTTGTTTAACAAATAGAATATTTCATGTCAGTTGATGGACACCACGCCTGTAAGGGTACATTTTCTGTATACCACATTGTACTTTTTATTTGCAGTTGTCAGACTATTTAATGCCTGGTGAACTCCAACCAACAATTATATATTAAGAACATCGAGACACTGTTTATACAGTATATTGACAGTATTTCATGACTCCTCATTACAGCAAACATCTTGAATCTGAGACATCAGCCATTTCATGTTTCGCTTTTCGTTAACAAATACAGGCAGAAATAGTGAAATGGAATAAGTATCATAACTGTGTTTCAGGTGAGTAATTGTAGGCTGCGCAAATGGCACTGTTACAGTACTCCACTCATTAAATCAGTCCAACACGACCAAATCATACTTTGGCCGGAACTGACAGATATAAAGTTATAAACAGTCTGCACATTGGCCAGCGTACTAAACTGCATGTTGAGCCTCTTCATTTACCACCTGATGTACGCTGTGGCATACGGCCTTTCCCCAATCCAGTCTGACCTGTTGCGCATTACGGTATCGGCACACAGCCTCAATCGTCTCTTATATCTTCGACATCATCACGGCTCCTGTAACAAAACATATGCAAGTATATTTTACGTTTCCCATTCAACATTTTCATGTGTCATTGATCAGCAACTTGTGCCAATGCCGGCAAATTTTCATCACACTTTAGGTCATACTTGAGTTCACAGATTACCTTAACTGACAGATTCAGTGTATTATACATAATACATATATGCGTCTTTAGAATATAAGGTACTTTCAGATTTTGCTTTATTTCATAATTTCCAACACCTACTGGAAAGCCTGAATTTAGACATCTGGCTTAAATGAGGTACTGATTTTATGTCAAAACAAGGAGATTTAATATATTTATGTAAATTTTTTAACCATATATAGCTTTTATATTTTGCCAGAAGTTGGCACAGTGATACGGCATCATTCCTAACATCCAGGTCCAACCAGCCGAAATTGTAACACATGTACTCCTAAGGCTGAATTAATCGCAGGTGTAACCAATTCCAGCTCACTACAACAGACACCGAACACATGGGTCACAACACGTGCCGAGCAGCAGTTTCATGTGCTCCGTCATCTACGGAAGCAAGAGGTCGGTGGCTGTATACCACAATGGCACAACTGGGTCTAGGGCTAGCGAGGCTGTGCTATAGACGGCACAAAAAATTGTATCTTGCCTCGACCCTCCTAGCCTGGTGAGTGGCTATATTTTTTATTTGTGTGAACAACAGTTCCATTTTTTACAAAGGCATATAAATAGCCTGAAATAATTCTCCCATTCTGTAATATTACATGGCAATCGTTAAATATATATATATATATATATATATATATATATATATATATATATATATATATATATATTCATTGTAATATGCATATATTTAAATTCGTCCTTTAATTCATGTTATTTATTGAGTATGTTGTTTACTCATTTCCCAGTGCCACAAAGACGATGGAAAACCACCAATCGTTACACTGCTGAGCATGAATTACTGCTCAGCTGAGCTAAATAATGCTCTCTCTATAGGATATATAGATAATCCACAATCTATCATACATCACATACTATCAAATACATGTAGTACAAGTTTGTCTGATGAGTAATATCTGCAAACAATAAGTGCAGTAAATAAAAATACCAAAATCTCTGTTAAAGGAAACATATTATTTATAGTGGTTCATTTATATTTTGCGCTATACCCAAGATGCATGGCGTAATAAAAACAACTGCACAAATCTGGCCATCACAGCTCCACTAGGTGTGCCAATGTAAAATATGACAACAAACGAAGATCTTCAAATATATCACAGTAATGAGGTAAACGTTAATAATGCTAACATAATATTGCGATGTTTACAGACTTTTGTGCATTCTGATCAATACACCTAGAAAACACGATCGGTCCAGTACGCAGGTCTGTACTGCCATGCGCAAGGGAGTAAAAATGATCCTCTTGCTATCAGGAATGAACCTGATTGCTGCCATGTTTTAAACAGACTCCTGGAAGTTTTCCCAAGCCAGGATATATACGTCCTTGATAAGTCATCTGAAAGCAATGGTACCATTTTATCAAGTCTAGCAAAAAGGAGATTCGATGGTGCATCTTGAAATCTACTGAAAAAAAGTCGGCCCGGGGCACATTTAATTTTAGTGGAAAAAGGGGGGACAGCAGAATCTTCAGATATTTCTTTCTCTCCAATCTCATATTATCCCCGCAAAGGTTCATCCCCAGGCTACGAAGGTTCATCCGAGAAAGAGTGGACCGGTTTAGGTTTCCTGATGCCTTTATCAAACGTACCTCCACAGGCATTGGGAGCTTTACTGCAGAGGGGAGTCGATTGATTAAGGTTTCAGATGCCTTAACCAAGTGATGGTCAAATCGTTATGATCAATAAAAGTTGGTTTTGTTATGCCGGGGCAGCTAGCATAGCTCATGGAATGTACCAGATTAATCCTTTCATGGAACAGATTATGATTTTGAGAGAGCGTACAGTGCGCGTTATTTCCCAATTCACAATAGATGAGTATTGTAGAAATGAAACATTTGAAGAACATGTCTGTGAAAGGCAAACCTGTGCAAATTAACCAAACGTTCTGGCAAATAAAGATAAGTATTTATCCCTGCTGTTTGTAGGTGTTTCAAAGTGGTTTTATCTGGATCAAATACTTTTTTAGTCTGAAAAGTTGTTGAAAGAAACCATACAATGTACTTAGAGATAAAGAGACCTTCTTTGGATTACCGCACGAATTGAAATCAGATACGTTTGTTTGCAATTAGATAAAGGGATTCTACTGTTACAAGAAAGACGGAAATGTAAATTGTATGTCCAGATCAAAGGAATCACATTCAGGTGAACGTGAGTCTGCTAGAAAAGATGAGAGCTTTCTATTGTTTGCATAACGAGAAAACCTTTTCGCCTCATCAATCGGAGGTTCAACTTGAAATAAATCTGGAAAGGAAAAATTATCCAAAATTAGCCATTGTGATATAGATTCCCATTATACTATAAAATCCTGACAAAATTACCTCATTTAACAATCAAAGAAATCCAGCTCCCTAGTTTGACCAGAACTCTCAAGGCCAGCAAAAAATATTGGTCGTTCATTTATCTGTTTTTTACCCCCGTCAAATATTACATAAGTTATCAGGAAGGGTATGATATGTTCATCAACAATTACAGATCCACAATTTTATAATTATTCTCCAAAGCACTGGAAAAATTGCTGCTGGTGATTCGATAAATTGTATTAACACATATAAGCTTTCATTCAAATATCTGTTTGGTGTATGGAAAAAAAGGAACCAATCTTGCTTTATTTTTTTTTATATATAATTGAATAAATTATGAAACCTCTAAAGATGGGCGATACAGCATTTTTATTATAAGTTAAGAAAAGCATTTGATACTGTAAAGCATACAGTACTATTTGACAAACTTTATAAATAAGAGTTGCGGGGTACTAGCCGCATATGGAATTAAGTTATCTTTCGATTCGCAAACTTCATGTCATTTATGACCTAGCTTATCAAGTTGTGATACTATGCAAAGTAGAATCCAAAAAGCTCAGTACTTGGGGAAATCTAATTTTTGTAACATATCAATATGATTAATGTATCCCATATTATTTGCAGAGGATTGTTATATTTTTATTTAATGGGTAAAAAATATTTGATCAAATTGATCGTATGAATACTGAACCGAGTAAACTTGTTCGGTGGCTGAATGCGGGTAAATTAATACTGTATTATAATATAATGCATTTCATATTTCAGCAATAAAACAAAGGATGAATTAACGTAAATTAAAGTATTGCGATGAATCGGTAGAATATCTCCAGGGAAGACACTACAAATGTTTTAGGAGCAATTATAGATTCACATTTAAACTGGTCCTAGCATATATAGGTGAAAATTTCTACAGAGAAAGGTATTATAGAAAAATGTTACAAGAGTCTCCTCTTAAACACCATATTAAACTTTCATCTTTCTGTATTTGACCTACTGTATCGAGCTGGTGGGTTCTGCATGGGCGCCTGCACTACTGCCACTGTTCTGGTTGCAGAAGAAGCTACACAAATTATCAGCTTATCTCCGGATAATTCACACACATATAATCTGTTTATTTCTCCAGATTATTAACACTAAAAAATAACTACTACTAAAGCGTTTGATTATTTATGTATAGGGTTAATTATGAAATGTTACTTATCCTTTTATCCGAATAAACTTGCGAAAAAAACTTAGATGTACAGCAGTACATAAACAGAAGAGCAGCATTTTTTTTTCAATGTTTAAGTATGTACTACTGCAACCAAAAGTTAAACTTAAAATTTAAGGAGCTGGAATTAAGAACATTTATATTAAAGAAATTGATTTTTGTTTTGCAATATCAACTATAAAACGTCGCCTGAAAGTATATTTTTCTTCCTACTATGGAATATATTCGTTGTATTTACATTCATTTTAATAATAATAATATGTGTTTGTTTCTTTGTTTCCCCTATATTGTGAAAAGTGTAATTTAAATTTCCTTATTGCACGTTGTCGGCACCAAATAACCTACAATATCTTATATTAATATTGAGAGGACGTATACTCTAAGTCTTATCTTTGTCACATGTACAGTTATTTATAAATGAACATAATATTAAGAGGGCACATATTCTAGGAGTAAGCACTGAATACATAAACTTATCAACCTGGCGAATAAAACTTCTTAGACTGATGATGTTCTCACAGAGAAATCTACTCAACTCAACTGGGTTAGTTTTGTCATCAATGTGAGCAGTTAACATCAAATAAGCTACCCGAATTGAGGAATTAATGAGTAGTTCAACAGGATTCCTACTCAGACAAAACACTTTCAAGAAGCTATGATCTACTCATATTGAGAAATGTAATTTATTATAATGTGTGGTATTGTATATTGGACAATTGTATTAGCTCAGGCAAGGTTATACTTTTTTTTTACTAAGCACTGTTTATCAGTTTGCTCTCCGGTATTTTTATGTGCAAGGTTGCTTAAAAGGGGGGGGGGCTCTATAAAATGAATAGTATCATAAAAATATAAACAATAAAAAGATCTAACTGAACTTAGATTTATTTTAAATAAAATATCAAAATGTATTATTTCTGTGCATTCTGATCATACGTAATTTAAAATAGCAGTTAGAATTAGAATCTGTCATAGAGAAAGTTGACACGCATGGATCTTCTGCAACCGTTTTTATTCAGCACCAGCCTGTCATGTCGTTGATGAATTTGGCGTATTTCGTGTATCAACATTAACCGACGGAAATAGCTCAATCTGTAAATAAACACAATTTTAAAGAATTATATTCTGTACAAGTATGTAGGCACACACACACACATATATATATATATATTAAACTCATGCTCATACTCCCACACATACACACGCAGACCAACTGTTTACATCAGCTCGCAGTTTCATGTGACTTTGATACCGCAGGTTGAAGTTGATACTATTATACTATTATGTGCTGTGTACAAATAACACATATCACAGTAGATGAGAGTGTCTACTACGCATAACACACACATTATACATAAAACAATTTAATCGTACACGTCTCTTCAGACACAAAGCCACCAGACGGCTAGAGTCCCGTCAGGCTGATTTGGATTTTGGCGCAAACCATCAGGTTACAAATTCGAAACAGTGGCACTCCCAAAGTGGGTCATGATGAATCTATGAATACATTTAATGATACACTGATCATACTGAGCAGTCTTAGCCTCTCAGGTGAGAAGTTAATGGGCAAAGAAAGAGTGAGTAGGTAAAACTACTCAGGTTGGTAACTTTAAACTTCTCACGTGTTCTCAGTGAGTCCTAAAGAAACGTATTGTATTGAAATTTCAAAAAAGAATAGAATTGAAATTGGTGCGTTTTTCGGCACTATTCCGTTGTTCAGTGTTAAATTCGTGCTTTAACTCCAACCACTAAACCACTGCAATGTACAAAACGAATTTCTCGGAATCTTTTGACCAACTAGAGTGTGTTATCGCAATGTGTGTTCATATTTTAAACCGGTTTTTCATCCTTTTCAATATATTCTCTTTTTATATCATTCCAGTCATTTCGTTTTAAGTAAAAGCTGACATGAGAAAGTACCTGAAAACAGTAATATGGGTAGATATGTTGGACAACAATATAAAATAAGTGACTTGAAAACCAGCAGCTGTTTATTTTGGTAAAAAAATGAAACACTTATATCCCAATTTGTTTATAATGTTCACATCATTTGATGGCGGAGGCAATAAACATGATGATATAAACTGTCCATAAATCATGAGGTTCACTCGAACCATCCAACATAGGAAAATATAAGTAAGCAGGTAGGTAAACAAATACGTTCGTATTAAAATTGCTTGATCACAATACCAGTAGAATAGTCTGTAAAAGAACAGCTTATGACAAAAGGTTTGATAAATGTACCATATACAAGGCAAAGAAAAGAAAATATTTGTAGAAATTCTTTAATGCTTCAAATGAACATAGCTTTTGGGATTCACTCGGTGTTACACATGGGTCTTAACAAATCAATTTTTTAATTCTTAACGTTTTGCCTGGGAGTTTCATGTTCGCGATTGCACAAGGACATACACAATCTGATCACAGCAGTATTAATATTTATGATAAAATTAGAATAAATCCCACATTGCCTCACTTATTTCTGCTATAGCCATTATATTATGTGTTGTATCATAGTCAATATATCCCCGGTCGTTACTATATTTATTACAATTATTTACGCAGGTATGCGGTTTGGATATAATGCACAGGTCGCTGATCTGCAAATGATGTGTCCAGCTATTTATAGCTAATTAGTTTGTTCAGATGTATCATCCTGTCTTGATATCCTGCTAGTCTTTTTTGATAGGGTGTAATACCGTGATTATTTCAAATCGGCAGATATCGCGATGAAAAATCTCAAGATGTAAAAGGCCTAAAAGGCAACATAGGTTTTATGGTCTTATATTTCGTTATGTATCTCTAAGATTGTTTGTCATAACCAAAACATTGGCTAAAAATAATAAAATTGGTAGTTTTGTTTGCAACCAATCTCTTGGCACAACAGCAAAAATATTTAAATATTTGAACATTTTAGATTAGTTACTAACCGACATATATTGGTCTTTTTACTAATATCTTGGTTGAGCTATTGTACTTCATAGGACGTGGTAATAAGTTACCAATGCATCATGACGCTCAGCTGACCAGCATGACATTTTAGCTTAAAAATGACAACAAGAATGTCAACATCCGAAAACAATAATGAGAACAACTTCAAATATAATATGACCTTTGTGTTTCTCTGTGATGGGCCACACATGTCCAACACTGAATCCAGTAACGACTTGTATATACCTGTTGCACAAAACAACAATTCTTACAAGATCGACAGTTTTGAAGCTCCTCTAGGACCTTGGTTGGAACATTTTTTGATGGAGGTACCAGGTTTTATTTCTTAATGCTAACTTATCAACGTATATATGTACATCTGCAGAATTCTATTTCAGTTTCGGACTACTTGACACTGCAGTATCCCACGCCTCCTCTCGTTTTATATACTGGCCTCAACCAGGCCCGGTGGCTTCTGCACCAGTGGGACCTTGGTGCGCAATCGTCCCCATTGCTGGGTCATGTCACCGATGAAACCCCGAAAGGCGCACTCATTTGCGAGTGAAACACTGCAGTTGGGCACGGCCTTACCCTTGGTGAGGACAGACCGTGAAAAATCTCCCGGCTCGGCTGAGATTCGGACTAACGATCTCCCGGCTAGGGGTCCTGTGCTCTACCCCTGAGTCCCAGATGCCGGTTGGTTGAGACATTTTGTCTATCAAATTTAGGGGCAAACTATATATTATCACGTTTATAAGAAATCTTTAAGATGAACTATAATTTTGCTGATATGAAATTGTAGATGAAACCGCAGCTGAGTTTCTGACACCTTCCTGTAATTTTTCATTTTAAAATTAAAAGACAAAAGGCTTGAAAGCTAGGAAAACTAATCTTGGTATAAATATATAAGCTTTCAAGACAAATGATGAAATTACAGATGAGAAATTTACAGCTTGCTTTAATTAAACAATCTAAAAATACAGGGAAAATATATGAAAAAAAAAGATACAATTGTCGCTACCAGTCATTCGTACAAGAAAAACCATCCAAGTTCCTCAGGCAACCTGGTTTTTAGAACAATCCAATAAGCCTACCTTGAGATACCTTGCCATTTTTGTGTATTTAACTTTATTTCTGGGATGCTATATCATGCCCTATAACTTGAATATATATGTTATAGGGACCTTATTTCGGGTTGGCAGGGAGATCGTTTTATATGATCTGAGACTTAAAAGGGTCATGATCCTAACGCTTCCGATTATGATTTGTGCCCCATTTAAGAGTCAAACTGGAGTTGACAGGGGTATAAACGGCTGAGGAAAATAATAAAAATGATCTCATATTACGCCCTATAACAAGGAAAATTTAGGTCACACGGGCCTAATTTCATATCTACACGAATATCTTTTTATAGGAAAAGAAGACGAAAAAAGGGTGATCGCTACAGCTCATCATGACTGAACGTAAGCTAAGCTAAAACAAACATGTTTCCAGTGAAACAAAACAAAATATAATTTGCATTTTCTATTATTTTTTTTTTCTTTTTCTGTGCCGAAATAGTTTATTGCGCCCTGTATGCAGCGACACGGTGACTGTGTCATTTTCCTGTGATGGCTGTTGTGTACTTCGAAGTCCTTTGTGAATTTGCTGCATCATCGAGCGTACTGTAAAACATGCTAAGGTTCCGTAAAACATGTTACTGATATAAAGAATTACCAAATACTAAAAAATGTGGCAAACTGGCAGTTTTCTTTTATGTAAAGCTGGAAGAAGTACCCGTTTTTGTGCAAACATGTCAGGGTTCAGGTCACCAAAAAACGTGTTATAGATCCAAATACTTGGAGAATATATGTAACAGTGACCCTGAGTTTTTGTACCGAAATAATTTATTTCGCCCTGTATGCAGCGACACGGTGACTGTGTCATTTTTCTGTGCTGGTTGTTGTGTACTTTGAAGTCCTATGTGAATTTGTTGCATTGTCCTGCTAAACATACTAAGGTTCATTAAAACATGTTACTGATAAATAGAAGTACCAAACACTTTTAAAAAATTGGGGCAAACTAAAAAAGGTAACCGTTTTTGTGTCAGCATGTCAGAATATATGTCACCAAGAAATGGGTTACAGATTTAAACATTAAAATACAAAAAAAATCTAATTACGTCAAACATTTTTACATTAATAAAACCTTAACCACATTTCAGAATGAAATCATTTGGCATAGCTCTGTACAATGTTTTGTATTGAAACACGACTACGTGTTACAATTGAAACAAAACGGTGTTTGATTTAAACCAACACATATATTATCTACATAATTATTTCAGGAGTGTAGGGACAGACTGGCATTCGCATATTTTATATCTCTCCTGGGCATATACATTTTTAACAATTTGTAACATTGTGTTTCTTTCGAAGTATGTGAAACAAAATATCAAGAGATATCTCAGACATATATCAGCAGAGTTCTAAGGCAAAGCAGAATAACAACAATACACATGCACAACTATTGAATGCGAAAATAAAAAGGATTGATTTTGTACCAAGATAATATCTTTAAATGATCTTACAAAGTAGCAAACAGTCAGGCACCTGCGTTAGTAGTACCGCGGTCTTCAGCATTATGTACAGGAGAGTTTCATTAGTTTTCTTGCTGTTATGTTTGTCCATTTTAGTCGTACATTATATTCAAATCTTTGAGTCTCCTTTATCCGAAAATATCGCAGCTGTTTTGTTTTTGGATCAAGGAAATAGAACTCCTGGATCCGTTGGTTCGCTCAGTGAGAGCGATAACGCCGTTACATCTGATTATAACGTTACAAGATTCAACCCTACATCATACAGCCTGTTGAAAAAACGTCTGCCTGGAGCCCAGATAATAGGGGTGGAAAAAGGTGGACAGGAAACTCTGATGAAATTTCTTGATCTACATCCCGATATTATTGTACACAGAAAAGTACAACCACATGAATACTTTCATTCACTCACGAAAGGAGTGGACTGGTTCAGATCTCTGATGCCTTTATCAAGGGTGGATCAAGTGATTTTTATAAATAAAGGTGGATTTGGTTATGGAAGAGGAGATGGTATAGCGCATGGAATGTACCACATTAATCCTTCTATAAGGCTTATTTTGCTCTTGAGAGACCCAACAGAACGTGTTATTTCCCACTTAACAATGAATTGTTATATAAGTGGGGATTGTGAAAATAAAACAGTAGAAGATTTTGTATGTCTGCCGGGACGTCCGATGGAAATTAATCCACATGTCTGGGCCATCAAATTAAGTACATACTACGACTGTTTGCAGCCGTTTCTAAAATGGTTTTCGCTAGATCAAATACTTGTAATTGACTCAGAGGAATTTGTGAAGGAACCGTACAGCGTAATGAAACAAATAGAGACCTTTCTGGAAGTGTCACACAAGTTTAAGTCAAATATGTTTATTTACGATAAAAAGAAAGGATTCTACTGTTATCAGAATGTTAGAAAGGTTCAGTGTATGCCCAAAACTAAAGGGATGCCTCACGTCCATGTGAGTAAGAGTCTGCTAGAGAAGATGAGGACCTATTTTCGTCCGTATAATGAGAAACTCTTTCGCCTCCTCAATCGGAAGTTTAACTGGAAATAAACCGGGACGAGAATAAAGGGCCCACTCAAAAATTCGAAACTGCTTTCGGTTTTGACCACTTCCGGGGTTTGGCGAATCTGTGAAACCATCTCCGGAGACTCACCATCAAGTCGATAATACTGGCATGATGGCGGCGGTCTTTCCAAAGAAGAAGAATTTTGTAAATTAGTTTGATAATTTATACTGGTGATGCCTACTAGAGTCAAATAAACAATGATTGAATTATAAACATTTTTTTCGGAAGTGCTTTGAATTCATCATTCTATATTTTAACCCTGTATAGCTAAAGATGAGACACACATATTCTTAATGTCCATGTCATTTGACATGTGGATATGCGATAGAACACAGAGAAACAGTCTTTTTTCATAATAATTGACCTAAAGGGCGCGTGTGCGTGATCGATAGGTCGATTGGCCAATCAGCGAACCTGATTGCCGGACTGAAAACAACGCCATGTAAACAAAAATAGAGGTCGGACATCAGGTCGGACATTCATGACACCTTTATTAACTTTCATCCATATGCTCGATGGACCGGTCATAATAAATTTGTTTTTAGGTCACGGACCAACATGGTGGAGTAAAAACGTAGAGATTAAGTTCTCCGCATAAATTTGCTTAATTTGCTTGACTTACTCAGAAACATTGACAAATATGCGGAAGTCTAGTATGGGAACTGGAACCAGTTAGTAAAATGAGTCACCAGAGACAATTGAAACATATTTCTCCCGTGAACAAGAGGAGAATTTACCTTCTACCAATCGGACAATGTTGATGGCTGATGTAAGCTATGACAGTTGAGTCTCACCTGACAGTACTTATTTCTTAAGTACAAGAAGAAATTATGGCAGAATGCAGAAATATTTGGTCTGATATCAATGAAAATTTTAAAGCGATTAACCATGATGTTCTCTATGCGAGTAAAGGGAGGATCAGAGGGCAGAAAAGATATGACAGAAAATTTAAAATTGTTTCTGTAGCTAAAGAAAAGCGCATTACCGCATATAACAGAGCAAAAAAGACGGCCTCAATATTGTGATAGGAAAGTTAATATTTGAAGGGAAAACATGTCCAAATTGAATGCCCAGGCCGCAAAAATAATATAAAAAAGACTCAAACCAAACGTTCATAACCGTTCATACCCATTTAATTAAGATTAACCCTACACGAGGCAAGGGGAAGCGTTCATGATTGCACTATGGTTTACAACCTGACGATCTTTCTCAAATCTACCAGAGCCATCTAGTGAGGACGACTATATATTGCCCCGACTGCGGTATTCTGGATAGAAGAACACTGAGGTTAACGGAGACTGAAATGATCAGAGACTTGTTCCGTTCTTGTAATTTCGAGTTTTTTTTACTGGAATGAAAAATGTTGACTTCTTTTACCAGAACATGGACATATTGATATGGACTTTTTTTGTCTTTCAGGAAAACACTAAGTTTATATTATTGTAATAAGTTGAATGTGTACATGTCTTACGACAGAGATTGGTTTTTTGTTTGGCGTTTTTACGAATATAACCTTCATGACGGACGTGCTATGGGCCGCATAGATTATAATTTATAAACTATGGTTTAAGCGCTTATATAATAATCTAAATGTTTTCGATTCTAAGATTTGGGGTGATAAAGGGGAGCGACTATAGAATGATTCACGCACTGTCTTTACAACGTACGTGCTTATATAGAATGACGATGTGTTGGTTAGAATTCATGTTCTGAGGGAAGTTGAAAATAAGTGGAAAAATCAAGATATAAGCAGCAGATGGATATAAAAAGGTTTTCTGTTCACACAAGTGTCATATTTCAGTGAGGTGCGTGCGTTATTCTACAGTCTTGTCGATAGGGGTTGTGGGTTTCCCTTGCCCACCCCCTCAATTTTGTGGATCGGGATACAGGGTTGGGGATAGGGGGTGTTGGCTTTTCCCTTTTTATGGAGGTTGAGTGCAGTAAGACCATATCTTCTTATTAATTATGGCCATATGCCACAGGCAGATGTTTCCTGAAAATGGTATGTTAAAGAATTAATGATGTATACATTATAATGTTTCTTCTTATGTTTATTGTTTTATCATTGCATATCTATTTATAGTTATTAAAAATTATTGATGATGCTAGAGATAATCATATTTACAATAAAGTAGTTATGGATGGGGATTTATACTGCTGTTTTATGTGTGACGTGTACACTGCAAAATAAAAACTTTTATCATTATCAGTTTTTTATACACCCTTGTTCATCGGCGTACAGTGTAGTTTAAACCATATTTTCTTGTCATTTCGACCTCGGGGCCGTGATTAGAAATTCTCCTGGACACGGTTTGTTAAATGACTAATGGTAAACACATTGACTTGATTTTTTGGTGACTATTATTTTATAATTGCATAACTATCAGATATGGAGAAGAATTTCTACTCGCTTGATTTACGTTGGTATCCTTTAAATTATAAATACTGTGGTGCTTATCATATAATTCATTAAATAATGCATGCCCTCTGTGCAGTCTGGTGAGTTTGGTAAAATTGGTATCCTCGTGAAACTGGAAAAAAATGAAAAACGCCAAAATTTAACTCCGCAAATAAATGTATATAAATATAAATAAATATATATATATACAGATATATGTATATAAATGTTGAATATACCATGGGATAAATTTTATCGGAAAACATAATTTACACTTGATGCAAAATTCTTTATGAAATGCTTTATGATATTATACTCAGCAAAGGTTATTTAGTAACCGTTTTATACCATTAGGCGTTTTAGAAGAAATAACACTTCCTTATATAACCCAGAAATAAAATACTAGAACTAGTTAATCAAGGAGTAGACATCTTTGGTAATTTATAGAATAACTTTTATTTACATTAATGTTTTATAATCAGTTATGTAATTGTATTGCGTTCTCAAAGACACTGAATAGACATATTTCATCACTTAGTGTATGTTAGTATATCTTTGATTTTCAATTTTTACTGTTGTTTGAATTGATGTACCTACCTTTCGAAGAATAGACATACATCTACGTTAGAAATATTAGACGACTAGATTGACGATGTCTGTTTGAGCAAGGTTGAGTTTATTATTAAACATCGGGCATACTTTGACTGTTATTTCCCGAACATCTTTTAATCAAGCGAGGTATTTTATTATTATTTTGGAAACTTATCAACACAACCCAACCGGATAATGAGTTGATATGTCACAATGTGTTCATAGCTCGGTAAGATCGTGTGAATAAAGAAAAATGACTTTGTAACGACTATTTTAACGGCATCCCAAAGCAGATTATATTTTCTTGGACGTGATTATTGGCCACCTTTTACAATATGCAAATGTCACCACTATATATATATATATATATATATATATATATATATATCATGATAATGAGATACTGAGCGCCACTAACCGTAATAAGCGCCCCAATAAGGATTTTTAGGGCTTTCGTTAAGAAAACAGAAAAAAATGGGCTATTCTCATCTCAAACGCTTTTGCAGTATTTACGATCAATGATATTTTCCCACCATGCATGATGATTGTGAACAATGTAATTTTTTCAGGGTATCCAAAGACATAAATATTGGCTAGTGAAAGGCAATTTACCTTAAATAAGTTCCTTTAAGTTTCCCACGATTCCTCAAAATATAGACCAAAATAGCACCACATTGATATGAGGAAATATTTCGTATCGTTTTTACTTTATGTACCGTCGAATTTTGTTCTAAAAAGATCTAAACGTTCTCTATCGTAGAATGGAATTTAAGTGTTCTCGCACAGACTAACGAGCGTTTTGGCCGATAGCTTTAAATTTTAGGAAATCTTCGCCGTATATGTAACGATAGTTCGATTAAACGAATTAAGTTGTTATAAAACGTAACCGTGTTTGAAACCTGCCAGTACCTCTCAGGAAACATTTTTTTTTTTATTTTACACATGGTAACGATGGCAGCTTTTTCAGCAAATAACAGATTTCATCATTCTGCATATCCTAAAAATGTTAGCATATGAATTGTCTCATAGACCTTTGGTTGAGTGTGTCAACAGTGATTTTATTTGAGTATCTTCGGCATTTACCGAGCATCATAGTTGCTTGAGCCGATGGAAATGATTAGCTTACACGCATGTCATTAGGTCAATGGCTGTTAAGTCTTACGTGCAGCGCGCCCTGGATAACCATGGTCGGTAAATACTTTGGAAAAGGCAGAAACTCTACTATATGTCACGTAATAAATGAGAGCGAAAGTTTATTTCAGTTTCAGCATTTTGCGCACACTGAATCCATTGATATACTTTCTGCGGACACTTTCTGCTCTTAAATATTATAAATGAAATTTATCACGTCTCCTTTAGTCTGAATTTCTGATTGGCGTCTTTGTCCTTGTCGCACGCGGACTTTATGCGAATAAACTGTCAACAATCCGAACGCTAAAAACTGAAGCGGGCTTTCGTGTGTCAAGTTCGACGGAGCGAACAAGAATTTCTATATCATCGTTTCTTTAAATATACATTCCCATATATTAATAACGGATTTTACTGAATATACTTGAAAACGCTCGTCTCTTTCAAAGCACCGGCCGCGAGTAACCTTTTGGGTAAAGCTATGTGCTAATTTTCTCTTCGGGGCGGCAAAGATTTTCAAAGTTGGAAATGAATAGTTCAGGTTACATTTTAATTATAATAAAGATAAAATAGGAGGACTCTTTGGGTTTTTAGCATCCGTTTCTAAGTTTTTGTGTTAAGCATTAGATTGCAAAAAGGTTCGATCAAAATGTTTCGGCTTGTGTATATTAGTAGTACGTGTATTTGCAGTTCAAGTGTTGGTGAAACGATTACAAATACACAAAATATATCGTTTGGAAAAATCTAATTCATACTGTTTAACAAACATATTTTGGGCTATAAACTATACTTGGTTGCCGCGAATGTTCTGCGATGTCAAACAAAAGTGTCGATATCAAGGATTTTGAGACGTGACACAACTCAATCTAAGTAAACCAGATGTGATTTTCTTGCATTTTTTTTCATGTTGAAGGTCCTTCCCCGGGTTCTCCCTCTCTCTCTTATTCCTTCTCTCTCCTGTTTCTGTCGCTGGATATGTTTATCTCCATACGGGTGTTAATAATTGTATGGCGATGTACATTTTCGATATATTCCTTACGTAATAGCATAGAATAGGACCAATAAAAAACTTGCAATAGCTGATATTTAACAGAATCAGTTTACCTGATAAAAATGATAGCCAATGATGTACGATGTTGAAGTGATAAACAAGTTTGAAAGAATAAAAGTTTTACTTGATGGTAAATGGACATTTATTCAAGGATTTTTGTTCGTTTTGAGAGAATTTTTCCCACAAATTCAGAGGTATTGCTTTTCTCGGCATTATTGTCCTATCAAAGGAACTAAAAGCTCACTTCATCAAATCTCTGCGGCAAAAATATAATAGCCATAGAAGTAAATACAAACAGTAAAAACACATTAAAAGAATGGGGCATACACGAATAAACAAGTCATATCTGCTAATTGCTTTAAAGTCTGACTGTTGACTGACATCACGAAGATGCATAATTATAGCATCTGCAAATTCATATTGGAAGCATATGTTAACTGCTATGATATACATAAACACTGAAAAGTTGAAACTATTTTAAATACTTCCATGAGTAACACCCATCGTTATCATCAAGGGCAACTATTTTCTGGTTCTTCATAGATCAATGAGGGATCTGAAGTGCTTTTCTCTTCGAATCAAGCACTTGATTGAATTCTTCGCTCTTTTTATGTTTGGCGGATGCTGTTGACCTTGTGGTTATAAGGGTATAACAATTTTGAATTGTTTTATTACTCCATAAAGATAAATTCCCCTAAAACCTGCATCCGAGATCATTCATTATTAAATTTACATAAACATGTATTTACCCTGCATCAACTCAGATCGATTATAACTAGAAAATGATCAGGGGACTGCTTCCCCCTCCAAACGTGAATGTGAGAAATTTGTACCCATACCATCACGTACACACACCCTGAGTCACTTAACTTACCGAAAACACTTTGTGTAGGCTTAATCAGAGAATCTAACCTGCTGCCAATACCAACAGGGACTAATAGGAAGCACCTGCTATTAAATAAAAATATGACCCCATTAATACTTTAGAATAATAGTGTCGCATGTGAAATGTAAAGATTTGTATGAAACAATTCATAACAAAAGCACTGCAATCGTGTATAATACGCCCGTTGTGTATCTGGTGGGCTCTAACCTCATTAAATATGTGTGAATTTGGAAAAGTATGTAATTTAGGTAAGAAGTTCTATGGGAAAACATGTTTTTTGAGTTTCATGCAAATCAATGAGATTTTTGGTAAGTCACCGCGGTGCAACCAAAATTGGGTGACATCAGACCTTATTAAAATATGCGTAGATTTTACTGGAAATCGCAATTATGCGAGGTATTATATTCATAAATATTTCTGATGAGTTTGATTAAAATCCATCGAATTTCGTGTAAGTTATTGCGACGACGCCACAAAGTAGCCTAGTGACCCCTGATCTCTTTATTCATGCGGGGATTTGGCTAAAATCGAACTCGGGTGAGAGTCAGTGTACAAGTTCTTGTTATTACTTTACTTAATCTTTAAGCTGCTTGAAAACAGAACACATGGAAAATTTTATTTTCTCTAGTTATAAGCCTTGTTGTCAATTTTATCATCATGAGATCTTTATGTATTTTCTTGTAATCCTTCCATCATTCATTATTCTTTTGACTGCATACCTTTTGCATTTCCTCAGGAAGCCGCAGTGACCAACTGTATTAGCCTCCAGGTATCTGTTCCAGTTGTGATGTGGCAATAGGTAACGTTTGTACATGTACTTAATATTAAAACAAAATACAGTTGTCTTGCATTGATCCTGGTTGCGTTAAATGGGAGTGCCCAACGATTCTACATGAAAACAATTCTACATTTAAAACAATATAACATTGTCATGAAGAATCTTTTTCGCTCATCATGCATAGGCCACTGAAATGTAGATGTACATGTTTTGGGCAAGTATATTTCAAACATTCCTTGTCAAGCTGACACAAAGGAGTAGTAAGGAGATTGGACAGGTAAAAAAACCCAAGGTACAGTTTTTCGAGGAAAAGGTTATGATTTACTTCAAAATATATTGCGGTATTTAATTTCTGCTAAAATTTGTTTAACATGACGTGTCTATAGAAAACAATATGAAATCACACCATTCTTCATTACCCTGTCTTTGCTCTCCTATTCGTCAACCCATTTATAGAGTGATGATTATCATCATACTCCAGCCAGTTTTCATTGATTCTCCAAATCACTATTGTCGCCAATCATTTACCTATTTCTATGTCTTATTATTCCTTTATTTGAATTAATTTTCATAAATCATAATTTTTAAAACTGTAAGTGAAGTCTATGTTTGCTCAGTATTTAATTTAGGATTGTATCAGCTTGGCAAAGATGTAGCTTTCTAACGTTTCAGAAATCGCTGGGTTGTCGGATTGAGATGAAAGTTAGGACCCAGATTACGTAAGGAACGCCACCCTTGGTTGAAGCTGCATTCAAGGGAACATGATGTCTGGCCGTTTGGACTAAATCCACATGTTATCGTGAAGTCGTCTCCATGAGTTTTCGTCACCGTCTCGCCCTGACAAATCTTTTGGTCGCCCACTATGCAGTTTACCACGAACGAATAAAACACAAATTAGCTAACTCATGTTACTAAAAAACCACGAAAAGATAATCTTTTGGTAAAAGGCATTTCATAAATGAGCTTCCGTGCGTCACTTGTAAGCACTTTTGAATTGTCTTGGAGCACGCTTGCATAATTCTGTCGGGTTTCATTCTCTTAGTGGTACGATTCAAATTTTAAACCTATTATGAAAAATCTTCACAATAATTTCTGTATGAATTGTCATTTAGACAGCTCGCTGTGTGACTCAGCATGTAATCCCTAGCCAGCCGGTACTTGGAGAAAAATCAGCGGTTTCTCCCCGGAAGAGCATCATACCTTTCCTATTAACATAACAACCATTGTTACAATTAAATCTTTGTAAAGCAAAAAAAAAAAAAAACAAGAAATTTCATGTATCTAAGGGAAACCTATGGTCAGAGTGAAAGTAAAAGTTGAAAATAGGTAGGAAACTTGTTTTAGATTCATGACTGCACCTTCCCCTTATGTGGTCCAATAGCAAGCGCAACGGAAAACAACATGTACAGTTTTGTAAAAAAAAATGAACTTAAAATACTCCTTACAAGTGTCTATTAGGACAAGTGCCACAGCAACTGTTTTCAAAGTCAGCATCCACACAGGGGGAGGCAAACAAGACTAACTTACACAACCAACATGCGGAGTATGGCATCTTTAATATAATGAACGGAAAATAATAGGCCCAAATGGAAACTGCAGTTACTGCCCATTCAGCATGTAAGAGATGCAGTTTTATTGCAGTTTTATGCAGATAACGGCCAGTTTCCTATGTCGAAATCATACCTGAACTTTCATAAAATTTTGTAAAATCATTGGCGTTTCTGGTGGGGTCATAACAAATATTTACCTTGATAAGGATGGCAAATTTCAATGCATTCTTTGTATTTGCCTTTTTTTGTGTCAGTCAAAATGACCCGTCGCTATTGGGAAAGTCTAGCGCAGCGTGGCGTGAAGCTGCTTACAAATATGCAGAAGATACTGAGAAGGCACGACTGGCGGAGCCCAGGAGGAAATGACAGGGCCGTAATGAGGAGATGGCAACTACATCTAAACAGGAATCACCGATAACACGTGTTCAACTTGTGGGAAGTTCTTCTTGCCCGGATTAGCCTAATAAGTCATCTCCATACCCCTAATCAGATTAACTGTAAAATCTTGATCATCATGATCTTCTCCGCAAAGCGATGGATGAATATCATTGCTGAGCATGAGTAATAGCTCAACTGAGCTTAGTAACGCCTCTCTTTAGGATATACATTTAATCCACAGTATGTTAATAAATTTCACACATCATATATTTTTACATAGTTTACAATTGTCTAATGGGTAAAAATTGCATACAATACTCGAAGTTTAAATACTTAACGAAGCAAGCACTGAGATAGATGTCCAGCATGAAAGGGACAGCGTGAAAACGGGGGGGGGGGGGCTGTATGGTGGAGAGCGGCGGGCAATGCTTGACATGTTACACTCGTATTATATATATGTGCGTATGTCTGTAACTAGTTCGTGTGTCTTAAGTGTGTTTCGAATCATAAGCATGGGGCATGTCATACTAAATGCAAATATATTTTATGCACTTTTTCCTATGCAAATTTAGTCCTGCAACTTTTTCAGAATTGTAATTAGAACCACTTTGAAAGCTGAACACTAATTAAGTATCATCGATAGCATCTTTTAAATGGCAGGCAATGAATACTTGGTTTTCTTTAATTGATAAATATCTTTGCAATCATTTCAACTAGATACCTGTACGAGATAAACACATACTACTTTACCAGTTTTGTAATATTCAAGATCAGACGTGTGCATTCGGATTTTCACTTTGTTTTCTCAAATTTTGACAGATATAAAACTAACAGAGGCGTTTTTGAAAAAGTAGCCTACATATCATGAACCATTCATATGAAAATAGAACAACGATTTTAAAGAACCCTGTAAGATGTCTTTTTTTACTTTTACTGTGTCAAGGTCAAGCATCCTTTTAACAGGATAGTTGTTGGTCATATAGTGTGCAACTTGTTTACAAACCCTGCGCTATCTTTGTTTTAAATATAAATAAACAAACCAAACTTCTTAACAGAGTGACATCTCATTGTCTGAAATCACATAAATCATAATATGCATGCCCATTGCACCCGTTCGTAAAGGGAATAGAATCCCAGTTCAAAAGTTAAAGTTTACTAGCAAATTACTAATTTTATCAAAACATAAATTACTTTGCATTTTTTTTCAGTCAATGTTTCTTTTCATTGCAAATATATCAGCAATCCTTTTCTTACTGTACCTTGCATATGATACCTTATTTTTTTGGTACCATATGTGCGACAAAGGAGCAGTATGAAAACATTCGTCTTTATATACATATATATTTACATACTCACGCTCCCTTAATAGCTGGAACACACATATAAGTAAAAAAGGATATGACATATAATGTGATAGATCATTTTTAAATGATTTAAGATGATTCATATGACTAGCTAAGGGAATCATCGGGAGCAGTCAATGTGCTATCCGCCTGTGACAAGTAACCCTACAGCGTTTAAGGGTCACTTTATTTGCTAATATAAATCATCTGGTAACATCCCATGTGTCTGCGGGGTTCAATGCGGCTCAGAAGGTACTGTTCAAGCACAAGTTATTAAACGTTTGGGAAATTATAAAAAAATTGTGTATAAGTGTTCCAATTTTATCAGCCAAAATTAACAGCGGCTGTTTCCAAATCATTAATTTCTTATTGTTGCTCCAACATATCTGTGTATTCGTTTCCAGTATTTTCTCATCTCAGCTATATCTTAAAACGTAATTACGATAACGGTGATAATATAGAAGAAATTTAAGAGAGTTTGAAGCCGTTGTAAAATGTAAATACACAATGAGGTGATACACTTTATTGGTCGGTACATTGCAATTCGCAAAACATGTTATTATATGCAGTGGTGCTGTGCGAGGTCTGTAATCGTTACAAACATATCTGATTTAAGTTTGTGTCATTATCCAAGGAATTTCTTTATTTCTCTACGTACACCGTATGGTTCTTTCACTATTTTTTTACTCCAGAAAAAGTATTTGATCCAGAGAAAACCACTTAGGAAAAATCCTTCAAACCATTGTAGTAAATACCTGTCTTGATTTGCCAGGACGTTCCGTTTATTTCCATCGATGTGACAAATAAAACAGACAAATTTAACTTGATATATGTACCTTTATAGTTTTCTTATTATTCTTATAAACTACACTTTTTGTGTTCAGATTGTACCTATCATAAAAATTTCAAGTAAACTATAATAATATTTCCGCTGTGTGAGGTTTAAGAAATATAGCAGAATAAATTTTGCAAACCCGAAAAAAGGTTACAGTATTATGGTCAATAATTGCAGGTTGGGTTTGATTAAAGGACTTGAAAACTGGTTACTGTATGCCGCATCAGGTATTTCAGTTGGAATACATAGAAAACTGAACTATTACCATTTACGCATTTTTTAGTTCCATGGGACTAAACTTTGGCCTGAGAAAGCAGTAATAGTTTTCCATCCGATGGGCACATCAGACTTCGGCACGTGTCGGCACCTGTTACATTCTTCTCTAAAACACCCTGTGATTCGGTGCATGGATACCACATGAATGGCATGTCAATATTACTCACAATCCTCCAAACCACCATTGTCATCAGAAAATGAGAACCCACTTCAGATTTTGAGTCACCGTCCGGGTTGAATGCTGCCAATCCCTCACTAAAATCGCCCATGTTACGCATCGGATCACCTTCCACGATTTGGAAAAAGATAGACTTGATTTGATTTTCATTTCGTCCCTAGAAAGCACAACATTTCGCTTAGGGTCTGGGGTACCAGGAAGACCAAATTCCTTGTTAAGCAACTTAAGCATTTGTATTAACATCAGAGACTGAATCAGCAAACCGCATATAAGATCCAGGAGTTGTAACATTGGGTGTTGATAAAAAACCTGAATTACATGTTGCGTATGGGCTCATCGTAAAAATAGATACCATCGTCTGATCAAAGAATACTATATCATTTCTTTGCCTGATTTACATTTTTAGAACTTGCATTGCTGGTCCCACAAATTATCTTGGGGTTCCCAGTGACCACTTTTCTATTTCTGCTGCATTCGTCCCCATTCGTTACATTTCGACAACGTTTCATGATGTATTGGGATCAGTTTAATATAATCGGTTTTGTTAAGCTTTTTAACTTTGATATATCACTGGTGAACTTTTTTTTGATGTGCAATACCTGTTGTTCTAAGTTTGGACAATCTAACAGATTTTTCATTAGATAACAGTTTTAAAAAGGGCACTCTAGAACGGCTTTGTGAATGTTTGATGACCTTGCTCTCTAGGTCGCCCTAAGACCATTACACATAGAACATATTAATTTCGGATAAGTACTTGTGAGCCCGTTTAAATCAACACTGTGTATTACATCTCTTTCTATGCGAGCTATGACAGTTTCAAAATCCTTACCCACCTAAAATAACAATTTTTTTTCTGCTTTCTTAACAAATTCAAACCCCACATTACTCATTTTGTTTGCCTAGTTTGTAATATTGGAATTAAGATTCACAATGGCCATGATCTAGGATATCAGGAATCCCCCGATATTTCCGATATTTTTATTTAATTACAATATCATAGCCCATGTGCAGAATCTAAGTGAAATCTGTTTGAACAGCAAGTTTTAAGAATATCTCCCCCGTGCACGATACTTAGTTAACAATTACATAAGTTTTATCGTAAGAGCAATCAAGATAAGCAAATTGGTTTTCCATTGTATTCCTAATACCCTTAAGGTATTAATTTCTGGAAGGATTATATAAGCTGATCCTGGTTACAGTTGGAGGGTGGTCCATCACAAAAGATATTGAAAGTGTACCTTGATCGGTTTCGTTATGTGGGTATATTATACTTGGAAATTTTGCATGTATTGGCTTTCTAGGACAAGGCAGATTTTGACCAAGATTACTTGGGACTACTTTTAAGGCAGATGAAAGTCAGTGTGTCTTGTGATCTGATTGGTCACCCAGCTCTGTAAACAAATCAGAATGTTCAAATTCATTTGAGGCATGACGTGTAATGCTTACTAATAATTATATAATCTTTAAAATAAAAAAAAAAAGCTGTGTTATATAAAGATGCAATCCACTTTGGTGGCCATTCTGACTAAATCTCAAATAACTATGACTAAAAATATTTGGAATTAAAATAGCTTAAAAATAATTAATTTAGACGTAAAATATATTACATAAATCTAGATATTCGCGGACCTTATATATATATATATATATATATATATATATATATATATATATATATATATATATATATATATATATATATATATATATATGGGTTCGTTTCCCACCGGCTATAAACCGACATTTCCGTGTACACCATTTCCATTGTATATATATATATATATATATATATATATATATATATATATATATATATATATATATATATCGGTTTAGAGAAAGAGTGACGCCTTTTAATGAATAAGTTGTTTATTAATGTCCTGTGTTGGCGGGATACCCAACATCGTATCGGATCGCCCCACTCAGGACTTTCCGTGAAACCGCATGAATGTTACGTTATGACATAATGTCGCGGGTCGCTCGGTATAAAGTGCGGCCCTACGTCATACAGCTCCTAGCTTTCACGCTGTCCCTTTCATGCTGGACATCTATCTCAGTGCTTGCTTCGTCTTATGGTATCTCCATGATTATAGTATTAAAACTTCGAGTTTTGTATGTAACTTTTACCCATTAGACAATTTTACTATATAAAAATTGATGATGTGTGAAATTTAATAACATACTGTGGATTATAGGTATATCTTAATGAGGGGAGTAACTAAGCTCAGTTGAGCTATAACTGATGCTCAGCAATGATATTCGTCAATCCAAGGGTTTGCAGTTAATCTGATTAGGGGTCTGGAGATGATTTACCAGGCCAATCCGGGCGAGAAGGACCTCCCACATTATGAAGACATGTGATCGGTTATGCCTGTTGAGATGTAGTTCCTTCTTCTCATTACGGCCCTGCTGTTTCCTCCTGGGCTCCGCCAGTCATGCCTTCTCAGTGTCTTCTGCATATTTGAAAGCAACTTCACGCCACGCTGCACTAGACTTTCCAAATAGCGACTGGTTATTTTGACTGACACACAAAAAAAACAAATGCAAAGAATGCATTGAAATTTGCCATCCTTATCAAGGAAAATATGATGTTTCTTATGACTCAGCTAGATACGCCTATGATTTTACATAATTTTATGTAAGTTCAGGTATTATTTTGACATAGACAACTGGCCGTTATCTGGGTGGTTTTGCTCCACGAACAAATATTGTACTTTGAAGCATGTGCATTCCACAGAATAAAAAATTAAATGTAGGCTTTTTTTTAACAGAGATGGAAAACCGATACTCCTAATAATTTTATTTTTTTGTCGGGGATATCTTTAATATTTCCATAGTATTGTATGCTTTAGCGACTTCTTTGACAACGTGATATGTTTGTTTACAAAAATTGATAATCGAACTTTTGCCAGGTCAAAAGATTGTTGTTCCAAACTATCGATGTTAATATATCTTTCTATCCGACTAAGTGTATTGTATGCATGCGCTTTGTTACTTCATTAGCGGTATGGCCGCTTGTGTTTATCTTAAATTAGAGACTGTACTTATATGAAGTTTAATACTTTACTTTAGGCATTGCACACATTCACCCACAGGCACATATATAATGTGAAATTTTAGTTCATTGTTTGATATTAGACGATGAACGCACCTTATATTGTATAAGTATTTTGTAGTAAACTTTCGTAAACGGAACCGCCTGCGGAACCAGACAAAGTGGTCGTGTTAGCTGGTTGTTCGTATTTGCGCGAGGCTTATACTCAACTTATAAATCGGGAAACAAAATAAATACTTTAGCAAATAATATTTCATGCTGTATAGTTAATAACGTTCAGTGAAAAAAACTCAGCATGATATTTATAATTTTATTTACAAAGTATAAATCATAAACCTAATGGTTTATCTCTTCAAAGTGTGAGGGTCTTGGCTCTGTCAGGTCGTCAAGAAGACGGCCTTGCGCACCATTATGGATGCTTGTGCGGCAAGATAAACGTAGCTACTTTCACGTCAGGGTCTTAGCGGCCTCACTTGGTTTTGCGAAATATGAGTGGGGTCAGTATGCAAATCTGGTCATTGTAATTGATTCGAGATGATTAACGGACAACTTAGACCATACAGATAATGTCTATATCCATCGAATCCAATGCCAACTGATGCGCTGGGCCTCTGAACACATTACGGATACTTCAATCAAAGTTAAAACCACATTGATTTGTGCAATGAGTGTATGTTTACTAATCCAATCAATCGGCTACTGCCGCCAAGGGATAGTGGTCGTCACCATCCGGTGGTCTTAGTACTAAGATTCCTTGAATGTTTCCTTTGAGGGTTCGCCATAGTGGGGCCGGTCGTGTTAACTTAGAGGTTTTTAAATAATGACCTATAAAAGATAGTCGTCGTCGGATTAGTCGTCAGGGGAGATTTCACTGAGATTATATATATATATATATATATATATATATATATATATATATATATTGGTGTGTGTTCGTACTATTAATAAAACTGTATCTCTTACATGGTGAATTGGCAGTAACCGCAGTTTCCATTTGGGCGTATTATCTTCCGTTCATTATATTAAAGATGCCATACTCCGCATGTTGGTTGTGTAAGTTCGTCTTGTCTCTTGAATTTGAAAACAGTTGCTGTGGCACTTGTCCTAATAGACACTTGTAAGGAGTGTTTTTAAGCTCTTTTTTTTAAACTGTACATGTTGTTTTCCGTTTTCTTGGTATTGGACCACATAAGGGGAAACTGAAACAAGTTTCCTACCTTTTTTCAAATTTTACTTTCACTCTGACAACAGGTTTTCCTTAAATACATGATTTTTTTATTTTTGCTTTACAAAGACTTAATTGTAACAATGGTTACGATGCTCTTCCGGGAAGCAAGCGCTGATTTTTCTCCAAATACCGGCTGGCTAGGGGATATATGCAGAGTCACACAGCGAGCTGTCAATCTGACAATTCATACAGGAATTATAGTGAAGATTTTTCATAAAAGGTTTAAAATTTGAACGTACCACTAAGAGAATGAAACCCGAGAGAATACTGCAAGCGTGCTACTAGACAATGAAAAAGTGCTTAAAGTGAGGCACGGAAGCTCATTTATGAAATGCCTTTCCTCAAAAGATTCTCTTTTCATGGTTTTGTAGTTAAATGAGTTAGCTAATTTGTATTGTATTCGTTCGTGGTAAACTGCATAGTGGGCGACCAAAGATTTTTCAGGGCGAGATGGTGACGAAAACTCATGGGGACGACTTCAGGATAACATGTGGATGTAGTCCAATTAGCCAGACATCATGTTCCCTTGCAACCAAGCGAGGCGTTCAATTCGTGACTTAGGTCCTAACTTTCATCTCAATCCGGAAAACCGGCGATTTCTGAACTGTAAGAAGGCTACATCTTTGCCAAGCTGATACAATCCAAAATTAAATACTAAGCAAACGTGGACTTCACTTATAGTTTTATAAATCATGATTTATGAAAATTTACTCAAATAGGGAATAATAAGACTTAGAAATAGGTAAAGGATTGGCGATATTAGTGTTGTGGTGGATCAATGAAAACTGGCTGGAGTATGATGATAATCAACACTGTATAAATAGGTTGACAAATAGGAGAGCAAAGACAGGGTAACGAAGGATGGTGTGATTTCATATTGTCTATAGACACGTCAAGTTATACAAATTTTAGCAGAAATTATATACCGCATTATATTTGAAGTAAATCATAACCTTTTCCCCGATAAACTGTACCTGGGGTTTATATGACCTGTCCTGTCTCTTTACTACTCCTTAGTGTCAGCTTGATAAGGAATATTCAGAATATATTTGCCCAAAACATGTACATCTCTTTATCAGTGGCCTGTGCATAATGAGCGAAAAGGATTCTTTATGACAATGTCATATTGTTTTAGATGTAGAATTGTTTTCATGTAGAATCGTTGGGCACTCCCATTTAACGCAACCAGGATCAATGCAAGACAATTGTATTTTTTTATTAATATTAGGTACATGTACAAACGTGACCTATTGCCAGATCACAACTGGAACAAATACCTGGAGGTTAATACAGTTGGTCACTGCGGCTTCGTGAGGAAATGCAAAACGTATGCAGTCAAAAGAACAATGAATGATGGAAGGATTACAAGAAAATACATAAAGATGTTGTTGATATTATCTCATGATGATAAAATTGACCACAAGGCTTATAACTAGAGAAAATAAACTTTTTCATGTTGTGTTTTCAAGCAGCTTAAAGATTAAGTAAAGTAATAGCAAGAACGTGTACACTGACTCTCACCCAAGTTCGATTTTAGCCAAATCCCCGCATAAATAACGAGATCAGGGGTCTCTAGGCTACTTTGTGGCGTCGTTGCAATAACTTTCAAGGAATTCGATGGATTTGGATCAAACTCATCAGAAATATTTATGAATATAATACCTCGCATAATTGCGATTTCCAGTAAAATCTACGCATATTTTAATAAGGTCTGATGTCACCCACTTATGGTTTTCACCGTGGTGACTTACCAAAAATCTCATTGATTTGCATGAAACTCAAAAAACATGTTTTCCCATAGAACTTCTTACCTAAATTACATACTTATCCAAAATCACACATATTTAATGAGGTTAGAGCCCAACAGATACACAACGGGCGTATTATAAACGATTGCAGTGCTTTTGTTATGAATTGTTTTATACAAATCTTTACATTTCACATGCGACACTATTATTCTAAAGTATTAATGGGGTAATATTTTTATTTAATAGCAGGTGTATCCTATTAGTCCCTGTTGGTATTGTCAGCAGGTTAGGTTCTCTGATTAAGCCTACACAAAGTGTTTTCGGTAAGTTAAGTGACTCAGGGTGTGTGTACGTGATGGTATGGGTACAAATTTCTCACATTCACGTTTGGAGGGGGAAGCAGTCCCCTGATCATTTTCTAGTTATAATCGATCTGAGTTGATGCAGGGTAAATACATGTTTATGTAAATTTAATAATGAATGATCTCGGGTGCAGGTTTTATGGTAATTTATCTTATGGAGTAATAAAACAATTCAAAATTGTTATACCCTTATAACAACAAGGTCAAGAGCATCCGCCAAACATAAATAGAGCGAAGAATTCAATCAAGTGCTTGATTCGAAGAGAAAAGCACTTCAGATCCCTCTTTGATCTATGAAGAACCAGAAAATAGTTGCCCTTGTTGATTATGACGGGTGTTACTCATGGAAGTATTTAAAATAGTTTCAGCTCTTCAATATTTATGTATACAATAGCCGTTAATATATGCTTCCATTATGGATTTGCAGATTCTTTTAATGTGTTTTTACTGTTTGTGTTTACTTCTATCCTATTATATTTTTTTGTCGCAGATTTGATGAATTGAGCTTTTAGTTCAATTGATACGACAATAATGACGCGAAGAGCAATACTTCTGAATTTGTGGGGAAAAAATCCTTGGACAAATGTCCATTTACCATCAAGTAAAATTCTTATTCTTTCAAACTTGCTTATCACTTCAGCATCGTACACCATTGGCCATCATTTTTATCAGGTAAACTGATTCTGTTAAATACCAGCTGTTTCAAGTTTTTTATTGGTCCTATTCTTGGCTCTTACGTAAGGAATATACCGAAAATGTACATCGCCATACAATTATTAAGACCCGTATAGAGATAAATATATCCGGCGAGAGAAACAGAAGGAGAGAGAAGGAATGAGAGAGAGCGAGACCCCGGGGAAGGACCTTCAACATGAAAAAATGGCAAAAAAACCCACCTCTGGTCTACTTAGAAAGAGTTGTGGCACGTCTCAAAACCCTTGATATGGACACTTTAGTTTGACATTGCAGAACATTCGTGGCAACCCAGTATAGTTTATAGCTCGAATAATGATTGTTTAATAGAATGAATTAAACCCTAACTTTTCCAAACGATATATTTAGTGTATTTGTTATCGTTTCACCACCATTTAAACAGCAAATACACTTACTGCTAGTATAAACAAGCCGAAACATTTTGATCGAACATTTGCGCAATCTAACGCTTAACACAAAAACGGATGCTAAACACGCAAAAATTCCTCCTATTTTATCTTTATTATAATTAAAATATAACCTGAACTACTCATTTCTAACTTTGAAAATCTTTGCTGGATCGAAGAGGAAATTAGCACATAGCTTTACCCAAAAGGTTACTCGCGGCCGGTGCTTTGAAAGAGACGAGCGTTTTCAAGTATATTCAGTAGAATCCGTTATTAAAATATGCGAATGTAAATTAAGAGAAATGACGAAAGAGAAATTTCTGTTCGCTTCGTCGAACTTGACACACGAAGGCCCGCAACAGTTTTTTATCGTTCAGATTGTTGACAGTTTATTCGTATAAAGTCTCCCGTGTGGTAAGGACAGAGACCCCAATCAAAAATTCAGATTAAAGGAGACGTGATAAATTTCATTTATAATATTTTAAAAGCAGAAAGAGAGTCCGCCGAAAGTATATTAATGGATTCAGTGAGCGCAAAATGCTAAAACTGATATACACTGGTGCTCTGATTTATAACGAAACACATAGTAAAGATTCTGCCTCTTCCAAAGTATTTACGGACCATGGTTATCCAGGGCCTGCTGCGTAAGACTTAACACCCATTGACCTAATGACAATCGTGTAAGCTAATCATTTCCATCGACTCAAACAACTGTGGGGCTCGGTAACAGCCGAAGATACCAAAATAAGATCTCTGTTGACACACTCAACTGAAAGACCTAAGAGACAATTCATATGCTAACATTTTTAGGATATGCAGCATGATGAAATCTGTTATTTGCTGCCATCGTTACCATGTGTAAAATAAAAAAAAATTGTTTCCTGGAAGGTACTGGCAGGTTTTAAGCTCGGTTACGTTTTTTAACAACTTAGTTCGTTTAAATGAAGCCTGCAAAACTGACATTTATTGATGTAACCCTCGGAAAAAATCAGCAAACTATCGTGACATATACGGGCGCAGTTTTCCTAGAAATAAAAGCTATCGGCCAAAACGCTCGTTAGTCCGTGCGAGAACAGTTAAATTACATTCCACGGTAGAGATCGTTTAGATCTATTTTAAACCGAATTCGACGGTACATAAAGTAAAAACGATACGAATTATTCCCTCGTATCAATGTAGTGTTATTTTGGTCAATATTTTGAGGAATCGTGGGAAACTTAAAGGAATTTATGTTGCCGTTATATATATAGTTCAGGGAGTCTGCCTTCACAGCAGTACTGCCACCTGTAGCTAATTTATTTTATCAATTATAGGCAATCAGTTCTGCCACCTACCAGTTATTTATTAATTAAGTTTAACCCTTAAAAAGCCTGTGTCAGTTATCCATTGGCCAAACGTGGTCATGTGACATGGCAACTGTGTTGACCAGGTTACTTGGTAACTCTGTGTATTTTTCATTTTGTCTGTGATTTTCTGATAGAGAAGGCTATGATAACAGCTCGTTGCAGCTTTAAGACAGATTTAAGACAGATTCCTAGCACAGGGTAAGTTATTTCATTTAATTTATTTTACTTCATTTATCTCTCAAATATTCAATAGTTTACTCTTGAAGTATATCTCTTTCCATTAATGATATTGTAACAATTGTCTGTTTAATAATTACTATAGCCTAAAAGGTTTATTGTTATAATGGGTCAAGACCATGTGCCTTCATGTAAGACTTGAAGGAACGTTACTGTTATATTTAGTTGGGAGAGAACAGAATGCAAACCTTTACACGTATTGCGAAATGTATTAATGTACGCGCATCGTTATACACATTTATTTATTAATGTCATTATTTTTGCAGAATTGAAATGTAACCTACTCCAGAATAAACAGCTATTCCCCACAAAACCGAGTTCTTAACTGCATCAAGCCAACCCGTCTACTGGACCGGCAACAAATGGCGCCCGATAAGGGACTCGGTTAAGAGGGACGTTTTGATGTGGAGAGAAATGATGGGTCCATTAGATGCCCGACTCTGCAGAAATCCAGGCACGCATTCGGGTTCCCCATTACGTCAATTATTGTGGTGAATGGACCTTTCATTATTGTGGTGAATGGACCTCGCAAGTGAATGGTTTTACGCTGGTACAAAGGATCCCGCCGCTAGGGGACTCCCGGTTCTGCTCGAACGATCCTGCATAAAAGGCCGTCCATTCGTGAATAACAGACCAGCGTCTTTTCTCTGTCTAAGAGAAAAATAACTGTTCTGATCGTCGAGAAAGGTGGTTTCGGTGGTGGAATTTTCCAAATCACTGGTGAAAAGTCGTGAACCGGCCAATCCAACCAAACTTGGATCTCGTCTGCCTGCTCGCGCCTGCGCAGTTCCTCGCCGGATACCATTTCTCGTTGACGTCCTTCACTTAGGATTGTGGAATTCTACTTCGTTCGCCTTGTATTGGTTTAAACCAGGAACATTCCTCTACGGACTTGAACATATTACGTGGAACATACCTCAACGGACTTGACCATATCGAAGGAACATTTCACATGGATTTTTATCTGACTTGAACATTTCACATTTTGGATTTATCTTTTGTGATGAAGCACGTTGGACCTTGGTGAGATATTTTTATTATTGTCGTATTTAAGATTGATGGTATTGTCCTTTATGTTTGCATATAAATGAAGGGTATAATGTTTAGTTAACTGCAATTTCAAATAAATATGTTTGCATAAACACGTTCTTACATAATAACTAAAGATTGGTTACCGGTTCAATTATTTTTATATTGTTATACCTCATTGCATTCCGCTGAACAGGATTTTGCTACATGAAAGAGAAATAATTCATTGGAAATTAATATTACATTCACACTTGATTGTGATTTGCAATATAATTAATTTGACAATTTATCACGTCATTCTGATACTGATAACTGAAGTTTATTTTTCCATACATTCTATACATTGCCTGTAAACTTACTTTTGCATTATTTATTGGATTTTTGGACGTAAACAAATGTTACTTGAATCATTTGATAGAAAGTATTCATCAATAATAGTGACATATATTGATATTCAATCCTTATTATTATTCTAGATTAAGTAATATAATAAAATATTAATATTTTTCAGCATAATATCACAGTATTCACTTTTGATATTCTTATATTCTTATTTTGATACCTTTATCAAAACAAATAAGTTAAAACTTTATAGGTTTAGTGATCATTCGTTTCACACAAACTTATTAGTTGACATCTAACATAATATTTACATGATCTAACATTTGACATTGCTTGATTATCGCGCATCGCCAAATGTGTGTTACTCTTACTGGTATTATTTTGACCATTACCCGGTGAATATGATAATTTGAGTATTCATTGTTTCGAAGTCTGTATACAAAGTATACAGAGGATCGATTGTCGTTGGTACTGCATTGGGTTATAATCTGTGAAGCATTGGTGTCATTTATACAGTTATATTATCATCTTCTTCGATAAAATTCTAATATCCTGGTATCCGGAAGTACTATTATCAGTCATAAGTAAGAAACCAGGATTTTACCATCTGAATTCTAGCTTTACATATTTCAATCCAGTACAGTACCAAGTCATACGTTATCGAAGTATCTTCTAATTGAATATTGATTCGTTGACAGTTGTGTGTGGTGTAAGCCATTCACATCCTTCTTTTCTGTGATCAACATTTAAGCAGTTTTCCGTAACGTTGTGACATATCATATCACATACGGCTCTATTTATTTGTTTGATAACAAATACTTCGATGACACTGTTGTTTACTACAACTTTGAATATTATTGATAAGATTTGAAAATCATTCGTGACTATTGTTTAGATAAGATATCACCATGTCATACAAAGATCGTACATTGTATATACAAGGAATATCTGAAAGCGCAACCAAGGCAGACATATATCAGTATTTTCTTCAGGTGGGTAATATTGATATCCCAGAAAGCTCCTAACACTTCGGAGAACCAGCTGATCCTCCAGAAGCTGGAAGAGCCAACCAGGAAGGTGGAGAACCTGGAGAAAAGACAACAGGCTGAGAGACAAAAACCCAAAACAACCTGCCGTCTTCCCTCGAGATCCGTCATTTGTTACAAATGTGGTGAGGAAGGTCATTATGCAAACAAGTGGAGTTCATCGACCCGATTGCCCGAAAATGAAGTAAGAGAGATAAAGAAGAAACAGAGAGCTTCTTTTAAATAAGGCCAGCCTTTGCCAAGGAGCGAGCAGAGGACTCGACTGATGGCTCCAATCCAGATTCAACTATTTTTGACGCGAACCGAATGAGTCTTTTATCTACATTGATGGTGTGAAAACAAAATGTCTTATTGACACCGGATCCATGATCACCATCATATCAAAGAAGTTCTTTGAGGATTATCTCCATCCAAAGTTTCAATTGGAACCACTACATGAATTGCTTTCCGTGGAGGTAGGTGGTGGACATCAACTGAAATACTTAGGTTTTATGGGCATGGGGCATGTCATACTAAATGCAAATATATTTTATGCACTTTTTATTATGCAAATTTAGTCCCGAAACTTTTTCAGAATTGTAATCAGAACCACTTTGAAAGCTGAACACTGATTTAGTATCATCGATAGCATCTTTTAAATGGCAAGCGATGAACACTTGGTCTTCTTTAATTGATAAATATCTTTGCAATCATTTCAACTAGATGCCTGTACGAGATAAACACATACTACTTTACCAGTTTTGTAATATTAAAAATCAGACGTGTGCATTCGGATGTTCACTTTGTTTTCTCAAATTTGGACAGATATAAAACTGATAGAGGCGTTTTTGAAAAAGTAGCCTACATATCCTGAACCATTCATATGAAAATAGAACAACGATTTTAAAGAACCCTGTAAGATGTCTTTTTTACTTTTACTGTGTCAAGGTCAAGCATCCTTTTAACAGGATAGTTGTTGGTCATATAGTGTGCAACTTGTTTACAAACCCTGCACTATCTTTGTTTTAAATATAAATAAAACAAACCAAACTTCTTTACAGAGTGACATCTCATAGTCTGAAATCACATAAATCATAATATGCATGCCCATTGCACTCGTTCGTAAAGGGAATAGGATCCCAGTTCAAAAGTAAAAAGTTTACTAGCAAATTACTTATTTTATCAAAACATAAATTACTTTGCATTTTTTTCAGTCAATGTTTATTTTCTTTGCAAATATATCAGCAATCATATTCTTACTGTACCTTGCATATGACACCTTATTTTTTTGGTACCATATGTGCGACAAAGGAGCAGTATGAAAACATTCGTCTTTATATACATATATATTTACATACTCACACTCCCTTAATAGCTGGAACACACATATAAGTAAAAAAAAATGACATATAATGTAATAGATCATTTTTAAATGATTTAAGATGATTCATATGACTAGCTAAGGGAATCATCGGGAGCAGTCAATGTGCTATCCGCCTGCGACAAGAAACCCTACAGCGTTTAAGGGCCACTTTATTTGCTAATATAAATCATCTGGTAACATCCCATTTGTCTGCGGGGTTCAATGCGGCTCAGAAGGTACTGTTCTAGCTCAAGTTATTAAACGTTTGGGAAATTATAAAAAATTGTATATAAGTGTTCCAATCTTATCAGCCAAAATTAACAGCGGCTGTTTCCAAATCATTAATTTCTTATTGTTGCTCCAACATATCTGTGTATTCGTTTCCAGTATTTTCTCATCTCAGCTATATCTTAAAACGTAATTACGATAATGGTGATAATATAGAAGAAATTTAAGAGAGTTTGAAGCCAGTGTAAAATGTAAATACACAATGAGGTGATACACTCTTATTGGTCGGTACATTGCAATTCGCAAAACATGTTATTATATGCAGTGGTGCTGTGCGAGGTCTGTAATCGTTACAAACATATCTGATTTAAGTTTGTGTCATTATCCAAGGAATTTCTTTATTTCTCTACGTACACCGTATGGTTCTTTAACCATTTATTACTCCAGAAAAAGTATTTGATCCAGAGAAAACCACTTAGGAAAAAAAACCTGTCTTGATTTGCCAGGACGTTCTGTTTATTTCCATCGGTGTGACAAATAAAACAGACAAATTTAACTTGATATATGTACCTTTACAGTTTTCTTATTATTTTTATAAACTACACTTTTTTTTGTGTTCAGATTGTACCTATCATAAAAATTTTAAGAACACTATAATAATATTTTCGCTGTGTGAGGTTTAAGAAATATAGCAGAATAAATTTTGCAAACCCGAAAATAGGTAACAGTGTAACGGTCAATAATTGCAGGTTGGGTTTGATTAAAGGACGTGAAAACTGGTTACTGTATGCCGCCTCAGGTATTTCAGTTGGTATACATAGAAAACTGAACTATTACCATTTACGCTTTTTTCAGTCCCATGGGACTAAACTTTGGCCTGAGAAAGCAGTAATAGTTTTCCATCCGATGGGCACATCAGATTTCGGCACGTGTCGGCACCTGTTACATTCTTCTCTAAAGCACCCTGTGATTCGGTGCATGGATACCACATGAATGGCATGTCAATATTACAGACAATCCTCCAAACCACCATTGTCATCAGAAAATGAGAATCCACTTCAGATTTTGAGTCACCTTCCGGGTTGAATGCTGCCAATCCCTCACTAAAATCGTCCATGTTACAGCATCTGATCACATTCCACGATTTGGAAAAAAGATACACTTGATTTGATTTTCATTTCGTCCCTAGAAAGCACAATATTTCGCTTAGGGTCTGCGGTACCAGAAAGACCAAATTCCTTGATAAGCATTTTAAGCATTTGTATTAACATCAGAGATTGAATCGGCAAACCGCATATAAGATCCAGGTGTTGTAACATTGGGTGTTGATAAAAAACCTGAATTACATGTTGCGTATGGGTACATCGTAAAAAGAGATACCATCGTCTGATCACAGAATACTATATCATTTCTTTGCCTGATTTACATTTTTAGTACTTGCATTGCTGGTCCCACAAATTATCTTGGGGTTCCCAGTGACCACTTTTCTATTTCTGCTGCATTCGTCCCCATTCGTTACATTTCGACAACGTTTCATGATGTATTGGGATCAGTTTAATATAATCGGTTTTGTTAAGCTTTTTAACTTTGATATATCACCAGTGAACTTTCTTTTGATGTGCAATACCTGTTGTTCTAAGTTTGGACAATCTAACAGATTTTTCATTAGATAACAGTTTTAAAAAGGGCTCTCTAGAACGGCTTTGTGAATGTTTGATGACCTTGCTCTCTAGGTCGCCCTAAGACCAGTACACATAGAACATATTAATTTCGGATAAGTACTTGTGAGCCCGTTAAAATCAACACTGTGTATTGCATCTCTTTCTATGCGAGCTATGACAGTTTCAAAATCCTTACCCACCTAAAATAACAATTTTTTTTCTGCTTTCTTAACAAATTCAAACCCCACATTACTCATTTTGTTTGCCTAGTTTGTAATATTGGAATTAAGATTCACAATGGCCATGATCTAGGATATCAGGAATCCCCCGATATTTCCGATATTTTTATTTAATTACAATATCATAGCCCATGTGCAGAATCTAAGTGAAATCTGTTTGAACAGCAAGTTTTAAGAATATCTCCCCCGTGCACGATACTTAGTTAACAGGTACATAAGTTTTTTCGTAAGAGCAATCAAGATAAGCAAATTGGTTTTCCATTGTATTCCTAATACCCTTAAGGTATTAATTTCTGGAAGGATTATATAAGCTGATCCTGGTTACAGTTGGAGGGTGGTCCATCACAAAAGATATTGAAAGTGTACCTTGATCGGTTTCGTTATGTGGGTATATTCCACTTGGAAATTTTGCATGTATTGGCTTTCTAGGAAAAGGCAGATTTTGACCAAGATTACTTTGGACTACTTTTAAGGCAGATGAAAGTCAGTGTGTCTTTGTGATCTGATTGGTCACCCAGCTCTGTAAACAAAGCAGAATGTTCAAATTCATTTGAGGCATGACGTGTAATGTTTACTAATAATTATATAATCCTTAAAATAAAAAAAAATGCTGTGTTATATAAAGATGCAATCCACTTTGGTGGCCATTCTGACTAAATCTCAAATAACTATGACTAAAAATATTTGGAATTGAAATGGCTTAAAAAATAATAAATTTAGACGTAAAATATATTACATAAATCTAGATATTCGCGGACCTTTTACATATAAATATATATATATATATATATATATATATATATATATATATATATATATATATGGGTTCGTATCCCACTGGCTATAAACCGACATTTCCGTGTACACCATTTCCATATATATATATATATATATATATATATATATATATATATATCGGTTTAGAGAAAGAGTGACGCCTTTTAATGAATAAGTTGTTTATTAATGTCCTGTGTTGGCGGGATACACAACATCGTATCGGATCGCCCCACTCAGGACTTTCCGTGAAACCGCATGAATGTTACGTTATGACATAATGTCGCGGGTCGCTTGGTATAAAGTGCGGCCCTACGTCATACAGCTCACCGATTTCATGCTGTTCCTTTCATGCTGGACATCTATCTCAGTGCTTGCTTCGTCTTATGGTATCTCCATGATTAAAGTATTAAAACTTCGAGTATTGTATGTAACTTTTACCCATTAGACAATTTTACTATATAAAAATTGATGATGTGTGAAATTTAATAACATACTGTGGATTATAGGTATATCTTAATGAGGGGGGTAACTAAGCTCAGTTGAGCTATAACTCATGCTCAGCAATGATATTCGTCAATCCAAGGTTTTGCAGTTAATCTGATTAGGGGTCTGGAGATGATTTACCAGGCCAATCCGGGCGAGAAGGACCTCCCACATTATGAAGACATGTGATCGGTTATTCCTGTTGAGATGTAGTTCCTTCTTCTCATTACGGCCCTGCTGTTTCCTCCTGGGCTCCGCCAGTCGTGCCTTCTCAGTGTCTTCTGCATATTTGAAAGCAACTTCACGCCACGCTGCGCTAGAATTTCCAAATAGCGACTGGTTATTTTGACTGACACAAAAAAAAAGCAAACGCAAAGAATGCATTGAAATTTGCCATCCTTATCAAGGAAAATATGATGTTTGCTATGACTCCTCTAGAAACGCCTATGATTTTACATAATTTTATGTAAGTTCAGGTATTATTTTGACATAGACAACTGGCCGTTATCTGGTTGGTTTTGCTCCACGAACAAATATTGTACTTTGAAGCATGTGCATTCCACAGAATAAAAAATTAAATGTAGGCTTTTTTTTAATAGGGATGGAAAACCGATACTCCTAATAATTTTATTTTTTTTGTCGGGGATATCCTTAATATTTCCATAGTATTGTATGCTTTAGCGACTTCTTTGACAACGTGATATGTTTGTTTACAAAAATTGATAATCGAACTTTTGCCAGGTCAAAAGATTGTTGTTCCAAACTATCGATGTTAATATATCTTTCTATCCGACTAAGTGTATTGTATGCATGCGCTTTGTTACTTCATTAGCGGTATGGCCGCTTGTGTTTATCTTAAATTAGAGACTGTACTTATATGAAGTTTAATACTTTACTTTAGGCATTGCACACATTCACCCACAGGCATATATATAATGTGAAATTTTAGTTTATTGTTTGATATTAGACGATGAACGCACCTTATATTTTATAAGTATTTTGTAGTGAACTTTCGTAAACGGAACCGCCTGCGGAACCAGACAAAGTGGTCGTGTTAGCTGGTTGTTCGTGTTTGCGCGAGGCTTATACTCAACTTATAAATCGGGAAACAAAATAAATACTTTAGCAAATAATATTTCATGCTGTATAGTTAATAACGTTCAGTGGAAAAAACACAGCATGATATTTATAATTTTATTTACAAAGTATAAATCATAAACCTAATGGTTTATGTCTTCAAAGTGTGAGGGTCTTGGCTCTGTCAGGTCGTCAAGAAGACGGCCTTGCGCACCATCATGGATGCTTGTGCGGTAAGATAAACGTAGCTACTTTCACGTCAGGGTCTTAGCGGCCTCACTTGGTTTTGCGAAATATGAGTGGGGTCAGTATGCAAATCTGGTCATTGTAATTAATTCGAGATGATTAACGGACAACTTAGACCATACAGATAATGTCTATATCCATCAAATCCAATGCCAACTGATGCGCTGGGCCTCTGAACACATTACGGATACTTCAATCAAAGTTAAAACCACATTGATTTGTGCAACGAGTGTATGTTTACTAATCCAATCAATCGGCTACTGCCGCCAAGGGATAGTGGTCGTCACCATCCGGTGGTCTGAGTACTAAGATTCCTTGAATGTTTCCTTTGAGGGTTCGCCATAGTGGGGCCGGTCGTGTTAACTTAGAGGTTTTTAAATAATGACCTATAAAAGATCTTCCGGGAGTAAAGTAGTGGTCTTACTGAAGTGGTCGTGGTAGCGGATTAGTCGTCAGGGGAGATTTCACTGAGATTATATATATATATATATATATATATATATATATATATATTTATATATTGGTGTGTGTTCGTACAATTAATAAAACTGTATCTCTTACATGGTGAATGGGCAGTAACTGCAGTTTGCATTTGGGCGTATTATCTTACGTTCATTATATTAAAAAAAGATGCCATACTCCGCATGTTGGTTGTGTAAGTTCGTCTTGTCTCCCGCCCCCCCCCCCCCCCCGTGTGGATGCTGAATTCGAAAACAGTTGCTGTGGCACTTGTCCTAATAGACACTTGTAAGGAGTGTTTTTAAGTTCTTTTTTTTAAAACTGTACATGTTGTTTTCTGTTTTCCTTGGTATTGGACCAAATAAGGGGAATCTGAAACAAGTTTCCTACCTTTTTCAAATTTTACTTTCACTCTGACCACAGGTTTTCCTTAAATACATGAATTTTTTTTTGCTTAACAAAGACTTAATTGTAACAATGGTTACGATGCTCTTCCGGGGAGCAAGCGCTGATTTTTCTCCCAATACCGGCTGGCTAGGGGATATATGCAGAGTCACACAGCGAGCTGTCAATCTGAGAATTCATACAGGAATTATAGTGAAGATTTTTCATAATAGGTTTAAAATTTGAAGGTACCACTAAGAGAATGAAACCCGAGAGAATACTGCAAGCGTGCTACTAGACAATGCAAAAGTGCTTAAAGTGAGGCACGGAAGCTCATTTATGAAATGCCTTTCCTCAAAAGATTCTCTTTTCATGGTTTTGTAGTTAAATGAGTTAGCTAATTTGTATTGTATTCGTTCGTGGTAAACTTCATAGTGGGCGACCAAAGATTTTTCAGGGCGAGATGGTGACGAAAACTCATGGGGACAACTTCATGATAACATGTGGATGTAGTCCAATTAGCCAGACATCATGTTCCCTTGCAACCAAGCGAGGCGTTCAATTCGTGACTAAGGTCCTAACTTTTATCTCAATCCGGCGAACCGGCGATTTCTGAACTGTTAGAAGGCTACATCTTTGCCAAGCTGATACAATCCAAAATTAAATACTGAGCAAACGTGGACTTCACTTACAGTTTTATAAATCACGATTTATGAAAATTAACTCAAATAGGGAATAATAAGACTTAGATATAGGTAAAGGATTGGCGATATTAGTGTTATGGTGGATCAATGAAAACTGGCTGGAGTATGATGATAATCAACACTGTATAAATAGGTTGACGAATAGGAGAGCAAAGACAGGGTAACGAAGGATGGTGTGATTTCATATTGTCTATAGACACGTCAAGTTATACAAATTTTAGCAGAATTTAAATACCGCATTATATTTGAAGTAAATCATAATCTTTTCCCCGATAAACTGTTCCTGTGGTTTATATGACCTGTCCTGTCTCCTTACTACTCCTTAGTGTCAGCTTGATAAGGAATATTCAGAATATATTTGCCCAAAACATGTACATCTCTTTATCAGTGGCATGTGCATAATGAGCGAAAAGGATTCTTTATGACAATGTCATATTGTTTTTGATGTAGAATTGTTTTCATGTAGAATCGTTGGGCACTTCCATTTAACGCAACCAGGATCAATGCAAGACAATTGTATTTTTTTTTAAATATTAAGAACATGTACAAACGTGACCTATTGCTAGATCACAACTGGAACAGATACCTGGAGGCTAATACAGTTGGACACTGCAGATTCGTGAGGAAATGCAAAAGGTATGCAGTCAAAAGAACAATGAATGATGGAAGGATTACAAGAAAATACATAAAGATGTTGTGGATATTATCTCATGATGATAAAATTGACCACAAGGCTTATAACTAGAGAAAATAAACTTTTTCATGTTCTGTTTTCAAGCAGCTTAAAGATTAAGTAAAGTAATAACAAGAACGTGTACACTGACTCTCACCCCAGTTCGATTTTAGTCAAATCCCCGCATAAATAACGAGATCAGGGGTCACTAGGCTACTTTGTGGCGTCGTCGCAATAACTTTCAAGGAATTCGATGGATTTTTATCAAACTCATCAGAAATATTTATGAATATAATACCTCGCATAATTGCGATTTCCAGTAAAATCTACGCATATTTTAATAAGGTCTGATGTCACCCACTTTTGGTTGCACCGTGGTGACTTACCAAAAATCTCATTGATTTGCATGAAACTCAAAAAACATGTTTTCCCATAGAACTTCTTACCTAAATTACATACTTATCCAAATTCATACATATTTAATGAGGTTAGAGCCCACCAGATACACAACGGGCGTATTATACACGATTGCCGTGCTTTTGTTATGAATTGTTTTATACAAATCTTTACATTTCACATGCGACACTATTATTCTAAAGTATTAATGGGATCAAATTTTATTTAATAGCAGGTGCTTCCTATTAGTCCCTGTTGGTATTGTCAGCAGGTTAGGTTCTCTGATCAAGCCTACACAAAGTGTTTTTCGGTAAGTTCAGTGACTCAGGGTGTGTGTACGTGATGGTATGGGTACAAATTTCACACATTCACGTTTGGAGGGGAAAACAGTCCCCTGATCATTTTCTAGTTATAATCGATCTGAGTTGATGCAGGGTAAATACATGTTTATGTAAATTTATTAATGAATGATCTCGGATGCAGGTTTTATGGTAATTTATCTTCATGGAGTAATAAAACAATTCAAAATTGTTATACCCTTATAACCACAAGGTCAAGAGCATCCGCCAAACATAAATATGGCGAATAATTTAATCAAGTGCTTGATTCGAAGAGAAAAGCACTTCAGATCCCTCATTGATCTATGAAGAACCAGAAAATAGTTGCCCTTGTTGATTATGACGGCTGTTACTCATGAAAGTATTAAAAATAGTTTCAGCTCTTCAATATTTATGTATACAATAACCATTAATACATGCTTCCATTATGGATTTGCAGATACTGTAATTATGCATCTTCATGATGTCAGTCAACAGTCAGACTTTAAAGCAATCAGCAGGTATGACCTGTTTAATTTGCCCCATTCTTTTAATGTGTTTTTACTGTTTGTGTTTACTTCTATCCTTTTATATTTTTTTTGTCGCAGAGATTTGATGAATTGAGCTTTTAGTTCCATTGATACAACAATAATGACGCGAAGAGCAATACTTCTGAATTTGTGGAAAAAAAATCCTTGGATAAATGTCCATTTACCATCAAGTAAAATTCTTATTCTTTCAAACTTGCTTATAACTTCAGCATCGTACATCATTGGCCATCATTTTTATCAGGTAAACTGATTCTGTTAAATACCAGCTGTTGCAAGTTTTTTATTGGTCCTATTCTTGGCTCTTACGTAAGGAATATACCGAAAATGTACATCGCCATACAATTATTAAGACCCGTATAGATATAAATATATCCGGCGAGAGAAACAGAAGGAGAGAGAAGGATTGAGAGAGAGAGAGGGAGAACCCGGGGAAGGACCTTCAACATGAAAAAATGGCAAAAAAAAAAACACCTCTGGTCTACTTAGAATGAGTTGTGGCACGTCTCAAAATTCTTGATATGGACACTTTAGTTTGACATGGCAGAACATTCGTGGCAACCAAGTATAGATTATAGCTCGAATAATGATTGTTAAATAGAATGAATTAAACCCTAACTTTTCCAAACGATATATTTAGTGTATTGGTTATCGTTTCACCACCATTTAAACAGCAAATACACTTACTGCTAGTATAAACAAGCCGAAACATTTTGATCGAACATTTGCGCAATCTAACGCTTAACACAAAAACGGATGCTAAACACCCAAAAATTCCTCCTATTTTATCTTTATTATAATTAAAATATAACCTGAACTACTCATTTCTAACTTTGAAAATCTTTGCTGGATCGAAGAGGAAATAAGCACATAGCTTTACCCAAAAGGTTACTTTGCCGGTGCTTTGAAAGAGACGAGCGTTTTCAAGTATATTCAGTAGAATCCGTTATTAAAATATGCGAATGTAAATTAAAAGAAATGACGATAGAGACATTCCTGTTAGCTTCGTTGTACGTGACACACGAAGGCCCGCAACAGTTTTTTATCGTTCAGATTGTTCACAGTTTATTCGTATAAAGTCTCCCGTGTGGTAAGGACAGAGACGCCAATTAGAAATTCAGATTAAAGGAGACGTGATAAATTTCATTTATAATATTTTAAGAGCAGAAAGAGAGTCCGCCGAAAGTATATCAATGGATTCAGTGAGTGCAAAATACTAAAACTGTTATACACTGTCGCTCTGATTTATTACGAAACACATAGTAAAGTTTCTGCCTCTTCCAAAGTATTTACGGACCGTGGTTATCCAGGGCCTGCTGCGTAAGACTTAACACCCATTGACCTAATAACAATCGTGTAAGCTAATCATTTCCATCGACTCAAACAACTGTGGGGCTCGGTAACAGCCGAAGATACCAAAATAAGATCTCTGTTGACACACTCAACTGAAAGACCTAAGAGACAATTCATATGCTAACACTTTTAGGATATGCAGCATGATGAAATCTGTTATTTGCTGAAAAAGCTGCCATCGTTACCATGTGTAAAAATTTAAAAAAATATGTTTCCTGGGAGGTACTGGCAGGTTTCAAACACGGTTACGTTTTATAACAACTTAATTCGTTTAATTGAAGCCTGCAAAACTGACATTTATTGATGTAACCCTCGGAAAAAATCAGCAAACCGTGCGAGAACAGTTAATTACATTCCACGGTAGAGATCGTTTAGATCTATTTTAAACCGATTTCGACGGTACATAAAGTGAAAACGATACGGATTATTCCCTCGTATCAATGTGGTGTTATTTTGGTCTATATTTTGAGGAATCGTGGGAAACTTAAAGGTTATAATGGGTCAAGACCAAGTGCCTTCATGTAAGACCTGAAGGAACGTTACTGTTATATTTAGTTGGGAGAGAACAGAATGCAAACCTTTACACGTATTGCGAAATGTATTAATTTACGCGCATCGTTATACACATTTATTTATTAATGTCATTATTTTTGCAGAATTGAAATGTAACCTACTCCAGAATAAACAGCTATTCCCCACAAAACCGAGTTCTTAACTGCATCAAGCCAACCCATCTACTGGACCGGCAACAAATGGCGCCCGATAAGGGACTCGGTTAAGAGGGACGTTTTGATGTGGAGAGAAATGATTCAATTATTCTAATATTGTTATACTTATTGCATTCCGCTGAACAGGATTTTGCTACATGAAAGAGAAATAATTCATTGGAAATTAATATTATATTCACACTTGATTGTGATTTGCAATATGATTAATTTGACAATTTATCTTGTCATTCTGATACTGATAACTGAAGTTTATTTTTCCATACATTCTATGCATTGCCTGTAAACTTACTTTTGCATTATTTATTGGATTTTTTGACGTTAACAAATGTTTCTTGAATCATTTGATTGAAATTATTCATCAATAATAGTGACATATATTGATATTCAATCCTTATTATTATTCTAGATTAATTAATATAATAAAATATTAATATTTTTCAGTATAATATCACAGTAATCACTTTTGATATTCTTATATTCTTATTTTGATACCTTTATCGAATCAAATAAGTTAAAACTTTATAGGTTTAGTGATCATTCGGTTCACACAAACTTTTTAGTTGACATCTAACATAAAATTTATATGATCTAACATTTGACATTGCTTAATTATCGCGTATCGCAAAATGTGTGTTACTCTTACTGGTATTATTATGACCATTACCCGATGAATATGATAATTTGAGTATTCATTGTTTCGAAGTCTGTATACAAAGTATACAGAGGATCGATTGTCGTTGGTACTGCATTGGGTAATAATCTGTGAAGCATTGGTGTCATTTATACAGTTATATTATCATCTTCTTCGATGAAATTCTAATATCCTGGTATCCGGAAGTACTATTATCAGTCATAAGTAAGAAAGCAGGATTTTACCATCTGAATTCTAGCTTTACATATTTCAATCCAGTACAGTACCAAGTCATACGTTATCGAAGTATCTTCTAATTAAATATTGATTCGTTGACAGTTGAGTGTGGTGTAAGCCATTCATATCCTGCTTTTCTGTGATCAACATTTAAGCAGTTTTCCGTTACGTTGTGACATATCATATCACATACGGCTCTATTTATTTGTTTGATAACAAATACTTCGATGACACTGTTGTTTACCACCACTTTGAATATTATTGATAAGATTTGAAAATCATTCGTGACTATTTTTTAGATAAGATATCACCATGTCATACAAAGATCGTACATTGTATATTCAAGGAATATCTGAAAGCGCAACCAAGGCAGACATATATCAGTATTTTCTTCAGGTGGGTAATATTGATAATGTTGTCTTGAAATATGACCTAGCAACTGGTCAGGTATCTGGTGATGGTTATATTGTCTTTGTTGAAAGCACGGATGCCAAACGAGCATCACGTGATTTGTCTGATAGATCCTTCAGGGGATAGTGCTTAAAACTCTCTGAAATTGATGACAGCCAGTTAAGAGAACTGCAGAACCTTATATGTGATAGTAAACCACATGACACCATCTGAGGCTGACCACGCAGCCAACACTTTGGTCCAGGATCCATTAACAGATTCCGAAGAGGCCGTTTTGGATGAGGTGGTCCAGATGCTGTCCAGACTGAAGCCTGCGATGTGTAAACGGGCACTTCAACGGTTGGATAGACTGTCATCTTCACATGAAAAAGTTCCAAGGATCAAGTCTGAATATTCGGAGACGCCAGACAAAGGTGTAAACAGAAAACCACAAGAATTACCTAATACTGATGTTTACCAGATGTCTGCCCAGACCCCGACACATTGACCCAGGTCTGTTTCAGCAGGTGATAACCCAGCATGGCAATCTCACATCCCTAAGTTTCCTAGGATATCTACCTTCTCAGGAGATGAGACTTCAAAGGGCGATGCAAGTTTCCATCGCTGGAAATATGAGGTTAGGAGTCTGTGCTATGATGGTTACGATCGTTGAGAGGCACCGCAGCCGATGTCTTGACCTGGATGCCGCCAGATTCTGAACCAGAAGCCATTATAGATAAACTTAATTGACTCTTCGGTGATGTCCTGTCAGGCGAGTCGCTTATCCAGAGGTTTTATGCCGAAAGCCAGAGACCAGATGAATCCGTAGCTTCCTGGGGATGTCGCCTCAAACAATTGTTGACTTGCGGCGTTGAAAAAGGGAAAGTCCCGAGGTCGGCCAAGGATGACATTATTAGGTCACAGTTCTGGAGAAACTTGCACAGTGAAAAGTTGAAAAATGCAAGTTCGATACTATTACCAACTTTGGGGAGCTCTGTGCATCAGTGAGAGCAATCGACCAGGAGCTGACGATGGATGAAAAGAGAAGGCAGAAACCTGGTGCATCTAAAGTTCAGTCACACATGATGGCCGAAGGCGCTGGTGTAGCTATGAAATCCCAGAAAGCTCCTAACACTTCGGAGAACCAGCTGATCCTCCAGAAGCTGAAACCAGGAAGGTGGAAAACCTGGAGAAAAGACAACAGGCTGAGAGACAAAAACCCAAAACAACCTGCCGTGTTCCCTGGAGATCCGTCATTTGTTACAAATGTGGTGAGGAAGGTCATTATGCAAACAAGTGCAGTTCATCGACCCGACTGACCGAAAATGAAGTGAGAGATATCAAAAGGAAACAGAGAGCTTCTTTAAACTAAGGCATGCCTTTGCCAAGGAGCGAGCAGAGGACTCGACTGATAGCTCAAATCCAGATTCAACTGTTTTTGATGCGAACCGAATGAGTCTTTTATCTACATTGATGGTGTGAAAACAAAATGTCTTATTGACACCGGATCCATGATCACCACCATGATCACTTTGAGGATTATATCCATCCAAATTTTCAATTGGAATCACTACACGAATTGCTTTCCGTGGAAGTAGGTGGTGGACATCAACTGAAGTATTTAGGTTACATCGCAGTCAATGTCAATCTACCCCTTGAAGTTATGGAAAATGGTGAACAGTCCTTCCTAATGCTTGTTGTGCCAGACACTCCATATAACAGTGATATTCCGGTGTGTTTTGGCACCAACATCATTAGACGATGCAGGGACAGATACCGTGAGCGGTTTGGCATGAAATTTCTACAGTCCGTATCCTTGCCAGGAGCTTGGTATCTAGCGTTTCGCGCACTCAGTATGATTCACAGCTGCCAACCAAGTGATGAACAAGTAATAGTACCCAACACCAAACCTATCACCATACAGCCGGAAGAACATCTCGTAATCCATGGACTTAGTCGAGCTACAAATGGATCCAGTGGAGTTGAAGTGGATGTCTCTGTTTACAATATAGGATCAAAGAAAGTCACGATACCAGCTAAAACAATAATTGCAGAACTCCATACTGTAACCAAGGTAGTACCCGCTGTCGATCACACCCCAAGTGATGACTTGAACATAGATTTATCCGGATCCTGTTTAAATGACAACCAGATGAAAGATGTAACTGCGTTCCTTAGACGATGGTAAAAACTTTTTTTCAGTCGGGAATGAGGATCTTGGGCACACTGATGCAGTAACACATAAGATTAATCTTACGGACAACACTCCATCCAAAGAACGTACGAGACGCATCCCTCCTGCAATGTATGACGAGGTGAAACAGCATTTGACTGAGATGTTGGACGCTGGAGTAATCCGCGAGTCTGAGTCCCCTTGGTCTTCCAATATTGTTTGTGCCAGGAAGAAGAATGGCGGTCTCAGGCTTTGTATCGATTACCGGAGGCTTAATGCCAGAACAAAGAGAGATGCCCATGCTTTACCGAGAGTAGAGGACACACTGGACACACTTGCTAATTCTAGGATCTTTTCAACCCTTGATCTCCGCAGTGGTTACTGACAGGTTGAATTAGCAGAAAAGGACAAGGAGAAAACAGCATTCGCAGGGGATCCACCGGGTTTTTATGAATGCAACAGGATGCCGTTCGGTTTAACGAACGCCCCAGCAACATTCCAAAGATTGATGGAACATTGTCTGCGCGACCTGAGCTCTAAGGAATGTTGTGTTTACCTAGACGATATTTCGATATTCTCATCTACTGTCGAGGAGCACATACAACGACTTGACAGTGTTCCAGCGACTCCACCATTATGGACTGAAGTTAAAACCTTCAAAGTGTTTCTTTTTCAAGAGCAGTGTAAAATACCTAGGGCATGTTATCTCCGTGGATGAAATCCACACTGACCCGGAAAAAGTCGAAGCATTGTCCAAATGGCCAATCCCTACGACCGTGAAAGAACTGCGGCAATATCTCGGTTTTACAGGCTATTACCGTCGTTTCTTCAATGGGTACACCAAGATGCCAAACCACTGACCGATTTGCTGAAGGGTCAAGGCCGTAACGACCAGGGTAAATTCAAGTCCATACCAATACAGTGGGATCCAGCTGCCCAGGATGCCTTTGATACACTTAATCGTTTGCTCTCGAACCCTCCTGTTTTAGGAAACGCCGATTACAGCTTGCCATTTACACTCAACACGGATGCCTCCACTAATGGATTAGGAGCTGTATTGTATCAGAAACAGGATGGCATTGACAGAGTCATCGCTTATGCCAGTCGAGGCTTGAGTAAGTCTGAGAAGAACTACCATGCTCATAAATTAGAGTACCTCGCTTGGAAGTGGGCAGTTTGTGAGAAATTCCATGACTACCTTTATGGTCGAGCATTTGACGTGTTCACAGACAACAACCCACTAACCTACCTGATGACAACCGCAAAACTTGACGCAACTGGTCATCGATGGTTGGCCGATCTTGCCAACTACAATTTCACCATTCATTACCGTGCCGGTAAGCAGAACATCGATGCTGACACACTTTCTCGGATTCCAAAGTCCATCACGAAGAGTCCCCAGACGATTCAAGCAGTGTTAGAGAACCATCAAGTCGATCAGGTAAATCTCGCCGAATCAACTTGCATGCTTCAGATTGCTGACAAACCACTACAGGATAACTCCATTATATATGGTCCCCAGTTGCATACAGATGATACGTTTGCGTCCACTGTCTCTTATGACCAGTGGAAACAGTACCAAAGCACTGATAACGTCATTGGCCCCGTGCTTTGTTCCTTTCAGCGGGGGAGAAGGTCATTGGATAGCTCTGCAAACATGAACCCAGAGTGTAAACTATTTCTGCAAGAATTGAACCATCTGTGTTTGCGTGAAGGAATCCTATACCGACGCTGCAATATCGTAGACAAGGTCAGGTATCAGTTGCTACTGCCAAAGTGTATGCGCGAGGAAGCTCTTAGAGGACTTCACGACGAGAATGGCCATTTAGGTTTCGATCGGTTGATTGATTTAGTTCGATCCCGGTTCTACTGGCCAGGTATGAACAGAGATGTGAAGCAAAAGGTCCAAAGTTGTGAATGTGAACGATGCATACGCCGGAAGACACCAACTACCAAGAAAAGTACATGAGTTCATAGTACCCCATGGAATCGGTCTGCGTCGATTACCTGACTTTGGAGGAATCAATAGGCGGTTATGGTAATGTCTTAGTCATAACCGACCATTTCACAAGATATGCTATTGCCGTTCCTACCAGAGACAAAACTGCTGAGACGACTGCTCGTGTACTTTTTGACAACTTTCTGGTGCATTATGGTTTTCCAGTGAGATTACACAGCGACACAGGAAATTATCAGGAATCTTTGTAAAATCTGTGAAATCAGGAAAAGTCGAACTACTCCATATCATCCTTAAGGTAATGGTCTCTGTGATCGTTTCAACCAAACTCTTCTCCAGATGCTCGGCACGCTTTCTGAGGATAAAAAGACAGATTGGAAATCATACGTCCCGTGTTTGGTACATGCTTATAATGCCACGAAACACGAAAGTACTGGATTTTCGCCTTTCCATTTGATGTTTGGCAGACACCCAAGATATTTTGACAAAGACTCACCTCTTGCAGATGATGACACTTGCCAGTCGGAATATGAATCAGATTTGGGTCTCCAGGGCATCCCAGAAGAGCCGGAACCAGACCAAACAGTGGCCCAAGAAGTTTTCGATGAGCCAGAACCAGACGAAACATTGAACCAAGACGTTTCCGATATGGACAATCAGTATATTCCTGATGACCAGCCCATTCCTGGTATTGGTACACATACGGGTAAAACCACGCGTCCGTGTCCAGCACCCCGCGGGTCAACAAGCAGCGTAAGCCTCCACAGAGGTATAGAGATGAGGATTTTAATCCTTCACAAAAATCATCATCCACATTAGTAGATAAGGTGCACTTACTCATGCAGGTGAAGGAAAGCTTTCCTTCCGAGATATCTACACTGGCTGCTGCCATCGTAGAACCTGTTCGTGATAGTTGAATGTTGATGGTATCAGTGGTATCAGTGTTTGATGTAATGCATTTGATGAATGATGATGTATTTTAACACATGTCACTTAAGAGAGCAATTGATTATGTATTATATGAAGGTTTTGATGAATTATCGATTTTTATGAATTATCGATGACGCATTATCGCTGTGACGGTATAAACATGACTTCTAAATGAATTTGTCAGTTATTTGAAATAATGTGTCATTTGTATGAATTCAAATGTTATTTGTGAATATATTACAATGTTTATTGTCCATGCAACATTATGGATGAAATTAATAATGATTAATGGTGAACTTAACATATGTACATTAACTATTGTAATTAATGTAGTAAGTGAATATCAATAGTTTCCGGGACGGAATACTTTCAGTGGGGTCCGGAGTATGTTGCCGTTATATATATAGTTCAGGGAGTCTGCCTTCACATCAGTGCTACCACCTGTAGCTAATTTTTTTTATTAATTATAGGCAATCAGTGCTTCCACCTACCCGTTATTTATTAATAAATACCCTTAAAAAGCCTGTGTCAGTTATCCATTGGTCAAACTTGGTCATGTGAAATGGCAACTGTGTTTCATTCTGTCTGTGATTCTCTGATAGAGAAGGCTATGATAACAGCTCGTTGCAGCTTTAAGACAGATTAAAGACAGATTCCTGGCACAGGGTAAGTTATTCCATTTAATTTATTTTACTTCATTTATCTCTCAAATATTCAATAGTTTACTCCTGAAGTATGTCTCTTTCCATTAATGATATTGTAACAATTGTCTGTTTAATAATTACTATAGCCTAAAAGGTTTATTGTTATAATGGGTCAAGACCATGTGCCTTTAATTAAGACTTGAAGGAACGTTACTGTTATATTTAGTTGGGAGAGAACAGAATGCAAACCTTTACACGTATTGCGAAATGTATTAATGTACGCGCACCGGTATACAAATTTATTTATTAATGTCATTATTTTTGCAGAATTGAAATGTAACCTACTCCAGAATAAACAGCTATTCCCCACAAAACCGAGTTCTTAACTGCATCAAGCCAACCCATCTACTGGACCGGCAACATTTATTTAGGGTACATTTCCTTTCACTAGCCAATATATATGTCTTGGGATACCCTGAAAAAATACTTTGTTTAAAATCATCAGGCATGGTGGGAAAAAAACATTGATCGTAAACACTGCCAAAGCGTTTTAGATGAGATTAGCCAATTTTCCTTTTTTTTCAACGAAAGCCCTATATATGTATATATATATATATATATATATATATATATATATATATATATATATATATATATATAGAGGTGATATATGCTTATTGTAAGAGGTGGCCAATAATCACGTTCAGGATAATATAAACTGCTTTGGGATGCCGTTAAAATAGTCAAAATTAATATGTCAATACAAAGTCAATATTTCTTAATTCACACGATCTTACCGATCTATGTACACATTGTGACATATCAACTAATTATCCGGTTGGGTGTGTGTTGATAAGTTTCCATAATAACAATGTAATACCTCGCTTGATTAAAAGGTGTTCGGGAAATAACAGTCAGTGTTTGCCCGATGTTTAATAATAAACTCTAAACACAATTTGAAACTGGATTTACCTTCATATGAACGAATAAATAACAACCTTGCTCAAACAAACATCGTCAATGTAGTCGTCTAATATGTCTAACGTAGATGTATGTCTACGCAACAGATAAAAGGTAGGTACATCAATTCAAACAACAGTACAAACTGAAAATCAAAGTTATACCATCATACACTAAATGATGAAATATGTGTATTCAGTGTCTTTGAGAAAGCAATACAATTACATAACTGATTATAAAATATTAATGTAAATAAAAGTTATTATATAAATTACCAAATATGTCTACTCCTCGATTAACTAGTTCTAGTATTTTATTTCTGGGTTATGTAAGGAATTGTTATTGCTGCTGAAATTTTAACTTCTAAAGACATGCGGTTTCCTGATGCTAAAACGCCTAATGGTATAAAACGGTTACTAAATCACCTTTGCTGAATATAATATCATAAAGCATTTCATAAAGCATTTTGTATCAAGTGTAAATTATGTTTTCCGATAAAAAATACCCATTGGTATATTCAATATTTTATATAAATATATATATATATATATATATATATATATATATATGTATTTGCGGAGTTAAATCTTGGTGTTTTTCAATTTTTGTTTCCAGTTTCACGAGGGAACCAATTTTACCGATCTCACCAGAATGAATTATATGATAAGAACCAAAGTCTTTATAGTTTAAAGGATACCAACGTAAATGAAGCGAGTGGAAATTCTTCTGCATAATTGACAGATGTGAAATGGTAAAATAATAGTCACCAATAATTCAAGTCAATGTGTACACCATTAGTTATATAACAAACCGTGTCCAGGAGAACTTCTATCCGTGGACCCGAAAAGATAAGAAAATATGGTTTAAACTACACTTTACGCCGACGAACACGGGTGTATTAAAAAACTGATAATGATAAAAAGTATTTATTTTTACAGTGTACACGTCGTACATATTACAGCAGTATAAAGCCCCACCCATAACTACTATTTTGTAAATATGATTATCTCCAGCAACATCAATTATATTTGATTACTATATATAGATATGCATTGATAAAATAATAAACATAAGAAAAAAACATTATAATGTATACATCATTACATTTTTACATACCATATTCAGGAGACATCTGCCTGTGGCATATGGCCATAATTAATAAGAAGATATGGTCTAACTACGCTCAACCTCCATAAAAAGTGAAAAGCCAACATCCCCTATCTCCAACCCTCTATCCCTATCCACAAAATGGAGGGGGAGGGGGGGGGGCAAAGGAAAGCCACAACCCCTATCGACAAGATTATAGAACAACTCACGCACCTCACTGAAATATGAAACTTGTGTGAACAGAAAATGTTTTTATATCCATCTGCTGTTTATATTTTCAACTTTTCATCAGAACATGAATTCTAACCATCACATCGCCATTCTGTATAAGCACATACGTTGTCAAGACAGTGCGTCAGTCATTTTATAGTAGCTCCCCTTATCACCCCAAATCTTAGAATCGAAATCATTTTGATTATTGTATAAAAGCTTATACCATAGTTTATAAATTATAATCTATGCGGCCCATGGCACGTCCGTCGTGAAGGTTATATTCGTCAAGACGCCGAACAAATAACCGATCTCTGTCGTAAGATATGTACATGTTCAACTTGTTACAAAAATATAAACTTACTGTAATCTTGAAAGACTCAAAAATAGCTCATATCCATGTGTCCGTGTTCTGGTAAAAAAGGCAACATGTTTCATTCCAGTAAAAAATAACTTGAAATTACAAGAACGAAGCACGTTTCTAATCATTTCAGTCTCTTTTAACCTCAGTGTTGATTTTTATCCAGAATACCGCAGTCGGGGCAATATATAGTCTTCCTTACTTCCCGTAGATGGCGCTGGTAGATCTGAGACACCAAAGGCGTCAGGTTGAAAACCATAGTGCATTCATGAATGCTTCCCCTTGCCTTGTGTGAAGATAATCTGAATTAAATGGGTATGCACGGACAGAACGTTTGGTTTAAGTCTTTTTTATTATTTTTGCGGCCTGACCATTTAATTTGGACATAAAATATTCAAATATTAACTTTACTTTCACAATATTGATGTTGATGCCATCTTTTTTGCTCTGTTGTATGCCGTAATGCGCTTTTCTTTAGCTACAGATCCAACTTTAAATTATCTGTCATAACCTTTCTGCCCTCTGATCCTCTCTTTACTCTTTAAGAGAACATCATTTTAAATCGTTTTAAACTTTTCATCGATATCAGACCCAATATTCCTGCATTATGCCATAATTTCTTCTTGTACTTAAGAAATAAGTACTGTCAGGTGAGACTCAAGTGTTGCCATACTGTCAAAGCTTACATCGGGCATTAACAATGTCCGAGTGGTAGAAGGTAAATATTCCTCTTCTTCACGGGAGAATTATGTTTCAGTTGTCTCTGGTAACTCATTTTTACTAACCTTATATCCTGCGTTTCCGGTTCTCCAACCTGACTTGCGCATATATGTCACTGTTTCTGATTAAGTCAAGCAAATTAAGCAAATTTAAGCGGAGAACTTAATCTCCACGTCTTTACTCCACCATGTTGGACCGTGACCTCAAAACTTTATTTATTATGAACGGTCCATCGAGCATATGGACAAAAGTTAATAAAGGTGTCAGGAATATCCGACCTGATGTCAGACCTCTATTTTTGGCTTATTGGCCAATCGATCTGTCGATCCCGCACACGCGCCATTAAGGTCAATTATGATGAAAAAAGACTGTGTCCTATCGCATATCCACTTTTAATAATACTATGTGTTTATTGCTTTGTTTTCCCTATATTGTGAACAGTTTAATTTTTGTTTCCTTATTTCACGGTGTCTGCACCAAATAACCCACAATATTTAATGTTAATATTGTAGGACATATACATTCTGGGTCAGTCCTCTTTGTCAAAGGTACAGTGATATATACACGGACATAATATTAAGATGGCATATACTCTCTGAGTCAGCATTGATAACAAACATACTTATTAACCTAATGAATTAAAATTACTCAAATCATGATTCATTCAGTGGGTAGTTTTACAGGGAAATCTACTCAACTTTGTTAGTTTCGTCATGAATGTGAGCAGTTTTCAAAAAATAAGCATTTAGAGGATTCTTTCTCAGACTGAGCACTTTTAAGGGGTAATTATCTACTCATGTTGAACAGTTTCATTTTATTATAACGGGTGTTATCGTGTCTTAGACAATTGTATAACCTTAGTCAAGTATATTCTACTCAGGTATGTTTATCGGTTGGCCTTTCAGTTTTCCATGTGCAGGTTGGCTAAAAAATTAACTACCTAACCAATATCACAGGAACGGGATTAAATCCCAGTTAGAATTTTCTGAGGGGAACGGTTTATGTAAAATGAATAGTATAATAAAAAAAATAATAAGATCTAATCGAACTTACATTTAATTTAAATAGGATATCAATAAATTCTTCATCTATGCAGATAAGATCAAACATAATTAAATATATACAATTTAGAATAGAATTAGAATCACTCAATTAGAAAGTTGTCATGCACGGATCTGCTTCAACAGTTTCTGTTTAGCACCAAACTTGCATGGTGTTGATGAATTTGAATTGTTTCATATGTCAAAATGAACCGACGCTAAATAGCTAAATCTGTAAAGAAACACAATATTAAAGAATAAAATCAAGACAATATTGATAGTATACTGACACTCTGTACAAGTATATAGGCACACACACACACACACATATATATTTATATTGAACATATATTGAACGCATACTCATACTCCCACGCATACACACAGACATACTGTTTCTATCAGCTCGCAGTTTCAGAGGTTGCGAATGTAACCTTGATCCTGCAGGCTGCATTCGATACTGTTATATTATTTTATTCTGTGTACAAATGACATATATCACATTCAATGAAAACTTCTACTAATGTGTACTCATTGTACACATGAGTTCACATTTTACACACTTGTGATACCCTGTTTCATACACATTAATGTTAATACGTGATAAATTCTAAACAGACTTACTTCAGTTAATCGTACGCATTTCTTCAGACACACCGACACCAGATTTCTAGATTCCCCCAAAAGCAGCTTTGAGTTCGGGCGCAAATTATCCCATACTTCGTTTCCCAAGAATGATATCCAACTTGCCACTTTAACAACAACTGTTTGCATTAGCAATATTAAGAGGAATGACACTATTTGTAGGAGATTATTTCGTCGTTAAAGGTGCATGCTTATGTATTTTTTTTAAATTCACTAGTTGAGCCTCAAGAAAAAATATAGCCATACTTGGCCTATATACAGGGCAAACTGTTGTGACTTGAGATTCTGATATTGCGAGGCTTTATGTCTATTTGAGATACCCTACCATGTAATATAAAGTAATAAACTTAATAAAACATTTAATAACCAACACAACATGTTGATTCAAACATTTAATTGATGCCTGCTATTGTTAATATCTTGTTATATCATAAAGAGGTTTGTTGGCGGCCCCATTAACTAATTGATTTTTCATTTATAGAATGTACAAAACTGTGTAACGAATACATTCCTTGAACAGTCGTTAAATGCTTAATTTGTGCTATAACTTCTGCTACTGAGCCACGCTTTACTTTTATTGTAATGTGTATTCATGTTTGCTGCCGGTTTTCTTATATATACTGTGTTTTTATAATTGCCGTTAAAATATTTTAAGAAATACCTGACATGAGAAATTACATGAAAACGTATACACAGAGATATGTTGTGCAACAATAAGAAATAAATGATTTGGAAACCAGCATCTTTTTATTTGGTACAGACAAAATGAAACGTTTATATCCAGTTTTTGTAATTCCTAAAACGTCTTATATCATGTGCTAGAACTATCGTTTGTGAGACCATGTCAACTGTGGAATCAAATTAGATATTATCAGATAACATATAACGATAACGAGGGACCAGAAAACGAAGGACCCCTTTTCAACCGGGTGGCACATTTTCTGCTCCCGATGACCTCTCTTAGCTAGCCATATAGATAAGTTTAAATTATATAAAAGCGCCTATCGAAATAGTAAATTAACCAAAAATTGATTTACATGTGTCCCATGGGTCATGACGCTCTGGTGAAATACATGACCTATCATCTTACGTGTGTGGCCAATATTCAAAACCTGACTAATTAAACTTACCCCCCCCCCCCCCACTTCCCGTATGTGACAGCTCTTAAGGGAGTGTGAGATGTAGGGATTTTAGTGATTCCTATGAATAATAAGATGATATGGGCCATTTCCTTGCAAAAAATTTATTTTCACAATTTTATATATTTTTTTATTTTCGTTCATGTGATCGAGCAAAATGCATAATCCGGCAAAATCCTCATTCCTCGATGGTTCAAAATTCTCAACCTCCTTGTATGCAACATATTTTCTCCACTCGTACGAGGTACAGTTAGGGTTTCTCGTTCAATTTTTCCCAACAAGACACCTTTGGTAGATAATTTGACGATAAAATATTGCTACCTGTAAAGTTTGAGTATATATATTCGATGGCACATAATAGATACTTTGCACTTCATTCGCTATAACCAGCTTTCTAGACGGGAAAAACAAAAAGAGGGGTTGTGTACATAATGAGGGGATCTGAATGAAACCAAATAGACACACTCAACAAACCCCTTTTAAAGGAAAGAAAAAAATTATCATCAATACAAGATGGCTCCCTACGCTAAGTAATGGTCTAATAGGTATGAGATTATTACAATAGTACACCTAGTCTCTGTATTTAGATCTACAAACCACACAGTATCTCCTCTGGTCATCAGCACCATCCCATTTTCCAGCTTGGATTTAGTCTATTTATTCTATGCTGTTATTGTTGCAATGTAGATTTTCAATACAAGCTATATCCATAGCTTTATTCTTGAAACAAATAATAAACGTATTTACTAAAATTGTTATTAATGTAGTAAACAATGGTCATGTTGCGACCAAGTAACATCGCAGGAATTGTCGTTAAATTCTTAGTTTTTATTACGTCATTTTTTCCTCATATATATATTAAGCACAGACAGGGTAATGCCTAAATTTAATTTTCAGTACACCCGAACTAGTTTAAAATCCATTTTGAGCAGTTCTTCAATGGTTCTAATTAATGATTTATGCATGCACGGCAACACAGGCCAAAATTTGTGTTCAAAAGGCATGAATCATACACACCCATCACTAAGAAACTGCAGAGAGACAACGGCATGATGGCCGTTATATATTTGAGCAACGAAATTTTGTATTGTATTAAAACAGCAAAGTCTAACTGTATTTCCTACGAAGCTGTGACTACTTCATCATCAGGATTGAACAGGTAAAATTGATTTTCACTGAAAATGCTCATATAGACAAAGATTTCCAACTGTTACCCGTTTGTCATGTTATCTTACATATAGACATAAAGCCTGCAGAATCTCATGTCTCGACAGTTTGCCCTGTTTTTGGGTCAAGTATGGCTTTATTTTCCTTGTAATCCTCAACCCCTTCTTATTCAGAAGTGATAAAGTTGTTGATGCAAAGAACATATCCTTACGAGGCATTCAAAGGGTTTTAAATTCTTGTGTGAGATTAAGTCATTTAAAAGCTCAACTAGTATAATAAATAAATATTAGTACCTTAAACGACAAAATAATCTACTACAAACAGTGTCATTCCTCTCAATATATGTAATGCAAACAGTTGTCGTGAAGTGGCAAGTAGGAAATCTTTCTTGAGAAATGAAGTATGGCATAATTTGCGCCAAAATTCAAATCTGCTTTAGGGGATTCTAGAAATCTGTTGCCTGTGTGTCTGGGGATGCCACATACGAGTAATTGAAGTAAGTCTGTTTAGAATTTATCAAGTATTAACATTAATGTGTATAAAACAGGGTATCACAAGTGTGTAAAGTATACTCATGTGAACACATGATTACACATTAGTAGAAGTTTTCATTAAATGTGATATATGTTATACACAGCATATAATAATATAACAGTATCAAATGCAGCTTGCGATATCAAGGGTACATACGTAAGCTCTGAAACTGCGAGCTCTGAAAAATGAGTATGTCTGTGTATGTGTTGGAGTATGAGTATGAGTTTAATATATATATATACATATATATATATATATATATATATATATATATATATATATATATATATATATATATCAGACATGGGGAGATTTCTTTTTAAATGTAATTGATTTCGATAACAATTATATAGGCAAAGTAATTGATAACGATAACGATTACATTGCTGAAAAAATAAATGTAATCGATTACGATTACTTCAAAAAGTAATCATGATTGCAATAATGATTACAAACCTGAATTTTGTCATTAAAGTGAACTGTCAACACAAGATTTACACACTTTAAATTATATATATATATATATATATATATATATATATATATATATATATAGTCCTGAACACTAACAGTTGATCTTTGATTTGCCTATATATACATATATATACATGAATATATATATATATATATATATATATATATATATATATATATATATATATATTCTTATTATTGTTGTTACTTTTATGATACTTTTCATTTTACAGAGGCCGTTCCCCTCAGAGTTATATAAAATTCTAACTGTGATTTAATCCTGTTCCTATGACATTGGTTTGTAGTTATTTTTCAGCAACCTGCACATAGAAAAACCGGAAAGCCAACCGATAAAAGACCTGAATAGAATATAAGGCTTGTCTAAGGTTATACAATTGTCTAATACACAATACACCCATTATAATCAAATAAAAATGCTTAATATGAGTAGATCATAGCTACTGGAAAGTGGTCAGTCTGAGAAAAAAATCCTGTTAATAAAATATTCATAAACTCCTCAATCCGAGTGGATTATTTGTTTTAAACTGCTCCCATTGATGACGAAATTAACCAAGTTGTGTAGATTTCCCTGTAAAGCTACCCACTGAGAGTATCATCAGCCTGAGAAATTTTAATTCGTCAGGTTTATAAGTATGTTTGTTATCAGTACTGACTCATAGAGTAAATGCCATATTAAAGTTATGTCCATTTATATATCAATGTACCTGTGAGAAAGAGGACTGACCAAGAATGTATATGTCCTCTCAATATTAACATTAAATATTGTGGGTTATTTGGTGAAGACACTGTGCAATAAGGAAACTAAAATTAAACTTTTCACGATATAGGGAAAACAAAGCAATAAACACATAATATTATTAAAATGAATTTAAATACAAATAATATGTTTCCTAGGTGGAGGAAACTATACTTTCAGACAACGTTTAAATGTTGTTATTGAAAAACGTTTTACAAAATAGGAAAAACAAAGCAATAAACAGAAAATATTATTGAAATGAATTTTAATACAAATAATATGTTTCCTAAGTGTAGTAAAAATATATTTTCAGACGACGTTTAAATGTTGATATTGCAAATCAAAGATAAATTTCTTTAATATTATTGTATAAATTCCAACTCCTTTAAATTGTAGAGTTTAAATTTTTAATGTTGCTGTACATAAACATCCATTCTTCTGGTTCTGTAATGATGTACATCTTTTTAGCGAATTAATTCAGATAAAAGAATAAATGGCATTTCATAATTAACCCAATACATAAGTAATCCAACCCTATAGCAGTAGATATATTCTAGAGCTAATAAACTGAAGGAAATATACAGATCATATGTGTGTGTATTATGAGGTGATAAGGTGATCATTGGTGTAGCGCTCTTCTGCAGCCTAAATAGTGGCAGTAGTGCAGAATGCAGAACCCAACACCTCGATACAGAAAAGGTCAAGTACGGATTGATAAAAAATTAATATAGTGTTTAACATCTTCATAGTTTTTTGCTTCTATAATTCCTATACCTTTAGAAATTTTCATCTTTATTTGCCGTATGTGCCAGGACCACTTTAATCGTGAATCTGTTACTACTCCTAATACATCTGTAGACTCTTCTCTGGAGATAACATTCATCGCAATACTCTTATTAACATTAATTTTTTTTTTAAAAGCCTGAAAATACATATCACATTTTTGTAGTATTCAGTGGTAATTAATTTGCATTCAGCCACTGAACAAGTTTACTCAGTTCAGTATTCATACAATCAATAAGATCAATTTTTTTTTAATTTATAAAAAAATTACTATTATCTGCAAATAATGTGGTGTACAATTACCATATTATTGATATGTTATAAGAATACGATTTGCCCCAGTGCTGAGCCTTGTGGAATTTCTTATTGTAAAGTATCACAAACTGGAAAAAAAAATATTATTGTAACAGACATAGTATTTGCGATTTTATACATAAACCATCCGTGGACAGTACCCCTCAAACCTTATTTATACAGTTTGTCAAATAGTATTACATAGTATACAGGTTTTACAGTATCAAAAGCTTTACTAAAATTAGGAAAATACTGTATCATCCATCATAGGAGATTTCTTATTTTGTCACTTAAAACAAATGAAAGAAGACCGGATCCCTAAAATCAAAATTATATTTTTATAAAAGCTAAATTTTGTTTTAAAAGATCAAATTTATATAAAAAAAACCTTTACAGCACTTTATAGAATAATGATAAAATTGTCTCGGGTCTGCAATTATTGATGAACATATTATAACCTTTTTGATATATTAAGTAATAACTGAGGGAACATATCCGAAAATAAGCGGTCATCATGTTTTGCAGGCTTTAAAAGTGCTGGTCACTCTAGGCACTTTTTGTTAATTGCGGCAATTTTGTCATGATTAAAAAATGTATTAGGGATCGAATATCATACTGGCTAATTTCGAACAATTTTTCCGTTCCAGATGTATTTCTAGTTAAACGTCAGAAAAATGAGGTGAGAGAGTTTCTCGTTATACGGACTCTAGAAGTCCCTTACCTTCTTCAGCAGACTCTCGTTCCCACCTAACGTCAGGAATTCATTGTATCCGGCCATACAATTAACCTTTCTATCTTTCATCGGATATAAACATATATGATGTCAATTAGTGGTTTTTCCAAGGAAGGTCTCTATTTCTCATGGAACACTTTAGGGTTCTTTCACAAACCTCTACTCATATAAAAAGTATTTGAACAAGGGAAAATCACTTTATAAACAGCTGTAAACAGTTCTAGTGAATAGTTGTCTAGAATTGCCAGGACGTTTGGTAAATTTCAATCGTTACACGTTACACCCGATTGTGATGTGGAAATTGACGCGATCTTTGAGGTCCCTAAAAAACAGTGTTTATTTTGTACATTCCCTGAGCTTTAAGAACTGTCCCGACAACACGAAACCCCCTTTGCTGATCATAACACTTGACAATCCCTTGATAAAGGCATCAGAGACCTAAACCACTCCACTTCTATGTCGAGTGAACTTCCGTATGCCTGGGAATGTTACTTTGCGTTTACATTATGAAAATTGAGTGAAAGGAATGCCACCAGAGTCTGTTGTCCTACTTTTCCCACAAGATAAAATAGTGTTATTGTTTTCAGATTGCTGAATGACGGCCCCAGGGCTTATATTTCCTGGCTTTAATGAATGGAACGTTTGTGATATTATCGGCCAACAGGTTTGAATCATGATCTTTCCTGATAGCAAGAGTATCACTGATACTGACTTGAGTATGATGTTGAGTACCTGCGAACAAGACTGACCGTGTTCTCTTATGTGCATTCATCAAAATTTATTTGGTCTGTAAAAACCAATACCTGATGTTAGCACAATAATGTTTGCCTTAGTACTCTCATATATCCATTTGAAGATATGTTTGGGTAGTCTTATATTATATTGGCACTCCTGTGAATGCTGTTATGGCCCAATTTGTTCGGGTTACATCCTATGAGCAGTGATATAAAATAGAACTGAACCATAAAAATGAATAAGTATCCTTCTCTAGAATTTATGATATGTTTTACATACATTTGTTGTATGCAAAGTTAACCATCAGAATAACTGCATGAACGATGTTATTTTATATGTGATGTGGGAGCTGATTATAATAGATTGTTGATTATTTATATACTCTATATATTAACTCATTATTTAACTCATCTTAGCTCTTATTCGTGTTGAGCGATAAAGCGATGGGTCGTTCTTCGTCTTGCTTTTATCCGTCCAAGAACACAAATCCCAATCATTACCCAGACAATTATTGTGCAAAGCCAAAATTACGTCACAGGGTCTGACATATAAGAATAGCAGATGCATAGAATAACGTGGAATTAGCCATTCTTATTGAAAAGAAAGCTACTTTTTATGACCCTTCTGGAGTCACCTTTGATTATAATAACTTTACGCAAGTTCAGGTGTGATTTTGACTTTGACAACTAAGAGTCATATTGAAGTGTTCGTTCCATGAACAATTATTGCACATTATTACATTTACTTTGGATAGAATACATAAGAAGACGTATTTATAAGTAGGTCCGCTATTAAATTTAATGAAACGATGGCAAATCATCTCATGCAAATTGAAGCGTAAAATGTGAGTTTCTCTATAATATGTCCCTTAAGGGTGAACTTGACACTCTTTTCTTCCGATAGAATTTCCTAGATATTTTGCACATGATATCTACATAGCATACTCTTTAAAATTATGAAATACATTTTGGGGGTCAATGCGCTTGTTTTGCAGTATATGAAGTTGTAAACGGACACTTGTGGTGAGTTTTTATATGATATTATGACTAAGGGTGCAGCGAAAGGTAACATTTAAGAAAATTTGCTATAGATTTTTACATTAAATTCTATTAACATACAGGATTCAGTATTTACCTTATTAAATTACAAAATGAATGTGTCAATGGATTTATTTTAAAATATCATGAAAAGTATTAACTGTTTGGAATATTGCTAGTTTTTGGAGCTCCTAATAGGTGGCTTTTGCGGTTATGAGACAGAAGCCAGTCCACACACAAATGGCTTCTGGCGTCAACATTATGACGGCTTTTGAAATGGCCAGATCAAGAAAAAAGAAACATATGAGCACTCAGTAATTGGTGTATACTTATTGTCTCCTTATAGTTACACCATCAGTGTAACTTACAATCATACGGTTATACTTATGCTCTGCTTTCACTCCTATTTGAAACCGTAAAAACTGACCCTTGACACGATCGCTGTTGGCATGTAACTGGAGTTGAACGTCTTCTAATGATTTTGAGTTTGAAAATTTCGAAGACAAAATGTGTGAATGGTAATACAGTAAACAAATGAAACTTTTTCGCTGAGAATTCCCACATTATTATTCATCCTAGTTACTTTTCTCAAATGAAGCTCTTAAGCGAGAACGTTTAACGTTATCAACTAACCTCACAAGCGGCAAAATATTGCCTTAAGACAATATTGTTCCACCAGAATTTTTTTATTTGCATTGTCATCAGCAGTGGGCTCCAGCTTATTGTCCGGTTCCCCTCAAGTAAACACGTTATAAGTAATGAGCAATGTACATGTATATAATTCACAGTCAAAAGACTGAACTAGACTAGTAGCAGGAACTGTAGTGTGTTCATATATACACATATTTTATTACTTTTTTTGAGTCTGATAAATGATTATACTGTACATGGAGAAACGGTCACTAATTGCAAGTGGGGGTTTGATGTTAAGACGTGAAAATTGGTAACAGTGAAGTACGCTACGTCAGATATTCCGAATAGAATATAAGGTTAACCATACCATTACCATTTGCCAATTTTTCACTTTCATGCTTCGACCTCTGACCAAGGAAGGCAGTGTCTGTGCTAAAGTCCGAATATTTATAAACATATGAAGGACATCATACATTTAACTTTATTATATTGAGGTAATTGTTTATTTATCATTATGTATTAAGAGGAAAAGTAATACCGTTTTGACATTGGAATTATTTATTTTTCAAAGATGAACTAATCCCAGTATTGCAAAACCAGAATATTATAACTTTGAAAACAAAATTGCAGATAACTCAAATTCACCCTTTTTTAAAATTCAAGTCCAACTTCTTGACTTGATTGGAACCCCCGGTCCTAAACGGCTTTTGATTTCATGACAAGAACCATTGTATATATTAATGTATATTCTAAACATATACAACATGTATATTTTGCCAGGAGGTTGGCACAGCGTACGTATCACATCATCATTCCTAACACCCACGCCCAATAAGCTGAAATGTAACACATGTACCAAGCAGGCTGAAATACTCGCTGGTGTTCCAATGCCCAGGTCTCTGCGACAGACACCCACCACACGGGTCACAACATTAGCTGCGTACCAGTTTCAGGCCATCTTTCATCTAGATGAATGAAGAAAGATGTCTGTGGTTATATACCACAAAGCCACTACTTGGTCTAGGCCGGTCTAGATATGCAGAGCTATAGAAGTCACATAAAATTTTATCTTGCAGAGACCCTCGTAGCCTGGTCAGTGGACATATTTATGGGCCTGTTTACACTCACTTATAGCAATGTTATGTGCAATACCTGATTGTTATTTCCATGGTTTTATTACTGGCTAGATGCCTTTTCTTATTGTAAGAATTTTCTGGTCACGCACACACAGTTGATGAAAATTGCTTGATTTAAAAGCAGTATATACTAGTTTATTTTTGACTTCTTAACCATTTATTTAATACTGATTTGAATCTTTGTAGGTGTTTAAGACACGATATTATCTTTAAGGGAAATTTCATTAACGATATAGAGCAATACTTGTTCTGCTTCAGCATTTTTACAAACCAATATATAAGCTGCTTCTTTGCACATGTGAAAGAGGGTTCAAATCTGGGAATTCGTGAATTCGTATCTCATTAGAAGAGCGATGAGATTTTTATGCTCGGTTGCTACCTAAAGGATGAGACTTATGAGAAAGGTCGCTCTTACGGCCTTGTATAACTTACAATTGAGCGCGCCTTGGGATAAAAGTTCCGCGTTGTTATGGCCAAGTAGTATTTTATTATTCGAGTGATTAGGATGATACCGCACCCCTTTGTAAAAACCCTGCTTGACACACGACGGTATAAATGCTAGGAAGTGTATGTATTTTGTTCCATAACCAAAATAGATGCCTCAAAAAAACACAAAGCCATGGAAAAATGCATTTGTAGTTACAGTCACTTCCCCCTCCCACATTGTATTGGATAAATAATTAAAATTCAAGGATTCTGAATTAACCTATACGAATTACCATTCAGTGGCAAGAACGGTTGATTTTTGTAAGTGAAGCAAGTTTGCCTTTCTCTTGTGTGTCAGATTTAGTATGTCATAATTATTCATGTTGAAAATTATTCAAATTCAGGTTTATTTCCAGTTGAACCTCCGATGGAGTAGGCGAAAGAGTTTCTCGTTATGCGGACGATAGAAGGCCCTCATCTTCTCTAGCAGACTCTCATTAACCGGGCTGTGAGGAATTCCTTTGAATCTGGACATACAACTAACCTTTCCGTTTTTCTTCCAGCAGTAGAATCCCTTTTTTTCGTCGAAGACAAACGTATCTGGCTTCAGTTTGTGAGGTATTCCAAGGAAGCTCTCTATTTCTCTAAGTACATTGAATGGTTCTTTCACAAATTTCTCGGACTCCAGAACAAGTATTTGATCCAGCGAAAACCACTTTAGAAACACCTGCAAACAGCTGTAGTAAATACTTGTCTTGATTTGCCAGAACCTTTGGTTAATTTCAAAGGGTTTTCCTTTTACAGAGACATATTCTACAAATGTTTTATTTCTACAATCCCCACTTTTGGCACAAACCATTCTGTAGTGTGAAAGCACACGCTCTGTCGGGTCTCTCAAAATCAGAATAAGTTTCATAGAAGGGTTAATCTGGTACATCCCTTGGGCTATACGAGCTGCCCCGATATAGCCAAACCCACCTTTGTGGACCATAACGACCTGACCATCACTTGATAAAGGCATCTGAGACCTAAACCAATCCACTCCTTTCTGAATTGAAGCTCCATATGCCTGTGGAGGTACGTTTGCATGAACAATATCAGGGTGGAGGCCAAGAAATGCCATCAGAGTCTGCTGTCCCCCCTTTGCTACCCCTATTAAATGTGCTCCGGGGAGACGTTTCTTCAGCAGGTTATAAGATGCGCCATAGAAACTCCTGTTCGCCCGACCCGATAAAAAGGTGACATTGCTTTCAGACTGCAAAACGCTTAATTCAGAACGTTTATTCCCTTGGGTCGAAAAAGTAATGTTTTTGATATTCATAGCCGACAATTGTATTACTTGTCGAATCCCGGGAGTCTCTGAGAACATGACGGCAATAATGGCCATTCCTGATAGCAAGAAGATCACTTTGACTCCCTTCTGCATGATGCTGAGGACCTGCGTGCAGGGCCGTCTGTGTCATCCGACGTGTATTGTTTTAAATGTATTTGGTCTCAGAAAATCATCGATACTTTAATGCAAGCATTGTTATTAATTGTCTCAATACTCTGTTGAGACCTTTCCATTTACAGATATTTATATTTATTAATTATATTATAATAAATCTATATTTAATATAAATCATATATTATATTTGCATACCACCTATTAAAAATCAATAGTTTTCCTCAATATCGTCAATTTTTATAGATATTTGTGTGTTATCATCTAATATATTGGCACATCTGTGAGGATGTGAAGGCCAGATGTGTTCAGTTGTATTGAAATATATCTGAATCAAAGAAATACACCGTGATAACAAACCTCACATCTAGATGAGAAAACCGTATCCGAGGTGTTCCGAACGTGGGTATCGCATAGTTCGTGCCGTATCGCGTGGTTCTCATAGTTTCGCTAGGCAAGCCCAATATCAAAGTAATCATTTCGTAGGAATGTACGAGGCTGATTTGCAACCTGGACAGACCGCACTTGGGTGCAAACAGCGTGGGAAGCAACACAAGAAGCGAGATTCCGTGACGCGCATACAGCAGCATGTGTCGGAAAACAAATGCCGATTCGCAATAGGAAGGATAAAGGTCAAGCAACATATGTGTCTACCTGTGTTTATGTTCATTTTTGTGTAAAAATAAATTAAAATAAATTTGCTGAACGAGTGATAAATTTCTGAACGAGTGATCATCACTGTCAGTTAATTAGTTATGTTATCTACTTTATAAGTCTTGTGCAGTAGCTGTAACTTGTAATTGTATTCTGACGATATAACACGACTAACATTCCATAGGGTAATATCTTTTTAAGGATTTTTTTTATTTTATATGAAAAGTGCTAGACATCAAGACAATATGCGGACTCCCATGCACTATGTCAGATGCGGATTTTCAGACACCATGTCAGCTTATGAAGTACTGATATTTTTTTTCCTTATTACAATTTTGGAGAACAGCATCATACACTTTTAAGTTTCTAAGAATCTTTATATTTAATGGTTTATTTTGACTTATATGGAATACTATCTAATGTCATGCAATATGAAGAAACTGATAGTTTCCATCCGGCACACAGTACATAAATGTTATCTTGTCTCTAAATAGTATTCTCAACATAATGTTTTTTTTTATATAGGGCATTTTTTTATATACAGGGCATATTCCTAACAGTTTGCTACTGTGGTAACATATAAAAAGATATCTTACATTTTACTGGCAGCATTAAACATACAGCCTGTTCCTATATTGTTGCACTGTTATAGCATATTATATTGTGATAAGATACACAATATTGATGTAGATTTATTGCAAAATTTGCAGAAAAGGAAAACCTTTTGCCGGTATATAAGCACCTGGGTAAATTGTTGCCCTAACATCAGAATCAAGTACAGAGGTAAAATAATGGAATTACGCAGCAAAAGTTCTGCCGTACGTGATCACATTAAGAAAAAAATATTAATTAATTTAATGGATGCAATATATTATATGAGTATCGATGTCAGCAGTAATGTTAGGAACGCTAGTCATCATGTTCCTCGTTCCGGGGGGGGGGGGGGGGGGGGGGGTACGCCCCCCTAACTTTTTAGGGATATGTACAGAGTGTGATGAGGAAAAAGTGTCCGCCTTAGTTTTTAGGGGAAAAACGCGTACTTTTGTACGTAACGATTTCGAGGTCATAATTTCACGTTCTAGACTTAATATTTATCTCAATTCTCTTTCAATTACGCATCTCATAACAAGAAACTAAGGCTATCTTAATTGTCCAAATAAAAGAAATAGGAAAAGTAAGCAAACATAACTTTCATTCCAAAATTATATATAGCGTATTATGTATTGAAAATGATATTAAGAACTTTTTTATATTCTGGGTGAGGGCTAAACTCTCCACATCGTCATGAACGGTGCTTATGCCCGATCTCCGGAGGATTGTCCCCCTCCAATTTCCTAAAAGGCAGGGCACGATTGTCATCATCACGATTGAGACTTAACACGCGTATATACATTTCGCATCCAGTCGACTACAAGGCAAAATATAGTTTTGTTTTAAGTCTTGATATGCAAAATTTAAAATATAAAGTGGCTATAGCTTTAGAAGTATTTAAGGTTACGATTTAGGTTAGGGTTATCTATATTTGTTAGCAGTCATTGCTTTTCCTTGATACGACTGATACAGCATGGACACCGTATCGGTAACCTTATCGACGTTGCGTATCGATTCGTATAGATATATCTATATATTGATACAACCCCAACACTAATCCTTAAGGTTTCTTGTTGCTATCCTTGTTTTTTTTCTCCTAACGACATTGCTTCAGCTTCAATTTTAGCATAATTAATGTGTTAACCTGAACATTTTGTAAACTCTCTGAACACATCTAGTACAGTTTTAAATGAATCCAAATCTTTTAAAATCACGGTAGTGTCATCACCATATAAAACAAATTGTACCTCCTCATTTTTATTGATTATAACATAAATATCTGGATTATTTAAAATACTAACTGTATATTCTATACATATAACAAATAAATACGGTGATAACGGGTCCCTTTGTCTAACCCCTCTATCCATTGTAAAATATCCAGAAGAATGTCCATTTTCATGATGCAAGCTTCGACATCATATTATACAATATTTTAACCCATTTTAAAAATCATTCACCAAAATAGTATCTTTATAAAGCTGCACCAATAAAATGCCATCCACTGTATCGAGCGCTTTTTTCAGGATCGATTGTTGCCAATAAACTATTTAATTCGTGTTTATCTTTATAAATGAGCATTATTTGGTAATTTATTTTATTCAAAACTAAAAAAAAATGCAACACAAGTTTAAAATACACCCATACTAATAATTTTATAGATCCCTCCTTTTGCAGATCATTACCTAAATGCTAGGTTGTCTAGTAATAAAATAATAATAAAAATTCATACAATCTTTAATCTGATAGTGATAATGTCAGTAGACCAACATATTCGATTATTTGTTTTTGTGTTTAGTCATTTTGCCCTTGTTCACAGAAATATGGAAACGGTTCGTTGTGCAAAACTGTGCAAGAATTTAACTCTAATTCAATTTCGTAAATTCAGACAGTAGTTAAATAAAAGTGTACCACATGCATACTCCGAGGACCACTTCATACTGGCACACACTGGACCTGACGTCGAATTACATTAACGTCATGGAAACGGGTTGCATGGAAGAGAGAGCAGGCTCAGGACTTCACGCCAGATAACTGCTAATTAATATTAATCATGTTCACAAATGGTTTAAGGTTGATTATTTTACCATTTTTAGACAAACAAAATGCTATTTACTCGACTTGGTTTGTTCTACGCTCACTGTATAACTATCCATTTGTCGACTGACGGCTATCAGCCATCGTACAACCTTCTGACTAAGCATGCATATGATTAAGTGGTTCGGCCTTTTCACACAAGGGGGCGTATGCTTGGCCCAGGGACCGCTTCGGCCAAAAGTAAGTGTTTATCTTAAATAGATTTATTTTTCATCATGGAAAGTTTTTAGTGAACAGCTTGGTGGACTATAGCAAGCTTTTATGAGATCACTTTAGTCACGATTTTTTTTGCAATCATCTGACTTTTGTTTATTATCAGGCAAACTCCTGTGTTGTGGACAACACGTGCGTGTGTTGTCAGCATGAGCCAGCTTGTTGTGAGCTCCTGGCCAATAGGAAAACGGCTTGCCAAGATAATGGCAAGCAGAAGGATCCAGATCTAAGCAGCCCATTCTGGGTTGTAAAACAAAACTGTTTAAAGGTTCAGATATCGTGGCAAGTATCAATTTCTATCCGAACTTGTTGAACGTATCCATGGAAGGAAAATGATATATCATTTACACCCTTTGTCTCCCTTTTTCATGGAAAATCTAGGTCAAGACGCATATTTTTCTCCTCGGAAGATATATGCTTTTTCCAAGACTAAAGTAGTCCAGCCACTTCAGTCTTGATTGAGACTACAGGCACTGCATAGAACACCGAGGATTATCTGATAATACCACTGTAACATTCTCTATCTGGTTTAATCTACATGCAGAACATCAATTACGTGTTTTTTCTGTCCGATTTCTCGAAATGGAACAGCCGCCTGAATCAAATATATGAATGCAATAAAATTAAACCATATGACAAAAAGAACACCGAAACAAAACCACACGTTTCCAACGAGTCCCATTTTTTGTTATTTGCAGTCTTTCCTATCGAAAACGGTATTCACATGCCGTGTTGTATTATTGTTCCCTTATTGATGGCGCTTCGAAATTCCAAATTGATGCGCTTTTCTGTTTTGTTTCAGCGAAAGATTGTAGTAAATAACGTAAGATTATGGTGCCTTTCATGACTCGCCGATTGTACACAGAACGATTCCTGAGTTCTTGTTAAATAATTTCCACTTGTTGTCCGTCCAACTCAAGCTTGCCCCGTACGAATCTCACCTTTTTTTACCCTGAATATGGGCCAGATTCATTCGCGAAAGAGATCGTTTCTTCAATGCAAGATACAGATTATCAACAACGAGATTATCGTCTTCTGGCCCCTTCTGCTCGTTTTAGTAAGCACCTCCTGTGTGTCTTCTTGGCTATAAAATCTCATTTTTATTTTTCTGTCTTGGTTGTCCTTCCATTGACCCGTCCTAAGTGCTATCTCGATTTTCGCATTAAATGTATCAGCCTTTACTACCCCGTTTATTCAGCATTTTAATAGCTCTATGGCGTGGGTTATCTCCATTTCCTTCCTTTGTCTCTTTAAGCATAACTTCGTACTCTCAACTATGTCTTTCTATCATATTTAATTTCTCGCTCACCTCCTTTTGAAATTTGCTAGCACCTTCTCCTTTCTAGCTCACCCACTTTTTCGGTCTCGTTTTACCGCCCCTTGATTCTTTCAATTGTTCTTGTATTTTCCAGATTGATCTGGAGGCTACATGTAACTTTCTGACACTGTTCAAAAAGTTTTCTCCTTAATTAATCATATTCTTCTTTATTTGCAGCCTTTATGTTCTCCACAGCACTTCTAATTAAGGTCGAGTCTTTTATTCCAATACCGAGATATCTGTTTGAGCTCGGTCACAGGTGCCCCGGCCTGGCTACCTGTTTGTGTGTCCCCCGGTTCATACAACCAATATGTCTCATAGACACTATTATTTCACCCCCCCCCCCCCCCCATTTGTTTTGTCTCACCTCTGGCTTTTATTTGTTGCGTTGGTAGGATATCTAAGTTTCTATCTTATCACTGCCATAAACTTTCATTTTCTTTCGGAGTCCACTCACGACCCGTCCTACGCCGCCATGTTGGTAACGTATTGGTTACTTGTTTGTGAACCTTTATTTGCTTTTATTATTTTTCTACTCTTGAGAGGAAATGCCAAGTGTTCCCATTTCAATGAATCTACATTTTCACAGTTTCAAAGTGTTCCAAGGTGCCACTGTCTATCCACCAGAGAGCAGCAGTTTTAAAAACCAATGATCTAAATATTACACATTTGAGTTGTCACAGGACAACTGTGACGACTTCTGTGTATCTTTGAAAAGGAAAAGTCTGCCTTTGTCCAGTTTATCTTCCATAATTGAAAGATCACCGTTTTCACAGGGGAGCTCTCTTACCAGTTTTATGAAAGAAAAGGTGGAAATCTGTAAACCTTCTTTTGTCTGACTTGATAGCCAAAGTTTGTTTTGTCCATTTCGGATCAGCTGTTTCAAGCTGCCTATATCATTCTCCCAATCATCTAGGTAACCTAGGAAATAATTTTCTAACAATGTGAATCTCCAGTCATTCACAGAGTTGTAAGGGGCTAGTTCTGGTTTGCTTTCACGTGCATGCTCATAAAGGTATCGGCCATTAAGACAGTCAAACCACTGATAAAATAATTTGCAAAATCTGTCACTCTACATCAGTTTAGGTTTGTTTCTGTGAATGATTGCATTACACAAAGATGATCCCAGGACTTGGGCTGCCAGTTTTATTCTCATTTGTGACTGGGGTGTAAGGAGAATATGTGCTCCTCCCTGATTTTAACCAGTTTGCTTATTGCGGGGCTTTGTTTCAAAAGTAGAATTAATATGCTCCCATTTCAAGTTTTGTTTGTTTTCAACTAAATTCATACAGGTGAAATCGCTAAATTGTTTTGTGTTTTCAGAAGGTGTGGGACATCGCAAACAAAATAAATAAACCTAGACTAATCAAATCTTTTAACAGCCTTGAAGGTGACTTGACTGTCAGTCTCCAAATTAACATGGACAACTTCCTATTAGGTGCAGCCAAATCACATGCCCAGGCCGGAGGTTTTCCAATATACCAGTGACTTTCCTGACAAGACAGTAATCCGGTGCATGGATACCACATGAATGGCATCCCCACATTACACGCAATTCTCCAAACAATCATCATCAGAAAATGAGTAGCCAATTCAGGTTTTAAGTCACCTTCCGGGGCAAATGCTGCCAATTCCTCACTTAAATCATCTGTGTTACAGTATCCGATCACCTTCCACGTTTAAGAAAAAAGCTGGACCAAATTTGATTTTCATTTCGTCCCATGAATGCACAACATCCCGCTTAGAGTCAGGGGTACAAGAAAGAGACCAAATTCCTTGAAAAGCAACTTCAGCATTTGTATTGACATCATAGATTGGATCAGCTAAGCGCCTATAAAATATAAGTTGTAACACGGGGTATTGATAAAAAGCCTGAGTTAGCACAATGCATACGAGCAGATGGGCTCTCCGAAAACAGACATACACGTCATCATATGATCACAGAATGCTATATCATTTCTTTGCCTAATTTACCTTTTTCATACTTGCATTGCAGGTCCCACAAAATTATCTTGGGGTTCCATGTGGCCACTTTTCTATTCCTGCTGCATTGGACTCCATTACATTGGACTGGGTTCAGTTCAACAATATCTGCTTTAAAGTTTTACTTTGATCTCTCACCGGTTTGCTTTGTTTTTATGTGCAATACCTGTTGTTCTAAAGTTGGATTATCTAACAGTTTTCCCTTTTAGATGACATTTTGTAAAGAGCACTCTAGATGATGTATTGAACCGCTCATTTGTTGACTGAACGGTTTTGCGAATGTTTGATGACCTTGCTCTCTTGGTTGGCCGAAGGCTATTACAAATAGAACATATTGATTTCTGATTATAACTTGGGAGCCCATTACAATTAACCCTATGTATTGCATCTCTTTTTATGCGAGCTATGACAGTTTTAAAATCCCTACCGGCTAAAACTAACAATCCTGACTGTTTTGATGCATTCATTACAAATTAAAACCCTACATAACTCAATTTCTTTTCTGATCGATAATATTCGGAATAAAGATTCACAATGGGAGTGATCTAGGATATCAGGTACCCTCGACATTTTCGATAGATTGGACTTACAATAACAGAGCTTTCCATGTGACCAATACTGAGTAAACGGGTACATTAGTTTCATCTGAAGAGCAATCAAGCTAAGCAAATTGTTTGAATTTTTATACCCTTAAGTTATTAAATTCTGGTTGGATTATATGAGCCCATCCTGGTTGCAAACGGTCAGTGGGCTCAGTTTTAGGGTGGTCCATCTCGGAAGATATTGAAAGTGTACTTTGATCATATATGGATATATTCCACTTACAAGCTTTGCATGCAACGGCTTCCTATGACAAGGCAGATTTGGACCACGATTATTTGGAACTACATTTAGGGCAGATGAAAGTCAGAATGTCCTTGTGATCTGCTTATACACTCTGTAAACAAATCAGAATGTTCAAAGTTCATTTAAATCATTTAAATAAAAAAATCCTTGTAACGAAAAAAATGCTGTGATAAATTAAGATGCAACCCACTTTGGTGGCCATTCTTTGTTCTTTTTTTTTTTAATCGAATACAAGAATAAATACATATAACGCAAACTTCAATACAAACATGCATACAAATGACATCAGTTACATTACAAACACATGCATGGACATGTTACATCATTCAGGTACAAAGAAAACATGTCACATCAACATAACATTGTACAAATACAGTAGAACGCCTGTATGACGGTCACCATCGGGACTGGATGAAAGTGGCCTTAATACATGAGTGGCCGTTATACAGGACTTGGCAAGGATAGGGGGTTAAAAAATAACACGAAACTAAGTTCAAATCTTGAATACAATAAAAAAATAAACGTATATACAGAGTATTAGTATAATTTCTGTTATTTAATAAAAATATTTTATACATGTGACAATGTTTATTTTGCATTCATAATTATTCATATATGAGTAAATTGTGCGATGTTTGCCGCACTGCTTTTGTTTGATGTACGTGTTCACAAGGACATTAAAAACAGAAAGTTTAAAGATCCGCAGTTTGCCTAACGTTATTCTGATGACATAAACATCGGGATCCGCTGGTTGTCGTAGGTTAATTATATGACAAACACCCTGAATAAGATCCGGCTCGCACGACTGATTCCCAAACATACACGCATGTGGGAACACATGCCGTACTTTTGTGCATAATAATGAGCCTGAGTGGGGTAGTACGACGCTGGCTACGTGTCTAAAAACACAGTCATGGTCGAGTTGTCCAGGCACTCATTAACAGACAGGAATATGTGAGAGCGGACACTTGGGTAATGATATTGAGGTCAGAAGTGGCCACTCGATTTGTTTAGCCCATGTCACGGAGTCACTACCCCTGACCGTAATTGAGGCGTTTCCCGGCCTGCGGGACCGAGAGACCTGGCCGGAATACGGAATAGATGAGTGATTGTAATTGACAACAAAATGATATGAAATATAACGGTCGAAAATTTGGGACCGGAAAATCTGACCGTTATAGACGTATTGACCGTAATGGAGGCGTGGCCGTTAGCAGGCGTTCTACTGTACACAGTACATGAAATATGGAAATGACATTTATACTATTTCGTTTACATTAGAAATTTGAATTAGAGTCATTGTTTGTTTATTTCCACATGTAAATTTGTTTTTAATAAAAATATTTTAGCAGAGAGAGAGAGAGAGAGAGAGAGAGAGAGAGAAGGAAAAAGATAAATCAATATAGAGCTAGAGAAGAGCAGAATTGGGAAGAAGAGAGGTAGGTTTCCATATACAGTTGGTTTATATAAAAAAGTTATTCCTTATTTGACACATCTGCTTCCACTTTTGTAAGTGTAAATAAAATTTACCTCTCTGTTTTGCAATGTTTCCCTCTATTTTATAAAACTGGTCAATAAATTGTTTTAAACCTGAAAAAAATCAACTTTTCTTCTTTCCACTTACAAACATAGATATACCTCTTAAGCAAGAGAATAAGTATATCCAATAAATCATCATTTGTATTGTTTAACATGACTAAATTTACATCTAAGTGCTCACTAGTATTTAATATTTGCTTCTGTGATAACCAGTTCTTCAGTTCAGATGTTAATGCTTGTAACCTTTCACATTCATAAAAAGCATTTTTCACTATCACTTTTACCCAATACATGCGGTAGTGGATTGAGAGGTATACCCCTATGGAGAAGCTTAAATTGAGTTTTTCTGAAATCGTATTTTTGTTATTAATAAAAAAATAATCAATATTGATTCTCTATTTTCTGTTCCAAAACCTTTGTTCCATTTAAAAATAAATTTACATGGGTCTTTATAACTTTGGATACAATTTTATTATACACAGTTTGGGTCACTGTCATGATTATTTCTGCTTTGCAATTGCATTTGATAAATGGTGGAGATCCTGTCTTTATTGTGCTCTTTCAGCTAGCTTGAAAAGCTGCAATGATGCTGGTATAATGTAAGAAGCTTATTTTTTGCTTACTTTTATCTAAAAATTCTTTATATGTCAGAAAGGGGAATTTATTATTAGTGTATTTAACAAAATAATTTAGGATACTGACCCCGATGTTCTGTAAATTCTTGTTTATTATGACTTCCTTATTTATATTTGCATGTGAATTAAATGATATTTGCTGTGACAAGATTTCGTCGAAGGAATCAGTTTTATTTAAGTTTTATTTGCACCATGCTTCTACTTCTTGCCAGAATGGACTACAAGTCTTGCTAAAGTAAATAGAATATTTAAGATTATAACCAAATAAAGATCAGCCCATCCCTCTAAATTGATGATTACCTATTCGTATCCATCCTTCTTTTATGGATCTAATAAGTAGCGCCTAACCAAGGATATCTTTAATGAATCAATTTTTGTGCGTAGGTGCACCATGTTCATTCCTCTTCGGTCTAATGGAGCTATCATATTAGATCTTTTTATTTTGATTTAATCTGTTCCATAGAAAATTGTACAGTGATTGTTCAACTTCCTTTACATGAGATTGTGGTGGGCTAGGTAAGACTTGCAGTGCAAATATTAATTGTGATAAATATGTGGCTTTATAATACAAATCATTCCTGACAATGTCATGTTCCTATGCTGCCATTTCTAGATGCAACATTTTATTTTACTAAATATCTCTTTGTAATTTATATTACTCATTATTCTCCAATCAGTGTAAACCAAATTCCAAGCATTTTCATTGAACCTGTATTTATATCTAATCCTTAAGACTCTAGGTTTTCTTGGTTTTCTGCCTGGTCTACTAATGGCAATTCTGAAGTTTTTTTTCAATATTAACTTTAAAACCAGTAAAACTTTGGATTTTTTTAGATTATTTATAGCCCAACCTACCGCTGCTTCTCCCCAAGTAAGGACCAGTGCTATATCGTCAGCATACTGCATAATTATATGTTCAGTACCTGCTATTGGTACCCCTTTGATATTTGTATTGTTCCTAATTTTAGCGGCTAGAATTTCAGTAGCAATAATGAATTAATACGGCGATAGTGGACACCCTATCGAACAAACACAGGTGCTCCAAAGGGATGCGTTCTCTCACCCATATTATTCATTTTATATAACACCTCTACTGATGATTTAAAAATAATGGACGCCAACCCTTTGTTCATGATACAACTTTGGATATTTGGATATAGAATTTTTACGCATTTTCTGAAATATGGACCAACATTAAAAAAAAATTAAAGTATGCTATATATGAGGCCATTAAAAAATCAAATTCTTTCTCAATGTCTACTGTAATAAGATATGGTATGATATGTTAAGTCTGATATTTCTATTATATTTTCACCTATATATCTATTTTGAATAAACCCAGTCTGGTCTGGATGAATAATTGAAGAAAGAATCTTCCTTTACCTAACTGCTAATGTTTTTGCAAATCTTTTTTAATCTGTATTCAAAAAGTACTTTTGGGGGGATGAGCCAAATGATACTTTGCCGCATAGTAAATGGTAAAAAGACTTAATTGCAGGAATAATTTATAGCATTTATATTATATTCTTTCAAATCATCCCAAAATATTTTATATAATTCTGTTGGAAAACCATCAGGACTAGGGCATTTGTTTTTTTCAACATATTGATAAAAAACTCATTTTTATATTTGTTTTCTTAGTCAGAGGCAGTATATAAAGTGTTATAGAATTCTAACTGTTCTTTGAGAATTTCTTTAGCGTCATCTATTACATAGCCATTTTGGCTTTTCAATCTAAAGATTGATTTCTTTTCAAGTTCCTTTTTTTCTAAATTTAAGAAATATTTTTTTTGGTTTATTACCTTCTAAATGCCTTCTAGTTCTGCATCTTATAACTGCCCCCATGATTTGTTCTTCAATAAAGTGTTTATGTTTGTTAATTGCATCATTCCATTGACCTGTATCATTAAACTTCTTTTGTAATTTGAATATATCCTTTTCTAAAAGTTCCAATCTATTTTTAGTTGTTTTCTTTTTGTTTGCTGAGTAGGAGATAGTTTTACCCCTAATCAGACATTTTAAAGTTTCCCCATAGAAGGGTGGAGATTGCAAAGTAATTGTTTCTGACTGTATCCTTAATACATTCTTTGATGGTAGTGAAATATTACTTGTCATCTAGTAAAGAACAATTGAACTTCCAGTAACCTGGACCACGTTTAAACTCAGACAATTTTATTTTTATATATACTAAGAAATAATCAGTCTTATAACCTGCATCAATTCCGGAGCTTTGAATAAAGTTACAAAAACCTTTTTTGCTTTAATTTTATTAAGGTGCAAACACCTCTAGCTTTATTAGTACCAGTTACTATAATAAATAAAATATTCCCATTCTGCCTTCCGTCGATTCTCATTTTCAACAACACTGTTGGTCTTTTGCAAAAAAATTATATCAAAATTACCCTTATTCAGCGAGTGAAATATCTCTCTCCTCTTAGTATGGCAAGCCATACCTCTTATATTTAATGAGTCATTGTTGCATGTTTCAGCCATTGTAGAAATTTATTTATCAATAATTTGTTAAATATTAAAGATTCAATTATTATTACTGTCCCTCTCAGATGGCACACTAACAAATTAAGCACCTTCTTTTAATTATTTTTTTTCTTAATATGCCATTTAAAGAATTTAAACTCTTTTAGAATGTTGGCATGAGCCAGACCAGGTGATGTAAGCATTAAATAGTCAGTAAAATAAAAATAACATTTTCTTAAAAGTTTTGATTTCAACCAGAATGATAAACTTTCTATACAAATATTGTTTTTATGTTATCAATAAATATCTAAATTATAATCTTATGTATATACATATATCAGTTGCCATGATATATTGTAGATGCGTGCGCTTAACCTAGACAATAAATGAATATCACTTAATCCGATCCCGTTTACCGTCCAAATAACAGTAACAATATGTCAATTCGCCATCATACAAAATATACATAATACACATACATTTACACACAGCCTGACAAAATATCTATTTCTGAGAATTAATTCAGCTGAGCGGTTTGGCCGCATGGTCAATAAGTAAAAAAGGTTACTTTAGCTTTGAGAAGTTTAAAGAAAGGCAGATATTGTCAATCAGTTATTATTATCATTCTGACTAAAAACTAAAGTTTCAGTCGATGAATCAGTTCTTATCATCTTCCTACGTTTAATTGATTTAGTCAAGGAATAAATCATACACATGAAGTGGTGATTTATTACCCATGGAAAATAAGTGGTAATTAAAGGCGTCTCCGTCTTGTCTCCTACCTGAAGTTTTTGGAGTAGATAATCCAGCCTACATAGACGAGGTTATGGGTGTATACGGACGGACGTTATCTGGCCGTTCTTACTTAATCTCAACTATTATCAAAATACATTCAAATGTTTCAAATATAATAAATTTAGACGTAAAAATACATTAACTAAATATATATATATATATATATATATATATATATATATATATATATATATATATAAGGTTTTGTAGTTGATCTGGTTTAGATGTCTGGAGTGACTTATCAGGCAAATCAGGGCAATGAAGAACCTCCAACATGTTGGACTTATGGGATCGATGGTTCCTGTTGAGAGCTGGTTGCCATCCTCTCCTTGTGGCCCTCCCGTTTCCTCCTGGACTCCGCCAGTCTAGCCTTCTCATCGTCTTCTGCATGACATGTTTTGAAAAGATAATGAAAGCGATGTTATGTAGCTCCAAGACCCTTTACATTTTGCCTTCACCAACAAGTGGAGTGTTGAGGATCCTACCATTCTGATCACACATGACATTCTAAAATTCCTTGATTCGCCTAGTAGCAATGGAAATAGCAAATTTGCAAAAATCCTTTTTGTAGATTTCTCTAGCGCTTTTTATTCAATTGAACCACACTTGCTTCTAAAGAAACTTTTTAACATGAATGTCAACCCATCTATCATAAGGTGGACATATTGCTTTTTAACATCCAGGTGCCAGTTTGTTCGATTAAAGATTGTCCAATCTGAGGAAATTCGAACAAATACAGGTGCTCCAGAGAGATGCTTTCTCTCACCCATATTATTCATTTTATATAACAGTGACTGCAGGGTAATCTCTGAGAGTTGTAAATTGATCAAATGCGCCGATTGCACGGCACTGATTAGCCTCTGAAATAATTCAGATATATTAAAAGCTAGAGGTACAATGATTTTTTGGAGTTGTGCGACAATAACTTCTTAGAACTGAATGTTAGGAAGACAAAGAAATGATTATAGATTATAGGTTAGGTAACAAAATACATGAACCTCATGAACCCCGCTCACCGATCATCGTAAACGCTACACAAAGACAATGTCAAGCAAAATTACGCCCCTTCCTTTAATTTTTTAAGCGTTTTTAAATGCGTCCCAAAAACCACGCGTCAAAAATAATTTTAAAGGTACCAATCTCAAGTATTCCGATAAAACCAATGCTTCCAGTTGTATATGATTCACAGTAAATGGAACGGCTACCCCGTGTTCAGATGGAAAATAATGTTACCAACTGTATCAGATGTAAAATAAACGGAACAGCTTATGGACAATATATCTCGCTGAAATTCCATGTAAATACGTGTTCTTCTGTGATTTTCTCTGCCGAGGCTGATAATTTTTTTTCCTATAAATGCTGGCTTTAAATGGTAGCCTGATTTTGATTTTTTAGACGCCAGGACAGAACAGGAACTAAAAAATACGGCCGGGCGTCTCATCAAATAAATACGGTTACTATAATAAATTCACGCCACCGGTACGCTGATTGTTTGTAAAATTATACACATCTACGGGATCATTTGTTTTTTTCCAAAGAAATTAAAACCAATACCATTTACCAAATAATAGAAGTAGTGAAACCCAGACCAAACATAAATATAGCTAATAGCTTATCTTGCCACAGGTTGGCATCACGTGTAACCTAAATATATGACTATATACGTGTGAAAAAAGGACATTTTTTTTCTGCGGAAATAATCAAGCAGACTGAGAGTTTCCGAACTAAAGCCCTAACTAAAAATATTTTTTAACAACATAATACATTAATATTAAGTCTTCAGCAGACTTGTTGGTTTAAATGTTCAAGAGGTAAATGAAATTGCCAGTGACACTGACCTTGAAAAAATTCGAAAGTACAGTTATATTAACAAGCCTTTATAAAGTTAAACCCTGATTAAAACCAAATGAATATAAACCTCAATTTAACAAGATACATAGACAAATATTTTGAGTGGTCTGAAATTTTAAATAAGCTGATCGTTATAAATCTTAGAAGATATACGAGAATATTTCGAACGTATGGTATTAAAAATAATGGAATAATTAAAATATCCTTGACAATGCAATATAGCTGTTTCTTTGACATTTATATGTATTAGATAATTTAAAAAAAATAAAAATTATTAAGAATTACTAGGAGCAGTATTAATACTCTATACTATATTCTCTATACTTTAAATAACAGAATTTGAAGCTAATATTGTAATATAATAATCTTTGAGCCATTATGACCATGGATTACTCTTTTAATAGTTTGAAGCATGGGTATTTTGAGTTATCTAGCCTTTTGAAAGTATAGATAATAAAGGTGAAACGCTCAGCAAGACCAAACACTGATCATGTTGTCTGTGAAAGAACACTTAGTATTATCTGATGAATGAAATTAAATAGCAAACTATTCAATTTTCATATTGCACGCCAAACAAAACATTCGGCTTAATCATTGTTTACTCAAGATTTTAATTTATGTTATTTAATTTTGCTCACCACTTCATATATATGTGTCGGTTCCAATGTTAAATAAAACATAATGAAACATAAATAAATTGTGTTTTAATAATTACAATTTGAAAGTTTGAGAAACGGGCTTTTTTATGTATGAGCTGTGCTTTGCAGTTTTCAATGGGTGTTTTGTAATTATTTGTCAATATGTGTCTGGTCTATTCATATATTCAAGTTATATTTCTAAGCATGCGTATGTGAAATGAATAGAAAACATGTTTTCTTTACATGTAACATTTTGATTTTCAAGTTTGACAGTTGAAAAAAGTAGTTTCCGCCGTTTCACTGTGCCCTCGTGAAAATGTTTCGTCTTGAGTAAAACTGCTTATGGTAGTAGGGTGTGAGTAGGCTTCGACTCCTCGAAAAATATCAATATAAATCTTTCTATATATAAAACAACATAAGTTGCCTATTTTCATAACTAGATAAAGCAGCCTATCTCAGATATAGGATAAAAAACTTGATATTCTTTTTAATAAGAACACGTCATAAAAAAATACTGGAAAATGTAAAACGGACTGATAATACATTCGCATAAGCTATTAACACAATAGAGCGCTCTTAAAATATATTTTAAGCATTTGGCGTAATTGTAGTCTGACAGCTTAACAAGGCAGTGCTGTAGACAATAATTTTAGTTATTTTACTAAATTATATCAATTAAATTATTATTTTCAGTCTGGGAAATAAGCACGTTTTTCTGTCAATTACTGTCTGGCCATTGTTATTAGGTACCTAGGTAGTGCATATATATATATAGCTGTGTTCGCAGTTCGTCACTGGAGACGAAACAAAAAGAGACTATAAGATGATTCGCATGTTGGTCGTTGTGCTCATGACGCTATGTTGCTGGGTGGCCGGAGCAGTGGGCGGCACTTGTACCTGGGAAGATAATACTTACCAAGATGGCGAGTCCTGGAACCCAAACCTTTGTTCCAGATGCACGTAGGTGTAAATTTTTAAATTCTAGATACGTGTTATGGACACTATAGGCTTTTTTTCTTTACGAAAATTTAAAAGCGATAGTCCTTAAAATTGCATTATTTTGTCGGGGATATTCCAAATATTTCTTTATAACTGTATGCCTTAGCGGCTCCTTTTACAATGTGATGTTTGTTTACAAATAAGGATAATCAAACTTAAACTGTAAAGGTTTCAGGGGTTGCCAGGTCCAACGATTGTTGTTCTGAACTACCTGTGTGAAATATATCTTTCTAGACGACCAAGTCTATGGCATGCATGCTCTTTGTATTTTCCTTACGTTATGGCCGCTTGTGTTTATCTTGAATTAGAGAAAATTTACACTTTACTTTGGGGAATGCACACATTCACACACAGACACATATAATGATAAGCTTTTGTTTATTGTTTGCTATTAGATAATGAATATAACATATAATTTAGTGATATCCCGATAACGCAACTGCCTGTGGCATCAGACAAAGTGGTCGTGTAAGCGGGTTGTTCGTGCTCGCGGTAGCTCATACTCAAGTTATCAATCGGGTGACAAAATTAATACTTTAGCAGATTATATTTCATGTTGTTTATTCGATAACTTTCAGTGATACACCACATAAGCATGTAATTTTTTATTTTATTTTTAAAAATCATGTGTGAGGGCTTGCATCATTGATGTTTGTGCGGCGGATACACGAAGCTACTTCTACCTCAGGGTCTGAGCGGTCTCACTTCCTTTGCGAAAACATCCGTGGGGCCATTGTGTCAAATAAGTCATTGTAATTAATTCAAGATGATGAACGGACAACTAAGACCTTACAGATAATGTCAATATCGATAGAATCAAATGCCCACTGATGCGCTGGGCCTCCGAACACATTACGGATACTACATTCAAAGTTAAGGCAACCCTGTTTTGTGCACTGAGTGTGTGTTTACTCATCCAATCAATCGGCAACTGCCGCCAAGAGATACCGGTCGTCACCAACCTCCGTTCGTAATACTGGTATTTCTTTGATGGTTTCCTTTGAGAAAAGCTAAATAAGATGTTCCTTGGTCGCCATATTGGGACGGTCGTGTTAACTAGAGGTTAAATTAAAAACCTACAATAGATCTGTACGGGACAAAAAAATGGTCGTCTTGCTAAAATGGTCGTGATAGCGGATTGGTCGGCAGGGGAAAATTGACTCAGATTATATATATATATATATATATATATATATATATATATATATATATATATATATATATTTATTTATTTATATAAATGTGTGTGCCTACAATAAATAAAACTGAATATCTTACATAGTGAATGTGCAGTAACCGAAGTTTCATTTTGGGCGCTTTAAATTCCGTTCATTTTTATTTAAGATGTCATGCTCCGAATGTTGGTTGTGTAAGTTCGTCATGTCTGCCTCCCCCCTGTGTGGATGCTAACTTTGAAGACAGTTGCTGTGGCACTTGTCCCAATGGTAAGCAGTGTTTTAAAGTTCTTTTTTTTACAATACAGTAAAAACCAATTTCCCGTTACCCTTGCCAATGGACTGCATGGGGGAAAGTGCGTTGATAAATCTAAAACAAGTCTCCAACCTATTTTTAATTTGCCTTTTACTCCGACCATAGGTTTCCCTCAGATACATGATTTTTTTTTGCTTTGCAAAGACCAAATTGTTACAATTGTTGTTACGGTATTGGGAAAGGTAGGATGGTCTTCCTGGGATCAACCGTCGATTTGCTCCCCAAGTATCGCCTGGCCAGGAGATACATTCATAATAATACAGCGAGCAGTTAATCTGACAAATCATACAGGAATTTTTGTGAAGATTTTTCATGAGAGGTTTGAAACAGAAACCGTAACACTAACAGAATGAATCCAGTGAAAGAAATGCAGGCGTGTGTTCCATGACAATGCAATGTGCTTACAAGTCACGCACGGAAGCTCATTTCTGAAATGGCCTTATCTCAAAAGATTCTCTGTTCATGGTTTTGTAGTAACATGTGTTAACTAATTTGTATTTATATTCGTTAGGGGTAAACTGCATGGTGGGCGACCAAAAGATTTCCCAGGGCGAGACGGTGACCAAAACTCATGGAGACGACTGCACGATAACATGTGGATGTAGTCCAAACGGCCAGTCATCATGTTCCCTTGAATGCAGCTTCAACCAAGGGCGGCGTTCCGTACGTGACCTGGGTCCTAACTTTCATCTCAATCGAGCGATCCAGCGATTTTTTAAACGTTAGAAGGCTACATCTTTGCCAAGTGGTTAAATACCAGAAATAAATACTGTGCAAACATAGACTTCAATTTCAGTTTTATAAATTATGACTGATGAAAGTTAGCTTGAATGGAGGAATTATGGACGTCGAAATTGGTGAATTAATGGCTAATCAGTGATACAATGGCTAGAGTATGATGATAATCATCACTGTATAACTGGGTTGATGAACAGGAGAGGAAAGAAAAGGTAAGGAAGGATGCAGTGATTTCTTATTTTTGTCTATAGACACGTCATGTTAAACAAAAGTTAGCAGATATTATATACCACAATTTATTTGAAGTCTTCATGATATAACCCAACAGTTATGGGTATGCTCCATTTTTTAAAGTGCAGTTACTGTTTGTATATACGTTTATGCCCATTACATTTTTGTCGCAGATATTTGATAAAGTGAAGCATTAGTTCCATTGTATATGGTAATAATGTCGTGAAAAGCGAAACTTCTGAATTTGTAAAACTGGGCCAAATTCCTTTCAAAACTAACAAAAATCCTTGAATAAATGTTCATA